>CALNHX010002301.1:0-184472 GCA_940337035.1 Agriotes lineatus
CCTGTGAAAATCCAAACAAACCACTTTTTGAATTTCCAAGCGATATGCAGATTCGTACCAAATGGCTCAAAGCTAATTCAGGAGTGATATTGTTAACACGTTGAAGGACACTAACGCTGTGCAGCGTCCTTAATTGTATCTACCAGTATAACTGAACGCTGCACTGCATCTAATTTTCCATATAAAATAATAGTACATAATCCAGTTGTTACTGTCACCACTGGTACGTACACAGTCATATCAGTGTCACACAAACACGAGTTATTTGCCCCAAACAGCTCTCTTACAGTTATCTACCTCTTTGCTCCTACTTGTGCAGAACGCTGATAAGCATCGCAGTGTATCACATAGGCCAGTCAAATTGTCGAAAATACATCGTTTTTTGACAAAAATACTACCTGAAAACTAAGCATGTAGTTTTATAGAACAAATCACGTAGAATTGAATGAACTAAAAAGTAACAGCTGAATCGGTGGAGAAGTGATTCAAAATTGCGGTCAAAGTAATGAAAAAACAGTTTTTTGCATATAAAAAAGCAAAAAATCGATAAACTTTTTCCAAAAAAAAATAGGCTTATGTAGTTTAAAAAAACAAATGAATTGAGCTGTCGATGGTCAAAATCGATTCATTAGAAAAAAAGTTATCGCTAAAAAACCTCTAAAAATTACCGATTCTTCAAGTGTTCTTAACTTTAAAAAAAAATCCTATATAACGTTGAAATTTTCAGAGAGTATAGTACTCGATAAGCACAAAACGCGAAATTTTAAAATTTGCGAAAATGTTGATTACTTTTTGCATAAATCATTTTTTCCGAAAAAAATACGTTTTCGCAGAACTTGATTTACTCAGCTTGCAGAAGTCGTATAGCAATCAGCATAGGCTTATTTTGTTGCCTAAGAGTTATACTACCACACACAATATGAGCAGACATTTTTTTGCACTTACAAATATGTGCAAATGTAATTTGAAGAGTGATCTTTTTTTTATGCCCACGAAATGTTGAATATTTTTGTCAATTTTAATTGTACCCAAATTACATAAGCACCATTCGATAGCTGCCAATTTTCTTCGAAATTGAAAATAATTACAGTACTACCCATACAAGCCGAATAATTTTTCTTTTTTAAATTGCTACACATTCAATTATTAATATTAGCGGCTGAAATTTGCACACACTTTAGCTGAGGACTTCTAGTGTAATATAAAAATTATTTCACAATTATTGACCTCGTATTATGTATTGCGAAGCGGTTTACATTTTAGGCGTCGCAAAATGCATGATCCCTTCATAGCGAATAAACGACGAAGTAGAGCGGCCTACTCCGAGTTTCTCCCTACAACGCTCAACGCTACGCGCCACGGCACCGCTCTGAACGAACATGCATTTTCGACGCCTAATGTAAACCGCTTCGCAATAAATAATACAAGGTCAATAATTGCGCAATAATTTTTATATTACACTAGAAGTCTTCAGCTAAAGCGTGTGCAAATTTCAGCCGCTAATATTAATAACTGAATGTGCAGCAATTTAAAAAAGAAAAACTCTTCGGCTTGTATGGGTCGTACTGTAATCTTTTTTAATTTCGGAGAAAATTGGCAGCTATCGAAAGGTGCTTATGTAATTTCGGTACAATTAAAATTGACAAAAATATTCAACATTTCGTGGGCATAAAAAAAAGATCACTCTTCAAATTACATTTGCACATATTTGTAAGTGCAAAAAAATGTCTGCTCATATTGTGTGTGGTAGTATAACTCTTAGGGAACAAAATAAGTCTATGCTGATTGCTGTATGACTTCTGCAAGCTAAGTAAATCAATTTCTGCGAAAACGTATTTTTTTCGAAAAAAAATATTTATGCAAAAAGCAATCAAAATTTTTGCAAATTTTGAAATCTCACGTTTTCTGCTCATTGAGTACTATGCGTTCTGAAAATTTCAACGTTATATATATATATATTTTAAATTTAAGAACAATAGAAAAATCGGTCATTTTTAGCGGTTTTTTAGCGATAACTTTTTTTCTAACGAATCGATTTTGACCGTCAACAGCTTAATTTATTTGTTTTTTTAAACTACATAAGTGTATATTTTTTGGAAAAAATTCATAGCTTGTTTGCTCTTTTATATGCAAAAAACCGTTTTTTCATTACTTTGACCGCAATTTTGAATCACTTCTCCACTGATTCAGCTGTTACTTTTTAGTTCATTCAATTCTACGTGATTCGTTCTATAAAACTGCATTCTCACTTTTCAGGTAGTATTTTTGTCAAGTAAATATCTAATTTGACTGGCCTAACAACACAACCCTATATGAAGTCGGCAACTGTCCTTCAACGTGTTAATTAATAATAAAACTAATTAAATTACCTTTATTTATAATATTTATTATTCATGTATTACATATATTTCTAAACTTATTGAATACTCTACTTTGTGTATTAACCATTTCGATGAGAATTCTCTAAAAGTACTTGACAAAAATACTTGTTTGATTAAAAACGCTACACCAACTGGAACTGTAGATAATACATATTTTTTATCACATTAATTAGAAGTACCATTATGTACATTTTTTAGCAAATTATACCTAATTTTGAAATTAAATAAGAACAAGAACATTTACAAAAACCATTCAAAAGAAACCCAAGCTGAACTTATATCTCCAGCCCAAATTGCAGATCTTCAGTATATGTACCTACTATTAAAATGTTGACTTTAAAGCTAAAGCGGATTAGTGTTAATTATTCAAAGTTTATTAAAAATAAAACCACTTAGAATGATATACAGAAAAATTGGGGCAAATTAAATGTTTTCCATAAAATATTCCAAGATGCTGACGATGGAGACAAAAAAGCAGAATTTCGTGCAAAAATTGTTCTTAATTATGATAAAAAAAGCTCCTCGTTAGTCAGAAGTTTCGATTCATATGTGTACAGTATGGAGATTTCGCTCTCCTAAAGGATATCAGCACTGCAGAAACTATTTAGCGAGTTTACCATCAAAAACATTGTTATGGTATCTTGGTGACTGTAATTGTTCAGATGAATTAATTAAGCAACGTTTAATGGCTAAAGTCGCCTAATTAACAGTTCCAGCAGAAAGAATTTGCTTCTTAATTATTGACAATATGTCAATTAAGGAGAAAGTGCAGTATAGCAGATCTGAAGATCGCATCTATGGTGTAGATAATACTCAATATACAACCGTTTGCAATAAACCTCAAATAGCAAACAAAATGTGTTGTTATGTTATATGTAAGTACATGGATTGTCAACAAGATACATCATTCCAGCACGATATTTTTTTCATTCATCTTTGAGAATTAATTACTTTTACTGTCTTCTGACTGTGGTTTCGTTGTTCTAAGAATTGTTGCAAATAATTTTTAGATTTAGATTTTTTGTGGTGGAATTCTAAAAAACTACATGAAACATCCTTTCCTAAAACCAGTACATGATCTGCAAAATGGA
Source organism: Agriotes lineatus (assembly GCA_940337035.1). Lineage (NCBI taxonomy): Eukaryota > Metazoa > Arthropoda > Insecta > Coleoptera > Elateridae > Agriotes > Agriotes lineatus. Next base: position 3,473 of record CALNHX010002301.1, read on the forward strand.
CTACCTTTTAAGTAAGCTTGTACGGTACTTAACGAAAAAGAATTTGTACTCATCAGATTTTGAAAAAATTTATATTTTACATGCTGTTCAGATTTTTTCACCCACCGCCACTGCCTCTTTACAGTTTTTAAAAGCAGGACAAATTGAATTTCAAAATGTCAACAGCATCTACTGTGAAATGTTTAGAAAGCATATCCAGATTCATAATGTGTGTAATAGAACAATTTCTGCAAAAATTAGATAGCAGCACTGCACCGTTGGTTCATGTTTCTGACGAAAGACTATTGATTGGACGTAATACTTCAGAACTATATCGATCCTATGCAAAATTCTTCTGCATCTGTTGGTTTGCGAGGTTTATCCAATGAAAGACTCACGTCTTGAAATTGACTGCTAAAAGTACATCATTATACATCACATTTTTACTTCAAGAAGCTGGTTTTTACTATGTATTAACAGGTTCATTTAGTTCGGATGCAGTGGAGGCAATGATTGCACACATGCAATAGAAAGTTGCTTCAAATGGGGCAACAATGCTCGAATTGCTGGGCATGCTCTTCGTCTGCTATTACACTGTGGTATTATGAAGACTGCCATCCTCAAAAATTGCACATTATAGTAACTTCACTAGTTCTGCAGCATTTCCAACTACATCAAGCATAACTGAAAACGAAGATGTCGAATTACCTGCACATTTAACAGTTAAAATTCAAGATCGTGCAGACTTAAATTATCCAAATTCCATTTTTGGAGGTTTTACAAACATTTATTTTAAAACCGTTTATAACCTAAAAAATATCTTTAGTAAAGACAACAACCAGAACCAGATTTAGGTGCTGTATTTCACCACCTGATGGCGCAAAAACCGTACGCGTTGGCAATTGTCATAAGAACATTTTACAACAATGAAAGTGACACTTATGGAATAGCCGTGATAGCTTTGCTATATAAATTTTAGTTAGCCATGACAAAAAGTTACTAAAACAAATAGGTTAAGAGTGTGACATTTAATTAGCATCTGTCATAACTACTTTAAAGGATGTTAAACAAATACTGGGTTGGATACTATTGATGTAGCATTTATTAATAAGTATTTTTATTACATTTTATAAAAGTTCAGATAAGAATTTCTAGAATAGTATGTACTTTGACACTGAATTAATGATATTTATTAATTGTCATTTTTAAATTCAAAGTCACCTTTATGCAGGTATGGAAACCTTTGCAAAAGAAAATACAGAATCCCTAGCAGACAAATTTTACGTATATGCCAACTTCAGAAAAATTTATATGTTTTTTTGTTTACTGAATGCCCTATACATGTGCTACTGTCATGTCAGGTGAAACGTCCAAATTTTGTCTTTATATGTCAAAGCTTGTCGTTGTTTAAGTTTACAAAAATTACATAATATTGAAGTTTTTGAGTGTGCCCTAAAATGAATTTTAGTGTGGAAGGGCAAAGAGTGAAATTGAAACTCTGAATGGCCCTCCCTATTCACTAGATCTTGCTCCTAGCGAAGATAGAAGATTGAGAATCATATATTATAGGCGCTTTCCTTTCATCCATGGGAGCAGCTCGGAGCGGCTCCAAACTCTGGCGCACCTCGTTCCTTTCACAAGGGCGTTTAACCTCGGAGTCGCTCTCGGCTTATTTCCCCTTTCCCCTCAAGGACCAGCTCGTTGGCCGGGGCGCGAAACCACAGCCAGCCAGCATGGCATACTTTTAATTTTTAAAAGGCGCGAAGGCGAAATCATTTGAGGTTAGGTGCAACTTCACCCTGGTTTTAGGTACTTGTACTAAATTTTTTGAAGAAAAATGTCATTAAAAAATTTACAACTTTTTGATGCATTAAATAATAAAACGTATAATGTACAAGTTAGTGTAGAAGATCACGATAGAGCATTAAAAGGTGGGTACCTACCAAGTTTTTAGAATACTTAACCTAGTAAAAATTTTAATTTCTTATTATTGTCTTTAGATAAAATGTTCGCGCAGTCTTTGCTTTTCCATGCGAAATGTACAGCTAGTCGGAAGCATACTGATGATGGCCAAGCAAAAATGACTGACATTGTGTTGGAACAACTGAGAGGTAGAGAACATGGTAAAATAGCAGCAATAGAAGATACTGATATTGAATTCATGGAGCCACAACAGACTGGCGAAGAAGCCTATCAACATGAAAATGTGAAAACAGTATACACATGGATGTACGATCAAGTTACGGAGTTAATAAGATCGATGACCAACCACTATGAAGATTTGGGACATCCGAAAAAAAGGAAGCATGTTTACGAAAACATAGTAAACGATCTTTCTAGTGTTGGGTACGAAGTTAACACAATAATGGTCCAGAATAAATGGAAGAGTTTGGTAAAAAGCTACAAAAATGCCAAAGACAATAAAACACGAACAGGGACTGCACCATCCCGTTTTCATTTTTTTAATGCAATGGATGAGTTATTAGGTAGTAAACCAAGCAATTCGTGCGATCATTCGATAAACTCGCAAGATTTTAATTTGGAGAGTAGTGTCGACACGAACACATCCATGACTGAAGAATCTGTGATTAATAATATAAATGACCCTGAAAGCGAATGTCTAGGAGGAACTCCTATGAAAAGGAGCGAAATGAAACCTGTGAGAGTCACTGAGAAAAGACTGAAAAGAGAGTACATACAAGCCAAAAATGAAGAGTACGAGAAACGCCAAAAACGACACGAAGAAAAAATGCAGCTGGAGAAGAAGATCGATATTGAAAGAAGAAAGCTAAATCTTCTTGAGGAGTATTTGCGAATACAAAGTGCAATAAAACACTAAATTGTATATATATTATGGGTATTTGTTAATAAGAGAATAAGAGAAATAAAAGACATTTTAGGCAATAGAATGTGCATATGTTAAAATATACAAAAAGAAATCTTACATTAAAAAAGTAATTAACTAACAAATCATTCCAAATTAAACATTTCATTAAACACTTGTTGCCTATTCCTTCGTTGGACTATATTTATATTTAAATTTGTTTCAAAAGGCACATGTTCTGGTTGGTTGTAATCTTCAGAGTCTGCTTCTATTAAATCATTTTCATCAATACAGATGTTGTGTAACACGCAACCTGCCATAATGATTTCTGTACATAGATACATGTCTATATTATCTAATTTTCTGAGTCTTCTAATTCGCCCTTTCAATAATGCAAATGCATTTTCAACGACAACTCTGGTTGCTGAAACTCTGTAATTAAAGGTTTTGTGTTCTCTCGTTAATTCTCCATAATTTTTGAAGGGCGTCACTAACCAATGCAAATTTGGGTAAGCTGAATCTCCTAGTATAAAGCTATTCCCTAAAAAATTTCTGTTTTTGATCATATTAGCGTAAAAGCTAGACTTCTTTAAAAGCCTAGCATCATGCATAGATCCTGCCTCGCCACAAAAAACATCTAAAAATTTTTTATTGTGGTTGACAATCCCTTGCAAAAGCAAGCTATGATAGCCTTTTCTATTTATATAGGCATCCTGGTTATTTGCAGGTTTAGGAATTTCTATGTGGCTACCATCAATAGCTCCGACAACGTTGTCAATTCCTTTTCTCTTACGAAAACCACTTCTTATATCTTCCATTGCATTTCCGGTAGGCCATTTTATAATGTTTGCTCTAATTGAAAGTAAAAATTTTAATACTCTCCTTAAACACCTATGCGCAGAACTGAAAGTGACATTGAATCTATCAGAAATTTGTCTAAAAGTTTCCTGATTGCTCAGATACCATAAGGTGATAAGGAAAGCTTTTTCACAAGAAATTTTTTCTCTGCCATCAGCTTGAGAAGGAAGAAAGCCTGATCTTTCAAGTAAATCTGAAAAAAAATACCAGTTTAAATTTAATGTTTGTTAATACAATATATATGTTATGTAAAGCATACTTACCTATTACTTTATTTGCAGTTGTGCGAGCCATACGAAAATGTAGTTTAAATTCTACCCTACTATAATTACTAATGACATCCTCAACAAATCTGTTTATTCTGACCAGTTTTCTTCGTTTCACAGGTTCCATTTCTTCTTCGGATAAAGAACAAATCGAACTTGTTGATTCAGAATCAGAAAATGTAGTAGTAAACAATGGTTTCATCAGTTCCTTATAAAAGATTATATTAATTTAAGGATATCTATAAGTGGCATAAAATACATTGCTACCTATAAAATAACTTCCGTGTCCAACATATGTGACATTATGAACTACGAAATAAAAATGTCTCAAAATAACGTTTTAAGGTTATGTGACTGTTTGTGAAACTTTTGGTGCGCGCTAGATGTGCGCTAAGCCGCTGAATCGTGTTCCATTCACGAGCAGCACCGAGCAACTCGGGCTTCTAGCCGTCGGGGTTTGATGCACGCGAAAGGAAAGCAGTTATTATGTTGAAAAGTAGTAAATACCAGTGGCGGCTCGTGATACTTGTATTTGGGGGATTCTTAATTTTTAACAATAACTAAGAGACCTAAGAGATAGAGAACAAAGTCAACACACACCAAGACACATAAGACCATTTTTATTGTAAATTAAATTTAGATTAATTTTGTATAAGGTAAAATTTGCGTTAAACCTCATAGTTAACGAGGTATTTTCGAAAAACTGTTGAAACCTACCATTTTACCACCTTTCCACCCCCCCCCTCCCCCTCCCGCCTAAACCCGAAGCGCAAGGTCGTGCAAATTTTTACCACGTAGTAAGAGGAGAATACTGAACAGTTTGCAGCAGGGTAGAACTTTTTTTTTATGTTTGAGTTGTGACAATTTTTGAGCTATCTTTACTGTACTATTAGTTGTAATTCATGTGGATGATCAAGCAGTTTTTTTTAAATAAATAATGCTTTTGAAATCTGTAGACCGAAAAGCGTGTTGCTAGAAAAACTAAAATATAAATTTTTTCAGGAACCATAACTTCCCATACTGGGAAATCAATGCATTTTATAAAATTATAGAAATTTAGTTGTTAAGCCCTAGAAGCATTAATTTCATTTTTTAAATGTATTTAGTAATTCAATCGTGCTGTATAATAACAAAGTTTTCTATTTATGAAATGTGTTGAATGCAAATAAATTTTGTACAGATATTGCAACACAAAAGCTACTTCAATTAAAATGTAATTAATTTAGGAGAACGCTGGAACAAGACTAATTTCTTAAATGCCCCGGTGTAATAAACAAAAGAACTCACCTGTAAAATTAATTGCAGAGGGAGCAACTCGGCTACCCGTTCAACCGTATCTGTGTGCAGTGGTGCCTTCCGGACCTTAAAATTCTTGGAGCCTGATCAAGCAAGCACCCAGAGCAAACGTGACTACCAGTCTGCGACAGGGGACGTCATATCACCTTCCCAAGTTATGGGCATTGACCATTTACGAGACCCCCGGCTCAATAAGGTATCGATCCTTCATTTAGGTAATTCTTTTTGTTTTTACAAACAGTTTAGTTTGTAGAGTTTTTCAGGTTCTTTTTAAATAACTGGCAGGGTAAGATATGACTTATGATCTCCTTGGTTTATTTTGTTGTAAGTAGTAGAAGTTGTGCTTCAACTATTCAAATTCAAAAATTGTTTGGTAATGCATTTGCCAAAATATTTGAATGGAAATCTTAGTTTATATAGTTTCTACAAACTTAACTAGTACAAATGGCAAGAAAAACCTTTTATACAATTGCGTAACTACTAACAATTTTATTGAAGCACTTGTCAGTAATTCTTTGTATGAACATAATAAATGTGGCTATCATATCATGCTTCACTGTGTATAAAAATGAATAATTTTAGGGATTGGCATTCACCCTAGAAGAACGCCAAGCTCTAGGAATCCATGGATTGCAGCCTCCAAGGTACAAGTCAATGGAGGATCAATTGGAGCTGTGCAAAATATCAGTAGAACGTTACCAGGAAGATCTTAACAAGTACCTTTATCTATCGGAACTTAGTGACCGCAACGAGAAGTTATTTTACCGTTTACTAGCTGAAAACGTCGAACAACTGATGCCTATTGTATACACACCAACGGTAGGTCTTGCTTGCCAACGGTTCGGCTTGATTTACAGAAGGCCGAGAGGCCTTTTCATCACCATCAACGACCGAGGTCACTGCCTTGATGTTCTTAATAATTGGTAAGTAGTGTAGGTTGCTTACTAGAATATGCAGAATTGAATTTCCACAGAAATGTGAATTGTAGGCCAGAGCCCAATGTACGTGCTGTCTGTGTTACGGACGGTGAGCGAATTTTAGGTCTTGGTGACCTGGGGGCCTCTGGAATGGGTATTCCCATAGGAAAATTGTCTCTTTATACCGCACTGGCAGGTATTAAACCCCATCAGTGCCTGCCCGTCATGTTAGATGTCGGGACTAATAACCAGGTAAACAAATTTCACAGTAAATATTAATTTAGTTTAAACCTGCACCTTTTCAGAAATATTTAGAAGACCCCACTTATGTAGGACTTCGCCAGAAACGGGTGACTGGCCCAGAATATGATGACTTCATTGATGAATTTATGCAATCTATTGTAAAGCGCTATGGACAGAATACACTAATACAATTCGAAGACTTTGGCAACCACAATGCATTCCGTTTCTTGGACAAGTACCGAGGGCAATATTGCACTTTTAATGACGACATCCAGGGCACAGCCAGTGTCGTAGTTGCTGGGCTACTAGCTTGCAAGCGCATCACTAAAAAAAGTATAGGCGAAAACAAATTCGTGTTCTTGGGTGCCGGCGAAGCAGCAATTGGCATTGCCGATCTCTTGGTAAAAGCTATGCAGGCGGAAGGAATTTCAGTGCAAGATGCTCGTAACAAAATTTGGATGATGGACATTGATGGGTTGCTCGCAAAGGGCCGACCTGAAGGCCAACTAGAAGGCCATAAGGCCTTCTATGCCAAAGACCATGCTCCCTTGAAGGATCTGCAATCAATTGTGACTGAAGTTAAACCTTCTGTATTAGTAGGTTTGTATGCTTGTGATAATGACTAAATTTATTAATGAACATGTCCATAGTAGTAGTACTGTTATTATTATCAGAAATTATATTCAAACTAACCTGTTGTCCCAGGATTGTTGCAATAAGAGGACGGATGAACCAAAAATATTTCAAGTTTTTTTTTTGTTTCTTGGACAACTAAACTTTGTCTATGTTTCGGTTAAAGTGCTTTTTTATTGAAAATAGGGGAAACAATTATTTTAAGAAAAGTTGCTCGGAATAAAAATTGCAGCTCAACCCAGTGTACAGTCCTGTTACTATGTAAAAGGTTCCTTTCATAATAGAATACATGCTAAATGTCGCCTCTACTGCAGTATTTAACTACACCACCTTTAGAAACAGTGCATAAATAATAGTACCTGCGAAAAGGGTACTAAACAAAAACAGCATCATTAAAGATGTATACTCTTATTTGCATTTTCCTTATTGCTTAGCTTTTATTTGAGATTTTTGTATACTTTCATTTTAAACCAATTATGCTTCTAGGTGCTTCTGCTTCAGCTGGAGCTTTTACACCTGAAATATTGAAAATAATGGGAGCAAACAACAAAACTCCTGTTATATTTGCTTTAAGTAATCCTACGAGTAAAGCTGAATGTACCGCTGAGCAGGCTTACCTTCATACTGAGGTAAATTACAAATAATTTTGATCTTAACTTGAAAATCGTACGACACTCATTAATGACCAATAGAAAAATTAGTTCACAAGCCGTAACCAAGACAAAAAAAAATTGCTTGGAAATTTTTTGTAGGTAGACCAACCCATGGTGTAAAGAATACAAGGTGAAACGTTCCCGGAAATGCGCAGTCATTTAGAAAGTAGAGGGGTGATGTCAACCAATCCCCCATGGGCCTACACAGGAAATCTATTATGGCCGCGATCATGGTGTAAACATGGACGCATTCGTATATTGTTGCTGGCACTGTCAGTCTATGTCAAATTCGAGGTTAGCAGGTTAGGTTTTTCGTCAGTCTGACACCAACTGACGCAAAACCTAACTTCTAATTTGACATCGACAGCGTCTTCAACAATACACTTCAGTACTACCAATCGTGCCATTTGTGGGCCCATGTCCTATTGGTTGAATTTGAGGTCCGCCCACATTCTTCGGAACGTTACACCTTGTATTCTTTACACCATGGACCAACCTAACTGTGAGGGTTTGTGTCGTTGCGATTTTCTTACCGAATCTGCATTCGAGCATTAAGTCATTATCCGGAAATTATTTTTCGTGCATTCCAACGTCTTATTAATTTGCCCGAGCGGGACGCATTCAAAAGAATTTCCGGAAAGAATTAATGCGCTTATGAGATTATATGTGATAATTTCCAGATGCATAGTAACAAAAAAAAATTTGTATTCAGGATGCCTAGAAGTTAATAATTTAATCTTAGCTGTCTTTAAAATACAATTTAACTGGTGTCATTGTCAACCGATGACATTCTTCAATTTAAAAAGAAACTACCAATGGAACGATTATTTTAGTGACAATATTTCGAGGAGCTTTATTGCAGCGACAATTTTTTCTGTAATTTTTCATGAAAAATAACGGATTGTTTAGAAAATTTTGTTTGTAAAAATGTTGCTAGGATCGGTTACTATGAATATAATTCAAAGACGATTAGTTTTGTGAATTTATCATTTTATTGTTACAAGTATTTTTATTGACCATTTTCAATAATTTAACAGTTAAATTGTCAAGACAAATAGAACTCTAGGTCAAAATACTGCCGACAATTTTTGCTCTTCAGATTGTCTTGTTTCTGTTGCTTTAGAAAATAACGAGTGCTTGCGATATCAAAAAATGTTTCAAATAAAATACATTTCTTATAAAATTATGTGAATGATGCCCTGTGTACGCTCTTATAGTTACTTGCACCCCAGCAGGAATTATTTTGCTTTGGACGCATTTTGTGAGTTAAAAAACTATGATGTCTTTCTCATTTCAAAAGATTTAATGACACCTGTTTTCAAATTTAAAAGAATCTCGAACTGGTATCACAGTCGAGAAATTAATAGATAAACAGAAGGGTCTCAGAAAAACCACCAAGTTGAGCTTTTGTAGATTTGATATTCCAACCATTTTTTCTGTTTTAAAATACACAGCTTTTGCAACCATTTTCGTTTACTGGAACCAAAGATAAGTAGTTCTGCTATTTATTACATTTCTCACTATTGTACTAATAGGTGGCAATGTCCTCACTTGTATTTCCAACTAGTTGAAAAATAGAAAATCACCTGGCATAGATTTAATTTCAAATGAAATGATTAAATATGGAGGCAATGATCTAATACAAGAGATAACCATCTTGTTTTAAAAGATAGATGACGGGAGACATGCCAGATCAATGGAAGAACAGTATTACTATTCCTTAAGTAACAAAGTTATGTCGACTATTTTTGTGGTGGTGTCACGAATGTCCATTGCGCTTTGGTACGATTAGGACGAGTGCTAGCGCACTCGTCCTAATCTTAAGCGCAATGGACATCAGTAGTGATACCACCGCAAAAATAATCTACTTAACTTTGACTAAGAATGGTATTCGAGGGACTATTTAATGAACCAAACTACTTTTTCAAATTAGTTTTCAGTAAATCTAGCAACAAACTACGTAATTTCTATAGTAACAGAGCACTAATATTTACTTTTTCTAATAAAAATCACATTTGTTTAAAATAGTCACTTGAATACCTTCTAGGAAGATATATCCACTGATATTTTTTTGATTGGTCAAGAAACGTCAGCATTCTGGATTTTCATTGGTTACTTTTTGACAGATTACAGGTGAATTGAATAGTCAATATTACTTTAAATTCTATATTGTTTTTTAACACTTAATTACACCACCAGTTTGTCGACTCTCAGAATTACACCTTATTGACTATACCCCGATAAATGTATTTCACAATCTTTTATCTCATCTGTAATGCGAGCTTCACTTAAGAAGTGCAGTGCTGGGTAACTTCATAGGATTAAAATTTTCAATTCTTCTATACGTCTTCTATACTTTAGGAATTGAAATATATGATTTCAGCACTCCTTCCCCTACTCAAAAAAATCAATTTCACTTATAGTTTGTTCCAATTTACGTTTTAAAAACTGCACAGTTGGTACGCCAAGCTGGATGATTTGTATCAAATTTCATTCTCAATATTTCCACTGCATGTGCACAATTTACACATTTTACCTTATTATCTGTCGCTTAACATTCACTGGTTTGATGTGACCTTGAATATTTTTGGCACACTTTATTTGATCTGCATTTGCTGGCTTTATGATTAAATCCTCTCAGCATCGTAAATTTTGCATCCATCCTAACTGTCAGGCCTCAAGAGAACATACATGTAAAGAAATATGCCATTTTCTGATTTTGATTTTTTTTATTTTCTAACATCTAGCTTTTGAAAAATAATACAGGCAGACCTCATCGTTCGCGGGGGTTACGTTCCAGAAGAACGCCGCGATGCGCAAAACTGCGATGCGCAAGTAAACATATAAATGATAAAAACTGGATTAGGTTCCATAAAGGAGATTTATTTATACTAGGCAACCTCAAAAAAACCAAAAATTTTCAGCAGAAACGCTCGAAAATACAGTAAAGCTTGAACTAAAATTCCATATGTAACATAAGTCTGCCACTTGAATCTAGAGCTCGAATGTCCATTTGTTTATTCAAGTTATAATTTTACAATTTATTTCAGGTCTAATTTGGTAATAAGAGATTCAATTAAATAGGCTCGATAAGTGTGTTTACAAGTTCGTGATAAATAATGTTATTCAGGTCTTCATTGGGTTTAAGGCTGTGAATGAGCGAATGTGCGTCCTAAATATAAAAGGAAAATTCTTCAATATAAGCCTGATAAACGTGCATGCTCCAACTGAAGACAAGGACGAAGATGAAAAAGACCACTTCTATGAAGAACTGGACAGCGTATATGACAACTGTGCAACACACTATATCAAAGTGATAATTGGCGATATGAATTCAAAACTAGGAAAAGAGCTGTATTACCAAGTGAACGATTAAGAACGATGCGACGATACAAATAAACACAAGTGGACTATAAACAAACAAAATTGCGTCACCTACCTTTAATCCTTCCCAGGTACAGGTACATAGGCTTGGAGATAAGTGGTTTCGTAACGCTGAAGGGGGGATTCGAACACCCAGTACAAGATACACACGTATTTTACGACGAGAACAATGTATGTACACAAAATTGAATTAGCCGGCGACAACAGGCACGAGATGTTCACTGTTCGAAGAGTAGAGACTAAGTAGTTTGAGGAACGAAGGACATTTTTCGGGGTTGAACTGGAGGGTTCTAAGATTTTAGGATTTCTAGGAAAGTGGAACACATGTTAGAATATTGGAGTGGCGCAACTAGTAGGATACAGTCCACTACAAAATAAATTTAAACTACAACCTCGAATCCTAAACTTTACATAATACACGCTACACACAAACAAAAAATATTAATTAAAACTACAACTAACAACCAAGAGTATATTGGTAAATATAGTCTCCATGATACGACAAATGATAACGGCGCCAGACTTATCAACTTAGCAGCAGCCAAAAACATGATCGTCGGAAGCACCGACTTCAACCGCAAGGACATTCATAAAATAACCTGGATATCACCAGACGGCTTCACAAAAAATCAAATTGATCATGTCCTGATAGATAGAAGACACTTTAGAAATCTAATAAATGTAAGAAGCTATAGAGATGCCAACATAGACACCGACCACTACATGGTAAATTTAAAACTTCGTGCAAGAATCTCCAATGTCAAGAAGGGAAGTAGCTCTAAACAGACGAAGTATAATATACACATGCTTAAAAATAAAGAAACAGAGGTAAAATATCAGCAGCATATAGAAGCGCATCTACAACAGATTCAAACTGAAAGCCAATCAACTACAGAAATGTGGAACGCATGCAAAGAGGCTATCACAGCTGCAGCAAAAGAAGTGCTAGGTACTACAAAAAACCAACCCAAGGCAGATTGGTTTGAGCAAGAATGTCGCAAAGCGACCGCCAAAAAAAACGAAGCATATAAAGGTATTCAACAGCGCAGAACGAGAGCGGCAGTAGACAAATACAAGGACCTTAGAAGGGAAGAGAAACGTATACATAAACAGAAGAAACGGGAAGCAGAGAACACATTTCTAGATCAGCTTGAAAACTATCGAAGCCAAAACGAAACCAGAAAATTCTATCAGCGATTAAACGCATCAAGGAAAGTCTTTAAGCCGAGAACTAACATCTGTAAGGACAAAGAAGGAAACTTACTAAGTGATAAAGAAGACATCCTATCAAGATGGGCAGAGTATTTTCAAGAGCTGTTGGCAGGTGAACCAACCGGAAATACAGAGTTTGAGTTCCAAAACAAGGAGCAGCTAGAACCCCCAACAATGGTGGAAGTAGTCGCAGCCATAAAAAGGCTAAACAACAACAAATCCTCTGGTATAGATGGTATCTCCGCAGAACTCTTTAAGCATGGTGGAAATAACCTAGTGGAGTACATGTATAATATAATTTATAAAATTTGGACCGAGGAAGAAATCCCAGAAGAATGGAGCTTAGGACTCATATGCCCACTCCATAAAAAAGGGGATCAACTAGATTGTAAGAATTATAGGGGAATAACTCTTCTCAACACCTCCTACAAGATACTATCAAACATACTAAATGAGAGACTAAAACCATATTCTGAAGCCTACCTCGGACAATACCAGTCAGGATTCAGACCGAACCGCTCAACTATAAATCAGATATTCGCCCTACGTCAAATTCTCGAAAAGTCTAGAGAATTTAACATAGATATGCATCATCTCTTCGTCGATTTTAAAGCCGCATATGACAACATACTTAGGCCAAACCTCTTTGAAGCTGTGATCGAACAAGGGGTTCCAGAGAAACTGATATGCCTAGTTAAAATGACCATGGCTAAGACCACGTCTGCAGTTAAAATCCAAAGCGACATATCAGAACCATTTGAGATCTGCAAGGGACTACGACAGGGAGACGCACTAGCGTGTCAACTATTTAATATAGCCTTGGAAAAGATCATTAGGGATGCAAACCTTGAAACCAGAGGAACGATCTTTGCTAAGTCAGCACAGATTCTGGCATACGCAGATGATGTCGACATAATAACAAGAACGACTAGAAAGTCTGTAGAAACTGTTTCAGACCTAGCAACTGCAGCAGAAAATATGGGACTACAAATAAATGTAGCAAAAACAAAGTACATGCCAACAACATCACGAACCAGAGCCGGTCATGCAGGACAAAACCTAGTCACCGATAACAACTTTGAAACAGTCAAGGAATTCATCTATCTAGGCACACAAGTCGACCCAAACAATGACGTCTCGAAGGAAATTAAACGGCGTATATTAATCGCTAATAAATGCTACCATGGCCTGTCCAAGCATCTCTCTAATAAACGACTTACACAAATAACAAAACTGAGAATATACAGGACCCTAATACTCCCTGTGTTAACATACGGATCGGAGACGTGGACCATCTCCAAGGCGGATGAGAACTCCCTACACATCTTTGAACGGAAAGTACTACGTAAAATTTTTGGACCGGTACATGAAAATGGATCATGGAGGGACAGATACAATTTTGAATTATATAACCTGTACAAGAATAAAGTCAATGGAAGAGACATTGTTACGGTTGTTAAACTGAACCGATTGCGCTGGGCAGGACATGTCTTCTTCTTCTTCTTCTCAGCCTTCTTTCATCCACCGTTGGATATAGGCCTCCCCTAGATTTTGCCAATTGGTCCTATTTTGTGCTGTTTGGTGCCATGTGTTCCCAGCGATTTCTTTGATATCGTCAAGCCACCTCTTCTGTGGTCGCCCGACGCTTCTTTTGGTTGTTCTTGGTCGCCATTTCGTAATTCGACTCACCCATTCACTTGATGTTTTGCGAGCGACATGTCCAACCCAGTTCCATTTCAACCTTGCAATCCTTTGTACGACATCGGTAACATTTGTGCGTCGTCTAATGTCTGTATTTCTGATATGGTCTCTTAGGCTTATACCAAGCATAGCTCTTTCCATGGCATGTTGCGTTGTTTTCAATTTTGTAGCGCTCTTTAGGGTAAGTGCCATCGTCTCGGTGCCATAGGTCATTACGGGCAAAATGCAACTGTTCCATACCTGCGATCTTAAGCTAATCGGCACCTCCTTGTTTCTTAGAACCCAACTTAGATATCCAAAGGCCGTCCAACCTAGTTTTACCCTTCTTGTAATTTCTGCAGCTTGATTTTGTTTGCCTAGTTTAGTTAAGTGGCCAAGGTATACAGGACATGTGGTCCGAGCTAATGATATGAACCCTATAAGTACTGAACCGGTAGGGAGTAGAAAACGAGGCAGGCCAAGGATTAGGTGGGTTGACGGTGTAACACAAGATGCAAGAACTATCGGTGCCCCCAACTGGAAGACAAGAGCACAAAATCGACAGGAATGGCGGAAGACGATTGAGAAGGTCGAGGCCCTTACAGGGCTGTAGCACCAGTGATGATGATGATGATGAATAAACCGCATACGTCTGCTTTATTTACTTAGTGTGTGAAAGTTGAAACAGTTAACGTTGGCAATTCCATGCGCGAACGGCAAAGCAATCCGCAAACGACAATGAAAAGGGAGCACATGAGTGCCTCGCATAAAATCAGATCAGCAAAACGTAAATCCGCGAACGGCAATGTCTGCCTGTAGTTAATTTGAAGGTTATTTTTTCTTTTATAGATTTACTTAATTTATCAATTAACATGTGAATTATAATTAGTTTTTTCCACGACCGGGAGTAGAAGTCGGTTTCTATAGCATCAAAATTGTGACAGAAGTAGAACATTTACTCCCTAGAGACAAAATAAGACAAAAAACTCCCTAGGGAGTTTTCATTATGACAAGAGCTCACAATTATGTCAAATTCAAGGTTATCAGGTTAGGTTTTGCGTCAGTTTTGACACAAACTGACGCAATACCTAACCTGCTAACCTCGCATTTGACGCATTTTTCTCCCTCATTGCATAATTTACTATTTTGCTCTACTAGTCTCAGAACGCACCGTTATTGGCCTATCTTTAGGTCGTGAAGTTGATTTTCTTCACCACGGGAGAGAAAGTAAAATAAACAATTTTCACCGTGGTAACTAATAAATTGCTAAGTTACCAAATATGACTATTTTAATTTTGACGTTTTAAAGAGCTGTATTGTCAGGATGACAGTTAAAATATTTTTGAAATTTGTTGGGAATTTAGGCATTAAGCCGTTTGGTAGTGCAAAAAATTGTATATACACCACGGTAGTGAATCGTCTTATAACCTTCGCGTTTTAGATACTTCGCGCTGCACGCTCAGTATCTAATATACGCTCAGGTTGTAATATTGCGCTTCGCTACCTTGATGTATAATATACTGTTTTCCGTTGATCGTTTATTTATGGGTTTCATTAATCTATAGAAAATTGTGTATTAATACCCTTATTAATGAATGATTTTTTAATAATGAACGATTTTGGTGTAGGTAATCATGTAATCAAAGATACCATTAATGTCAAAACTTTGAGTATCAAATTCTTTTCATTGATAAAATTAGATTTTCTTCTTCAAATTAATAAGATACGATCAACGGAAAAATATTGTAACTAATTTGTGTGTTAATCAGCGATTAATAATCCCTACAATTAAAAAATGTTTCGATTATTAATC
Source organism: Agriotes lineatus (assembly GCA_940337035.1). Lineage (NCBI taxonomy): Eukaryota > Metazoa > Arthropoda > Insecta > Coleoptera > Elateridae > Agriotes > Agriotes lineatus. The sequence continues at coordinate 19,231 of CALNHX010002301.1, forward strand.
GCTCGCATTAACATACTTGTTTGTTAAATAATTTTTATCACATTTTATTTGGTAATGTACTACATTTCCACATTCAAAATCATTGAGAAATGTGGTATGTTTTTACATTAGCAACACATTTCTGCATAGCAACACGATTCGTTTTACATTTGGTAGTACTGAAGTGTATTGTTGGCAGAGCTGAGATAGTTACTTTTAAAATGTAACTGGTTACAAGTTACAAGTTACTTTTGAAAAAGGATCTAAGTTACTTGGAAAAAGTTACTTTTCTTAAAAAAGTATCTAAGTTCCTAAAGTAACTTAGTTACTTTTAAAAAGTAACTTACAGTTTCTAAGTTATTTCTTATTTAAATGAAACTAAAAGGATTCAAAATAATAAAACTCAGGATTTTCTGTGCATCGCCAAAATATGCTAAAATAAAAAAGCAAATGGGGATCATATAATAAAATAAAACACCAAACTCTAGCTAAATAGCTATAATAGGCAAAAGTCAAATCAATAAAACATATAATATTTTATATAGTTAGTTATCCTATAGCTGGAGCCTGGATCTGGCGAAACATTAGTAAATCAAGTAATTTATAAGTAAATTATAATAATAGAAATAAAAATATTACAAAAACAAATGGAAACTTTAATAATGAATTATTTCACACATAAACAAAATATTTTCTTGTCAAAAACACCAAATTGACCAAATAACTATTTCTTTTGGAATTAACCAGATTTATCTAGTACATTAAATGAGTTTCTTTCATGCCATCGATGCGACGGGCCAGTCTGGGGAGGGAGAGTTGAGCTTGACCGTAACCGATAACTGGTGAACAGGACTCAGTATCTAAGATACTTTTTTGTAATTTAAGTTACTTTTTGTAACTAAAGTTACATTTTGTAACTAAAGTTACTTTTTGTAACTTAAGTTACTTTTCTAAAGTAACAGTTACAAGTTACTTCGTAAATGTAACTGAGTACAAGATACATACTTTTAAGTTATTTAAAAAAGGAACTAAGTTACATTCAAGTAACTTAGATGCTTTCAAGTAACGAAGTAACTTAGTTACTAGTTACTCCCAGCTCTGATTGTTGGTGACACTGTAAGTCGATGTCAAATTCGAGATTAGTAGGTTAGGTTTGCGTCAGTTTTGACCATATATTTTTACTTCTATATTGCTAGTAGGGTCTGGGAACGCGCGAAAACATTACGGCGCCGACATAGTCTCACTGTGAACGCTACGCATCTCGTGCGCATGCCTGAGAATTCGAACTCCGCCTTTAGAAGCAAATTTTAAACTTGACCACTTTTCCACTGCTCGGACGACGCTTGCGCACAGCTCACCAATTATTGTGTAAAAGAGTTGGTTGTCTATCTCACTTACGCTGTGACCTCCCCACTTACACGTGCTATCAATATAGTACTATTAAATATATGGTTTAGACACAGACTGACGCAAAACCTAACCTGCTAACCTTGAATTTGACATAGACTTACAGTGTCACCAACAATACAGTTCAGTACTGCCAAATGCATAACATCAACTGGAGCTGCTCATTGTGCTTTAGTACATAGAAATGAGTTCTGCCAAGGCGGTCTATATTGTTCCAGGCCATGACACTGGCTCTGTTGCCAGATTGTGTGCTAGGCCATTCCAAGACACACTGAGTTTTGTTTGTTTGAAATATATTTGACATCCTTTATCTAATAGACTTGTCTGTCCGTCCGTCCGGGACGCTGCTTCAGCAGCCAAACCGTAAGAGATAGAGAAAAAAGTTATTAAAGTTATATGTTTGGAATGGTCATGTCAGGTCAGGAACCGAATTTCAGTCTCTAACACTAATTATTATCGTAATTATCCTAATCCGAACTTTTTAGGTTAGATGCTAGGCAAATTTTATCAAGGCGAATGCGACTGGTACTTTGCTACCAACAATGGCGTCATATACATACTATTGCGGAAAAAATGTTTCGCACGGTTTGTTTGCCTTGTGTATGTATGGTTTTATCAAGTGAACTAAAGTCACTGAATTGTCAGTTGTACAACTGACATTCAAGAAGCTGCGTGGCGCAGATGGGTTAGCGCCAGGCTTGCATTAAGCAAGTCCTCGGTTCGAATCCCGCTGGGGTCGGAATTTTTCCGTATCCTTGGCGATTAGAATCGGGCTCAGTGAGACCATTCACAGTTGGGCACCAAATTAACTGTGCTCTATTCAGAACCACAGACCTAAGAGATAGAGTAACAAGGTCAACACATCACCAAAACACACACCTCAAACAATGGTTGCTGCGCAAGCACCAAAGGCGCGATCCAACTCTGTATCCCGAATCCGGGGCAAGTTGATCATTGTACCGCCAGATGCCAGCGCATAAAGCACCAGCCTCGACACCGCAAGGTAAATGAGGTTATAGATAATACATGTATGTATTATCCGTAACCTCGCTGACGCGGTCGGATTATTTAATCTGTCAAACTGACACTCTTTTATTATTGTGCAACAAGTTATCGACATATAACCCGATAATATCGAAGTACTTATAGTATTACTTCTAGATATACATATAGTATGTAACTATAGGAATTTGGGGGATAAAATTACAACAAAAGAAAAATTGGAAAAATGTGACAAGTAATTTAATAAATAAATAATAACTGGTTTCTGTCTTATGGCTTTTCACTATAGTTTTGACCATACTGCAAGAATAACAACGTTGTATATGTGGTCTTTCTGTTATCATTGCATTGCAACAAAAGTGTTTTGTTTCTAACAATAGTCTTTCTGAAGGTTGTTACGGTATTAAAAGAACTTTACGACACCCACCCAAGGTGAGCATCGCACCACGGAATCAGTCCTGAAAAACTGGCACACTTGCCCTGAAATCGGTTCGAAATAGGCTAATAGGCCACGGCTGGAACGCTCAGGGAGTCGGGCGTGAGTCACACGATACGTTCTGGGCAAGCGTGTTGTGGCATAATATATATATAGGGTATGTCGAAATTGTGAGGGCGCCACCAAGCCTGTCTTAACCCGGCTAACCGGGCCTGGACGGTTAGACGGGAGCGAAGCACGCAAAATACTCCGCCGATAGGATTACTCAAGAAATGCAAGGTCGAATAACAATTTCGGGATTGCCTTATGCAAGGATTGTAATTAGGTGTCAATCCGACCGCGACTACGCAGCTGTCTTACCCACCTGTACGCTCAAAGCTCCCTCGTTAAGTCGCACAATAATCAGTACAATGAATCTGAAACAGAACATGCACAAGTCGAAACAAAACAATAGTTCCCTTAGCTAACAAATCATGTATTGACTAACGGGTTACAATGGGGCAGCAGAGTGCGTCGCCCTATACCTATTACTAGATTATAACTAAGGACACCAGCTGGCGCGCGCTTTAAACCTAGCGACAGATGTTAAACAGTAATGAACAGTAATGAGCAGTAATGAGTACAAATATGCTGGCGCGACGCCTTATGCAACGAACAGCAAAGATCAAATTAGCACTCGCGACATGGACAGTCTGCGATTCTGAATGAATGTACAAATATGCTGGCGCGGCGCCTTATGCAGCGAACAGCAAAGATCAAATTAGCACTCGCGACATGGACAGTCTGCGATTCTGAATGAATGCACAAATATGCTGGCGCGACGCCTTATGCAGCGAACAGCAAAGATCAAATTAGCACTCGCGACATGGACAGTTATGACGACAGTGCCTGTAGGCACCAGAGATGTGACGGCTCGCTCGCGTTCACAGCGGTAATCAGTTCAAAGACACATACCTTAATAATGTAGGCGGTTGGGGAGCCTGGTACAGTTGAGTTGCGACAGGCTGCAGTCTTAGGTGGCAGGTACCTTCGATGTTCGACGGCTATAGGGGTGAGTGCACATCCGCCACAATGGCGACGTGAGACGCGTCAGGACGCGTACGACGGGACGACGAAAAAAATGGGCCACTTTCGTTCTGCGGGACAGATCCTCGTAGGTCGAGATGAAGGGGGCACGACCCCTTACTTACGGAAGCATGAACTGGGCTCAAAAACACCCACGCTACGCCGAAGACAATTCGAAACTCACCCTCACAACCACCACACAAGCGTTCTCTGCAACGGGCTGCGGTCAACTGCCCAGAGGGAAGCGCTGGCAAAGGTCACCTTGGTCGCGTCCCCACGTGACTAAACCTCGGCAGCCAATCGCGGGGCGATAAAATGAAACAAATTAATGCCGGCACCAATGGTATCACGCCTCAGCGGCGTGCTTTCTAGAAGATTCGGAATTCTTGCGGGCGATACGCTCGGCTGCCACAGCGCCATCAGAGGGGAGCTCCAACCGACGGGAAATGCTGCGTTTGGGGCCAAATATGTACGAAATCATGATTCTGGAATTAGGCGATGGAGCCAAATAAAGAACTAAAAGGGTTTAGCATACGGGCACGCTGCCCTAAAGCCTAGGTGGCTATTTAAAATACCAAAATGACCTAACAAGGTGAAACTGTTATAGTGAAAGAACGGGGTTTGACTACCTTGAAACAATTAAGCTTGAAGAAAAGAGACGGGAAAATAAACTTTTTAAGACCGCTTAGGTCAGTAACGGTTCACGCAACGTGTCGTAAGCGATATGGAAACGAAAAGTACTCAAATCGAAGCTAACTAATCGCGATACATTTATGAGATTCGGTCCTTAACCCTTTAACGCTCTCTGGTAGACAGTTATACCACTTCGCATAACAATCAATAACATTTGTTTTGAAACTTAATACTGCTCTGAAACGTCTTGTGTCCGTTCTACAGACATTGCAGTTCCTTTGTCTAATTTTACATTTTCTACAATTATTGTTGTTATAAAACTACCCCAATAAACCTTGGTATAAATGTGTAGCTGGTATGACAGTATTACCAGCGTGCATTCCGCGTCACAACTTTGAAATGTGTACGCGCATTGGTGAAGTTTTGTGTTTGTTATTAGTTTGGGGGAGCAACTTTCAAGTTTTCAGCTGGTAAGTGTTTTAGTATAATATGTAAGGATTATAATATTGATAAGTAGTAGAAATAATTTTGTCCTGATTTTGAAAAATAAATTGATATTTGGAAACCTTTCATTTGCGTCACAAAAATAGTCTATATTTATGTCCAATTTTTTAGTAATAACGTACGTTTTATACAATTTGTTTTTGTGTTTTGAGTATTTATAAACATATCTACTGAAGATATAATCGAATTTGTTTTGCTGCTATGTTGCGCTAGGCAAATATTTACGGTCAAACCGATCGCGGTGGCATTTTAGCTGAAATTTTTGATTGTTTACGATGGGGTAGTCATAAATTTTAAACAGAACGTTAGTGTTCCACTCGCAAGAGTTTATATTATTCAGTTCAAATTTCAAAAACTATTTTACCACCTGTTATGCCAGTGAACATTCACAACATATTTTGTCCTGAATGTTCACTGGTAGAACGGTTTACCAGCATCTTTTGTCCTGAATGCTCACTGGTAGAACGGTTTACCAGCATATTTTGGGAAAGTGAAAATGGATTTTTGAAAAAAAAAGTTGTTTTTCGGTTTCCTGGCATCTCAAAGAACGCATACGACATAAAATTTACAAATTTCCTTCGTACAGTAATTTTGCGCGTTAAAGGGTTAACTGTGAAAAATACCGTTCTAAAACGAGTAAAAGCTCGTAATAGCTGGCCATAGACACGAGTTCAAAACTGCCACAAATGTAGTACATTCGTGCCCGTTTTAAACGTGTGTATATGCGCAGCCATAAGCTGGACATAGACACGCATTTTGATTGTTAATATTGAGCGGGGTCGTGCCATTCTTAGTCGGCTGGAGCTTAACTGATTGCAGTCCGGTACCATATGTTGTGCATGAAAAAACTTTCTCGTGTGGTAACAACAGATCTTTCAAGTCATCGTTCATTGGCTACAAATGTAGACGAGGTAATGGCAGATATTCACATTTTTTTATAGGAAAACAGCTAAGATTGACAGTTTAGCTTTTATGCAAGATGTTGTTCTAACAAATAAACGTAGAACATTGGAAGAATGCGAAGCTAAATGCACGGCTTTAATGCACGCAGTTGTTGCTGGGACGAGGCCTCATTTTTTTTTCTTTACAAGTCGGTTTTGCTGCATTTTTGTACAACAAGTATGTGTCCAGCAACCGTTTGAACGTATTATCGTCTTTAAGGTTTTGCTCAACCTATGACGAAGCATTGAAACAGAATTATTTTCGCAATTTGTCTTTGACAACTCGGAATATAATACAAACACTATTGATGCTTTTCAGACATTTCTAAGATCACTAAATCACGTTAGCTACGTAGCGTAGTTAACGTGATTTAGTGACCTTAGACATTTCACGCTGTGGGAGGCATCTATTGTGTAACATCTAAAACAGCCATTACTCCAGATCAAACAATTGCACGATTTACAAAAATTGCAACAGCAAAAGTAGTTGGAGAGTTTGGATCGGCGCCGCTGAAGCCTCTCCAGAAAAGACATAAATTGGTACTACAAACTGTGACAATTCAAAATTTAGATTATATTAGTCCGATTTCTCAAGTAGTATTACCTTCCCCTTTAGATTTGTTATTGTTGTACTCACAATTGATCAAATTTCTTGACATACCTGGATGGACTGACTTCATGGAGAGGGCGACAATAGAAAGACCTTTCATGGGTACTGCTTGCCATTTGTTAATGAAGTGATTACGACAAAGTTTTCACGGTGATTCATTTTACCGTCGATAAATGTAAAATGTTAAAGCAACAGACGTGTTTTATTACATTGGACCAGTCATTGTACTTAAAAACTCGTGATATAATTTTTACAGAAAATCAGCATTTAGATTGCAACAGTGTTGTTGTTCGACTAGGAACATTTCATTTACTTATGTCGTACCTGAGGTCTATTCGTTATATAACGACAGAAAGTGAGAGTTGTTTATGCAGCAAATTCTGTTGCCAAAATGATGTCAGAGGACGCCTACTCTCGGGCAGTCGGAGGTCATTTCTTAACCCACCTAGCTCTGAGACATATTATTTTCCAGACTGTGGAATTCACAGAAGAAGAACGCCTGGCCATGGAATTTGCAATTTGGACAGATCCACAATTTTCTTAACGAACAAACAAGGTTTGTTTAAAACGATTAATGAAAAAATTTACAAGAGACTCGCAAAACTAGAAAGTAATGGACCTACCGCGAAGCTGTAGGTGCAAAATTTTCTCATGGTAACTTTGGTGAAGCAATTTATAGAAGCAGAAAAAATGGGTAACTGGCAACTTCACCTAGAAACTGACTAGAAATGCTACCTTATTTCTACGCAAGCGGCCATCATAATTATGAAAAATCGTTTTATCTATATTGCAAGATATGATGTACTTAAAAGACAAAATGACTCCCGATTAGTACAATACATTTGCAACAGACGGCTTCTTATCAATCAGGCGCACAAATAGGTTTTGGTCTGGTGTTTGGTAAGGCATGACCATTGAACAAACGCTACTAAGGACGATGAAAGCTATTGACGGGCTACTCATGGACGAGGAATTACGGATAACATTTTAGCAACGTGGAAATTGGGAATGGTGTATTTGCACAAGGTATGTGATGAGATTGAAATATTTGGCACCTTTTTTTGCATCTACAGTACAACAAGTGATTATGAGAAGTTCACTTGTTATTCGCGACAATGATGATGTACATAAGCTGTTGGATTGGCTTACGCAACACTCTTCTTTCCCAGACGCAAACGAAATAATGTCTATTTCCTAAGGAGTTATTGAAGATCAAACAATAAAATGTAGCTTGATCTGGTTATTTTAATTTAACTTTAGTTTAATTAAAATGTTTGCTAAAATCGCCGGAGTGAAACCGGCTCCCAGGTAGTTCAGAAACAGCCAAAGTATCACTTGCTAATCTCAAGCTTGTTACCCAAGAAAGGAAAACAGAATAACTTATTTAAACATATAATAAGTTTTAACTAGATACATATCAAACTAAATTGTATTCAAAAGACAGGAAATAAAATTATTATAACGTTTGTAACTCAATTCGTTCTCTTTTGGTATTGGGTCTCGCTCGCTGGGATTCGGGCACGGTCAGTTATTTATAGACCAGGTTATACATCAAGTAGTTCACTTGACTCGTAGACAGCTTGTCGAAGTTGAAGGCTGTAATGACATCTGATTAGCGTGGCCCGCCATTGACAGCCTAAACATGAAGCTCGGTTCTGAACTCTTAAATCGAGCAAAATAATATTAAATAACCTGCATACCTGGTGCTATCAGCGTTATCGCGGTCTGCAGGTGTGTGGAATGTGGCGAGCTAGTGGGCGACGGAACCGAGGATATCAATTTATCTTCTTCAGGGCCTTGAAGATCCAGTTGTGCTGTGTTGTAATTAAATTTAAGCTTGGGCCTTGTAGGCGCCGATTTTCCGGGAAAATGTGAATTTTGGCCTCGCCTCGCCGCTAATGTGCGACATAAAAGACCGGAAAATGGGATTTGCAAAATTATTAATGCGGCCTCGCCTGGACGTCTTGCTTTCGTTGCGGCTATTTACAGGATGGAGTTTCTGAGGCGAACTTCAATCCGCTCTCGCGTTACGTCATTCAGGTCGTAATTAATAGTTTCAAAGCCGGCTAATTAGACGTTTTGACTAGTGAGAATTAGTTTATCGGATCTAAAGTCTTCGCCGAGTGGCCGAGAACTGGTGGATTATTCGAGGAGGTCTGATCGATAAAATCAGCTGGTATTTGGGTAGGTTTCTCACTGGATAGTTCACAACGGAACCTTGTTGGTAAAAAAGAACGAGCGGGTAGTTTTAGCAGGTTTCTCACCGGATAGCTCACAACGGAACCCTCTTGGTGAAAAAAAACAAGGGGGTTGTTTTGGCAGGTTTCCCACCGGATAGCTCACAACGAAACCCTCCTGGTGAGACGGAACGAGCGGGTAGTTTTGGCTGGTTGGAACCCTTCTGGTGGGACTAGGTGAAGGAGAAGGAGCAGGGAAAATCCTCGGAAAACTCTGTCTTGAGATAGTTTCGTATCTGTTTCATATAGCCTATGCTGGTGTAATCAGCAGCTCAAACCGGTTCGCTGGAGGAGGGGATCCTTACTCTAGGTGCGCGGAGGAATTCCTGCGTCTATCAACGATGATGTCGCTTATCGTTTTTCGGGCGGACTAAAACTGTAGCGCTGCGATTTATAACGTGAATTATGCCAGCGAAATAATTTTTAATTTCAAAATCGCGTTCGCGCTAGGCGAAGAAGACATCAAGAAGATACCTGAAGATCGGTTGCCGGTTCGTCGGTACTAGTTTACAGGGTTGTTCTCTGAATGTCATTCTTTGGCGGTGGTCTATTATGATGTGTTTTATCGGACTTTTTCCACTGTCTAGGGTGTATATCACACAACGTTTCGGGAGTTTTAATCTATTCCCGTCTCCAGCTGTTCCCGGCTAGCCCTGAGAAAAGCTGATATTGTACCCTTTTATTCATAAACTCTTGCCTCTTCAGGACCGCTAATCGCTGTGACTACTAGTCTGTCACACTTACCACTAGTCCACCAGCGCGGTTACATATTTTCAGTTAAGTATATATATCTTACCGCTGTATGCACAGTATACTATTTTTGTTAATCTCTGCGCAGTAGTGGCATCGAAATTGGTTTTAGTTTTGCGCTAGCATGGCTAATTGGTTCTACTGCCAGCGCTATGTATGTAGCTTCTTTTAGCTTCCTACGGAACTTGTTTTTCTCTTTAGCTACAAATATAGGGTGAGTACATTCTAACGGGTTAAACAGAAGCTGCTGCTTCAACATATATGCTCTTCAGACACTCTCATCCAAGCTTCGGTGGCTTAAGCCTACAACATCATGCCGTCATCCAGGTTCACGGCGGCAAGACCATGCTTCAAGATAATACCGCTGCCACCAGGACCTTTTAACTGGCGAAAAAGCAAACAACATGCGACTGCCAAACTAGAGCAAGCGAATTGCCTATCTGATGGACAGAAATATTCTTTCCTTGCTATTCTGCAGGAGCACGCAGAAACCACGGTTTCGACCTGCAAGTGTCTCAGAATACAATTCAAGAAAGAAAAACATACGGGATACATTTCAAATATTCTGGAACGACTGCCGGGTGGCGCGATCGAGGCGAAAACATTCAAACTCCCGGAACATCTGCAGGTGCCGAGGGTGTCGGCGTGCAAACGTTCTGGAAATATTTAAACATGCGAAAGCATTCCGGTTGCAGGACAATTCACTTTCACACAACTTTTCAACTGGGGGAGGTTGCGCAGGCCGAGGAGACCGGCGTACAATCGCGAGGAAACAAGCATACAGGATTTAAGTTACAGGCGCTGGTACAGGAATTCGCCTTTCTACATTCTCTCCTTCAAGCTTTGGCGTTGAGTCTAAAACCTTTTGCTAATACCCGGGTTTACGGTAGCAAAGGAGTATGCTTCAGAAGAAAGCACTTTCAGGGTAAGCTTTCATACTAACTATGGCGGCATTCACGCAAACTTACATTCTCAATTTTTCAGGTACACCAGGCGCTTACACACGGGTATATGCGGCTCTGGGACTGAAAAATTTCTACGGATACGACAGGTGCTTATCGGTGGAACTGGTAGGTACTGGAGAATTTCCACGAATACAACAGGTGCTTATCGGCGGAACTAGTACCGGAAAATTTTTATGGATACACTAGGTGCTTACAGGCGGTTGCCTGCGGATCTAGGACTAAAAAATTTCTACGGATACGACAGGTGCAACAGGTGCTTACAGGAGGATCTGGTACTGAAAAATTCCTACGGACGGACATCTGGATTGTCTCGGAAGGTCCGTAGTATCTTCGGCTATTTGCGGATCTGGTATTAGAAAACTTCCACGGACGGACATCTGGATTGTCCCAGGCGGTCCGTGGTCGGAGTCTTCCGCCATCTGCTCGGGTGCCTCGGGATTGCTAGGCCCGTACCAGCACTAAATGCTGGTCGTTGAGGGAGAATTTCCTGGACTAGACGGGACTTCGGGAACATCTTATCTGGACGGGAAGGGACGTGGACGGGGATCTCGGAATACTAGGCTTGCACATCTCTGTTTCTGGGCTCTTGTACATTTTCTTGGACGGCTAGGCTGTAATAGGTTTTATATATTATACAAATTACAACATTTACTGCTTCTGTTTTTTTTCAGGGTTGTGCGAGGACGCCATCTGCATAATCTGGATACTGGAATACTGGAATACTACAGTATGGCTATTAATTTACAGTACTGAAACGGTAGGCCTACTTTTTCTTAAATCTCTAAAAATTGACACTGTTAGTTGACATAAACATTGACCTTTGGTTTTCGTTAGATGTACTAATATGTTTGCCAGTTCGTAGATAATGTTATCTACTGAAGAAATTGTCTTTTTAGTTGAGCACTATTTTCGCTCATACGGTTTAGGTAGACAAAATATTCCAAGCATTAAATTCGTCCGCGAACAACTTTTGGTGCATTTCAAGTAATGCTATTGTACTGAACATTATAACGAAATTTAGAAGAACTGGAAGTGTGCTACACCAAGGGAAATGTAAATCTGGAAAAAACAACAGTGGATACCAACGAAAATCACGAACGTGTATTCAATCAAATTATGAACTCACCACGTCGTAGTCAACGGAGGTCTGCTGCAAAATTGATAATGAGCAGGAGGACGTTTCACTCTTCAGAAGATATTGAAACAACTTAATGCCCGTTCATACGTTATTCAGACGACCCAACAATTGAGAATGGATGATTATGCTGCAAGACTTGAATACTGTTATATTTCAAATATGGCCACAAATATGCAAAAACGATACGGCTAAATACGATAAAGCTAATAGTGTTAATTTATTATTACATATTATTTTAAGTGAAAAAAGTTTGATATTTTTAGTACTATAAATTAATAGCCATACTGTAAAATATCGGAACGGCGTTACTTTTATTCTGTTTCTTTCCTAGTTACAAGCTTGAGTTTTTGTTTCTGCTCTAGAGTGCTATTTTGTAGCCTGAGCTGGTTATTTTAATTTAATTTTAGTGTAATTAAAATGTTTGCTATAATCGCCGGAGTGAAACCGGCTCCCAGGTAGTTCAGAAAAATCCAAGGTATCACTTATTGGTCTCAAGCTTTTTACCCAAGAAAGGTAAACAATAACTTTTCTAAACGTATAATAAGCTTTAACTAGATACATATCAAATTAAATTGTATTCAAGAGACGAAATAAAATTATAATAACGTTTGTAACTCAATTCGTTCTCATCTGGTAGTGGGTCTCGCTCGCTAGGAGCAAAATAATATTAAATAACCTGCATACCTGGTGCTATCAGCGTTATCGCGGTCTGCAGGTGTGTGGAATGTGGCGAGCTAGTGGGCGACGGAACCGAGGATATCAATTTATCTTCTTCAGGGCCTTGAAGATCCAGTTGTGCTGTGTTGTAATTAAATTTAAGCTTGGGCCTTGTAGGCGCCGATTTTCCGGGAAAATGTGAATTTTGGCCTCGCCTCGCCGCTAATGTGCGACATAAAAGACCGGAAAATGGGATTTGCAAAATTATTAATGCGGCCTCGCCTGGACGTCTTGCTTTCGTTGCGGCTATTTACAGGATGGAGTTTCTGAGGCGAACTTCAATCCGCTCTCGCGTTACGTCATCCAGGTCGTAATTAATAGTTTCAAAGCCGGCTAATTAGACGTTTTACTAGTGAGAATTAGTTTCTCGGATCTAAAGTTTTCGCCGAGTGGCCGGGACCTGGTGAATTATTCGAGGAGGTCTGATCAGTAAAATCAGCGGGTATTTTGCTAGGTTTCCCAACGGATAGCTCACAACGGAAACCTTCAAGTGAGAAGGAACGAGCGGGTAGTTTTGGCAGGTTTCTCACCGCATAGCTCACACCGGAACCCTCCTGGTGCGAAGGAACAAGGGGGTAGTTTTGACAGGTTTTTTACCGGTTATCTCACAATGGAACACTGCTAGTGGGACTAGATGAGGGAGAAGGAGCAGGGAAATTTCTCGGAAGATTCTGTATTGAAATAGCTTCAGATCTGCTTTATATAGCCTCGGCTGGTGTAATCAGCAACAGAAGCCGTTTCGCTAGAAGAGGGGATCCTTACTCTAGGTGCGCGGACGAATCCCTGCGTCTGGCCGCGATGACGTCGTTGATCGTTTTCCCCGCGGACTAATGCTGTAGCGCTCCGATTTATAACGTGGATTACGCCAGGTAGAACGCTTGAATTAATTTTTAATTTCAAAATAGCGATCGCGCTTGGAGAAACGTTACAAAACTATTTTAAGGCGCAAGAAATTGCTAAAGTTGGGATAGATAATATGATGGGGAAAAACTTTGGCGATATGGTATGGATACGCAAAAACAAAGTACTTCCTCTGGGAGCAAGTCTCTATTGTGCAATTGTTTTTTTCAGTTGCACAATATGACTTTGGAACCAATAAAGTTTATACAATTGACGGCGGATACCTGCTGCATAGAGTTCTATGGAACCGAAATGAAATATTTGGTTCGATTTGTACCAGTTATATAGACTATGTAAGAAGAGACTATCAATCAAATGTAATAACTGCTCAACAGCTATCCTATAAACGCAGCAGAAAAGAGCACGAGAAGTACAGAACGACTCCGATAATCATAAAAAATATAGAAGATATTTTGTTTGACTAATCTATGAGCCCCACAGTTGCACAGACGAATTTATTATCAAACGAAGCAAGTAAAAGTCGTTTTATATTGAAACAGAAATTGGAAGACGCACAGTTTACTGTGATCCAGGCTACAGCAGATGCAGAAGCATTAATAGTAAATACATTTAGTGGGTGCGATACAACTTCAGCCTTATTTAGCCAAAGAAAGAAACTTTTTAACCGTTCTAGAAAAACATACAGATTTACATCATCTTATCAAATATTTAAAAAGAAAAATAGATTTACCGACGAGGTTGCTGATGCAGAAGAAACATTTCTTCTTACGCATATAGCTCCAAAGACAAAAAGGATAATTCTGTGGATCTCGTTATCAGTGTTTTTTGAAGTCACTATCAAAAAGTAAATTTAATTTAGCTTCTTTACCACCCACCCACAAGCGCAGCTGCAAGACAGCCTTAATTGAGAACTTCACACTAAGTACAACTAAGTACAAAGGCTAAAGAATAGGGTAAAATACTACTTACGTTTTTATCATGTAAGTGTAATACGAGATTAGGAAAGCGTGCGATTGCAGAAAGGCAGGTTTGAAATTTTTTGTCATTTGCAGTTTCTGTAATGGAAAGTCTTGCGGAAAGGTCGTACAAGACATGCTTTAGGAATTCCATGAAGATGAAGACTAATGCTTGGTTGCACAAAACTTAATTGGCCTTTAATTATTTGTTAACAAATAATTAAAATTTGACAAATAATTAATGGAGTGTTAACGGATTGTTAATCTTTAATCAAATTTTTAACAGCTCTTAACGATAATTAATCATTAACGTTCAATTAGGACTATTTTGCGTTGCACAAACAATAATACATTGTTAAACTGTTGTTAATGGAGGATTTGCTTAATGGGTGACATTTGGGCAAATAAATCAAAAGTAATTTTTATTCTTCTGTCTTTTTATCCTGTAAATGGTTGAATAATTAATAATATAATAATATTTAAATAAAAATAATTGAAATACAGGCACAGGATGCTATCTGACTTATCTTCCTCGCCAAGTGATGAAGATCATCAAGAACCACCACAAATATTGCCACGACGGATTCGGATCATACGCAATCGAGAAAATTCCTTCGATCTTCATGATGTGGACTTTAAGAAAAGATTTCGGCTTAACAAAATAACGATGATAATAGTTCATTCAATCGGCGATGCACTTCAACCAAGAACTCATAAAAGCAAATCCCTTGATGCACGTACCCAGATCTTGATTGTCCTTCGATTTTATGCCACAGGTAGCTTTCTTGAGTTAATTGGTGATTACATGCATATTCACAAATCAAATATATGTCAGAGCTTAGGGGTTGTTCAGGGCGTAACCACTTCGATTTTACACATTAAGTCCGATAAGCACAGTTTATTTGGTTGAAAACTAAAATAACCAATAAATAGCCTGCAATGGTGAAATGAACATAACTAATAATAAGGGTTGGAACGGTAATGGTCCGGCGCCCGCACCTTCGTGCAACACCTTTGCTTTTC
This sequence comes from Agriotes lineatus, assembly GCA_940337035.1. NCBI lineage: Eukaryota > Metazoa > Arthropoda > Insecta > Coleoptera > Elateridae > Agriotes > Agriotes lineatus. The sequence goes on from CALNHX010002301.1 coordinate 34,455, forward strand.
TATACAAGAATGCCCTGATATCGGCAACGTTACCACGTCCCCACAAATTGCTTATTGAATTAGTGCCTTTCACCCAAAATCCCGTAACATCTTACAAATCAAACAATTATCCACAAATTTATGAACAGTCTTGACATTTTCGAAACCAATAAATTTCGTAACTTATGAGAAGTAGGGTCAAATTCATTTAACCACAGCGCGGCAAATGCTTTGTTTATTTCCAGATCACGTTATTATACACATCAACGTTATGAATGACTTCGTCTCCCAAAGCCAATATTAGTGGATATCACCTAACATTTGATGCATTTCAAGAAAAATCAGCTAGTCTTATGTGTTTTTTATTGTGATAAACGATATGGAATTCAAAAGCTTGCAGTTGCAGGCCGTAACATGCCTTTGCCTGCACGCCGTACAATGCATTTGCCAAAAAAAATTCCTGTAGCATTAACAACCGCTAAAGTTTCAATATAAATGGTATGCAGACTCCCAGCCCGCAATATGAAATCTGATACTCCTCGACTTTGAATTTACACGAGCAACTGTTTTATGAGCTCTAGGACGTATTTAACAAGATCGCCTAAGCATTCAACTTCCGTTTTAATCTTTTAATTACCATTTTTGCTAATATAAACTTATCCGGCACAATACAAAATAAAACCTCTATAAATAATCCTTGCATTTCTACGACACTCGAGATTTGCTTGGTACACAAATGATCCGCAACCAATGCCGTTTAAACAAGCCACATGGTTTAAACGTTTTCCATAATAAATGGTTTGCTACAGTCTCTTTAATCAAGGAGCAATCTGAATCTGAATTAAACAAAAGGAAAGGTCTCACCAATTTTCACGTTGAGCTGTCGATGCTCTTTTTACACTCGCCTGTCAGGAGCACCACCCTTCATTTTCCGACTACCCTACACGTCCACATTTCTGGCATTTTCCATGGAAGGATGTTTTCCTTTTTGTACATGGAGACGGTGACAAAGTTCAACGCTTCAATCTAGTATGATGACCAGACGGAAATTGCGCTGAACGTTTGGTCAACCTCCCCTACACATTTCTTCGGTATATTTTGGTCGCAACACCATCGCGATTTTACACAGGGTATATCCCACTTCTGATGTCAGAGCTTAGGGGTTGTTCAGGGCGTAACCACTTCGATTTTACACATTAAGTCCGATAAGCACAGTTTATTTGGTTGAAAACTAAAATAACCAATAAATAGCCCGCAATGGCGAAATGAACATAACTACTAATAAGGGTTGGAACGGTAATGGTCCGGCGCCCGCACCTTCGTCCAACACCTTTGCTTTTCTATACAAGAATGCCCTGATCTCGGCAACGTTACTCATTCCCATATTGTTTGGGTCTTGCAGGCGCCGTTCCATTCTATAGGAAACTACCTATCGCATTCCTTCTGTGAACTCATAAACAAAACAGTTCAAACGAAACATAACATAACTAGAAAACATAACTCATAGGCGGAGACATTAGTCCAAATATCTTCGGCGCCGACATATATGTAGAGTAGTTCGGCGTGTTACTCATCAGAGCGCACGTCTTTCTCGACAATATATAAAAATGCCTCATACCAATGAGGAATTAATGGTAACAAAACAAGGATTTTTTAACATTGCTGGTTTTCCACTAGTTGTGGGGGTCGTCGATTGCACGCATGTTTGTATCCAGTCCCCTGGTGGTTCCACCGCTAAATTATACAGAAACAGAAAAGGTTACTTTAGCATAAACGTTCAAGCGATTTGTAATTCCCAATTAAAATTGATGCACATCATTTCTCGGTGGCCACGATCTGTGCATGACAGTACTATATTTAATGACTCCCCTTTTCCTGTTGAATTTCGTATGGGTAGATATGATAATGGCTTCTTACTGGGCGACAGTGGTTACCCATGTAAACCATACCTTTTAACTCCGGTGACTGTGAAGCAAATGAATGCCAGTCAAGAAGCTTATAACAGGGCCCATATAATTACTCGTAATACAGTGGAAAGGTTTTTTAGTGTGCTTAGGCGCAGATTTGCCTGCTTAGAATATGGCATACGACTCAAACTGGACACTACTCTGAAAGTGATGTTGCTTGTGGAGTATTGCACAATATCTGCAAAGAACAAAATGACCATATTGAGGACTATTTTGACGAAATTGGAGATAAGGAAGAAGTTGAGGATTTAATTTTTGGCGAAGGCAACAATAATAATCCAAATTATGCAGTGCAAAATGCACTGATTGCTACAGTATTTGCCAGATAAATAACGAAAAATTATTTTAATTTTTTAACTTCCTTATTTCTTATTGCAATTTTTTAACTTGAAGATTTAAACAATTGTTTGTATTTTTTTATTTTTATTTTTTTTTCGGTAGTACTGCTTCCGCAGGTCTTGGCTGGTAGCAATACGTTTTCTTTTTCTTGTGGATGGATGGGGTTGGGTTACGGTGACAGGAATAATTGGACTAACCGCATCTTGATGGGAAGCACCAAGTTCTGGGTCAGGGATATTTATAATTTCTATTTCATCTAGTGTCAACAAATATAAAAATTAATTAAAGAAACATGTATTATTACTAAATTGTGTATTAAATTACTGAAATAGTCAGCCGAGCTATCAAACTCATTTGCGTTTGGATTTACTTGCTCCCTAGTTGTAGCCACCAAAATTTCTTGCTCAGAAGATAAAACAAGCTCGGCAGTTCCTCCCCCGTTTTAAATATTTTCTTCTTAAAATTAATATTAATTGTTATTATTATTTCTATATAACTACCTAGTTGCAAATGTATCGAGATGAGAGAATTTAGAAATTACAATTTTTTCATAATTTACCAAAAATTGATTTTAAAGATCACACAATTAGAAAAACTGCCTAGTGCTTTAAGTTTTGACAAGTCTCGATAATTTTTCAACTAGTAGTACATAACGCTCCAATGGCAGACAAAAATCATGTTGACAATGGTCTTGATTTAAAGATATTAAGAAGTTGTGTACCTTCTCGTTATTTGCGGCTTGTTTTGCCTGTTCCTGAATCAATTTTGCTTCATAGTTCTCGTGCTAAATTTACATAAATTACACAAACAAAATTTTTTTACTAGTTAGTATCATTTCGTGTTTACAATTATTCTAGTCTTACGTGATGTTCAGCTACAGTTTTTTTAGCCTCCCGCTTCAAATGTTCGTAAAGAACTTTAAGCTGCTTGCTTGTTCGGGGGCCCGTTTCACCACAACAATTATACTGGAACTCAATTTCCTGCCACACCTTATTTGTTTTGTCGACAATAAAAATTTTTGTTGATTTGGCTTCAACAACATGGTTATATCTAAAAGAGATAAGAAAAGGGACTGAAAAGGATTGGAAGAGGAATTAAGATTTTAGGTTATGTCACGGCTTACAATAATAAAATACACGATATACCAATATACCTAATGAAATACTCACTTGGCTACAACGTAAAGAAGAGTGTCTTTTTCCCGCTGTGTGAAGTTAACCCTTTTTTTGTTTCCAATCCAAACCGTAAATAAATGAACCAAACCAAAAATCAAAGTAAACAAACACACAAAATGTCAACGTCATTCAATTGTTTTTGCGGTGTTGCCAAGTTCACTTTTAATTAATGACCAATTGCAAAATTGGAGATTAGGGCATCAGTAAATGGTTTTGTGCAACCTAATCATTTTTTAATCAAATTTGATGGACCGTTAATTAATGATCAATTAATAAGAGTTCTGTGCAACCGGGCATAAGACTTGCAACTTGACCATTATATCAAATGAGAAAATCTGCGAATCCGGTGTATTAGAGGAAAACGGCTTTGATTGAGAAACAGAAACAACTACAAATACGGTCGAAAGTACTCGTACTATTAACAAACCAGGTCTGAACGAAAAAGGATATAATAAATATGCTGTTGTGGAATAGGCCTTTATAGGAAACCACATTAAAAAAACCCGCAGTTTACTTTACCTCTTGGGTGGTGTGGAAACAAGTACATTATTGTCATTGTTAACTTTGGACAGTAGTTATAATTGGTTGTTTGTAAAAAATGAAAGTTACGCCACTGACTTAGAGGAAATTGGACAAAGGTTTTAGATAAACAGCTTCCTGCAATTCTAAAGCAACTAAGCAAACATTTTAACTACAAGCGACTGCTATACGTAAATCGTTAATTTTAGGGCAAACATACATATGCCATGTTTTATAGAGAATTTCCTCCTCTTTAATTCGGCTTATGAGCATTGGCGACCATCTTGGATATATGGCGGCGATAGCGGCAGCGCTTGCTTTCTGAAAAATGTGAATCTTAGTACTAGACACCTAAGTCTAGAATTATACCAAATCTCAAAACTTCTCGAGTAAATTTCACCTAAAACTACGAGACGGGTGGGCTAATATTTCTACATGCATACTTTACAGACATCTAACATATGTATGCATCTAAATAATAATTCTACATAAAGGTCGTCTCTTCGTTTCCGAATTACAATTGATGCTTTCTGAATTACAATTTACACTTTCCTAATTACAATTTACTATCTGGATTGCAAGTTACACCTTCTGAATTACAATTTACTACTTTAACTACAAGTTAAACTTTTTTAATTACAATTTGCTAATTTTAATTACAAGTTACGCTTTGTGAATTACAATTTACTATTTTTAATTACAAATTACACTTTCTAAATTACAATTTACTAATTAATTACAACTTACACTTTTTGAATTAGAATTTACTAATTTTAATTACAAGTTACACTTTCTGAATTACAATTTACTATCTGAATTACAAGTTACCCTATATGAATTACAATTTACACATTTTACTGAAAGGTTGCACTTACTGAATTACAATTGACTAATCTCCATTACATTTGACGCTTTTTGAATTACAATTCTTATCTGAATTACAAGTTACACTATTTGAATTACAATTTACTAACCTAAATTACATTTGACTCTCTCTGAACTACAATTTACTATCTGAATTATAAGTTACACTTTTTGAATTGCAATAAACTAATTTTAATTACAAGTTACACTTTCTGAATTACAATTTATTGTAAGGTTGTAGGTTTATGTGTAATTCACTGTTGTAAGATTTTTTAAATTTACATTTAAAAGTTATTTGTATTACTGTACACCCATCCGTATGTAATAATAAAAATAAACCAAATAATGTGCAGACACTGCAGTGTGCTTTAGCAGTCTTCGCCCAGGAGCAGTTACTCGGAACGGAAACAACTTTTTTCAAAATGCAGGTTACAAATAACAGTTCTGTCTTGCAGTTTTCGTTTTCTATCTGTATTTAAATAAAAATAGAAAATAGAAATTATTTAACAGGTACGCTGTTTAAAGAAATTTTACCATAATTGAAATTTAGATTTGAACTTATTTCGTCGGTAAAACTTAATTTGAGGGAAATGCATGATAATAGCTTGTTACGTGTAAATAGCGTAATTAGTATTAGAATTTAATTTGTGCATGATTCTTTATTCTTCTTTATTTGAACGCGATCTTCGTGCAAACGCAGCTTTATTCTGCTTTACCGGCGGACTTCAGCAATTGTTTCAAGCCGTTCGTTTTGTTTTCGGTTGTTTTTCTCTTGCAAAAGTGGGGTCAACCTTTTTAATAATTACACTAATTCTGAATGTCTGTAAACATAAGCAAAGTAAACCATCACGTTTCTTAACAATTACAACTAAAGGATTAAGAAAATTACTATTCTATTACTCCATCTGTTACCATTTTATGTATTTCCTTCCTAACCTGTCCTCTTAATGCATATGGTATAGGATAAGATTTGCTATTAAGACTTTTTGATTCGTCAACCTGTAACTTATGATGTATTTCTTTGCTTGACCTACTTCTTCATTAATAATCTGTTCATTTCTATAAATTATTTGTAATATTTGGCCTTCAAATTGTTGATTCTTCTCAACCATTTTTAATTCATTCAGCAATAATCCCTCATTATCATATTTATTTTCTGTATCATCTATTATATTATTATTAATAATTATACCTTCTCTATATTTCATCATGTCTTCAATTGCATCTAATTGGCAACACTTATCTTGACACTGACTCTACTGGTACAGGTCCAAGATTTAATTAACCCCTTTAAATGAATACACCTTTGTGCTCCATCAATATTTATCCCCAATTGCTGAATAATGTCAATTCCTAACACCATATCCACGCTTAGGCCTTTTACTGTAAACAATCTAACAACACCTTCCCATTGATTAATAATTATTTTAAATTTGACATTCGGTTTGTTGTTGATATTTTTCTTTTAGTAGCAGATAGCAAATCTATTTTATTTACTTTTATAATATTCTTATATAGGACATCTAAATTATCTAAATTATCTTTTCATTTATTAAGAACGCCATATTTTATAATTCTGGTACAATTACTTCTTGTTAGTGGAGCGATGTCTTCTTATTTATCTATTACTTCTAATTCTAGTTAAATTTCTTCGTGTTAGTGAAGCCATGTCTTCTTATTTATCTCTGGTTTTGCTCAATTGTTAAAATACGTGTGGTTCTTTAATTAACATTTTAAAATTACTATATTACATATGTACAACTTTCGAGTTTCCTAATATTATCTCAAAATTCTTTTGAAAATGATTTTCTGCTATAACTTAGTATTATAATAGTATGTCTTCTCATCTGTTATTTCTTCAAAATTATCTTCTAGTTGTCCTGGTTTAACTTTATTCATCTTTGTCTTCTCCTTATGCTTATTTATTTTAACTATGTCACACCCTCGGGAATTTCCAATTTTATTTACTTTAATTATGCAACCCCTTGCAATTCTATTTATTTTATGAACTCTATTATATCGTCTTAAATATTTACTGCTAACAATCTTTGCAGCATTAATCATCGTATTGCCTCTAACAACATTTATTTCTTTGTAATTGTACTTCTTTTCTTTATCTGGTTCTGATGCCTGATTAAATTTCTTTATTTCCACTGTTGTGGTAAACAAATTACCTATAATAACATATTCCTCGTCATTTCTGTATTCTACATTCTGTTTTTCTTCCTCGCTCTTTTCCGCAGAGTCATCTTCCATATCTTCACAAGTATCTAACATTTGATTTATTTCATTAGTTCCAAATAATAATGTTTGTTCTAATTCTTCCAAAATTAATTTGTTTTCATTGGTATTGTTCCGAAATCTAACTTCAAATTTTGGCAACATGTCTGTTTGTATTCCGATATAATTACTTCTTTGGCAACTGTTTAGCATTTCCGTTCCATCTTATTAATTTCTTCTTGCATTTCAGCTTGATTTTTATTTACCTTATTATCAATCAATTGTATTTGTTTATGCACATCTTTATTTTGACTTTGTATGTCCTTTAATTTTCCATCTACCTCTTCGTTATTCTTTACTAACTTATCTTTCATGATTTTTGTTAAATTTTCCTCTAGTTGTTTGTGTTCCTCCTGTCTTTCTCCTCTCATCTCTTTTTTAAGTTCTTCTTTATAATTTCCTAATGTATCACTAATCTTATTTATTTGTGCTTGCAATTCTTGCTTATTCTGGAGTTGTACTTCATTAAAATCTTTTCTTAATTCCGGCATTGTCTCTTCTATCTTGTCTGCAGTGCTCTGAATTGCGTCTCGTAACCTACCTTCCCTTTCCTCTGCATCTTTCTTACTTTCCTCAGCTTTTTCCTCAAATGACTGTTGCAATCTTCTTTCTCTTTCCTCTGCCTTTTATTCAATTTCTTGTAAATCCTTCCTCAACTCTGCTGCATCTTTCTTACTGTCTTGCGTTACCTTATCTGCAGTTTTTTCAATTGACTGTTGTAAATATCTTTTCAACTCTGCTGCATTTTTCTCTGCAGTTTTCTTTGACCTGTTTTTTCTTTCCTCTGCTTCTTTCCTCATTTGTTGCACCATTACCATCAACTGCTCTAACTGCTCATCTCTATTTGTTTTCTGTTTTTCTACTTGTACCCTTAGCTGATCACCTTGTAGTGTTTCCTCCACTTCAACTTCAGCACCACTCGCTACCACTTCCATTTCTTTTTGTCCTTCGTCTTTTTCGTCTCCAGCTTCTTGATTCTTCTTGTAATTCTTTTGTCAGCCATATTTTAGTTTAAATGTAAATATTTTTAATTACTAACCTCTATATTGAATTGAAAATCTTTATTTTTAGTTGACCAATTAAACCTTTATAAAAATGCTTTAGTTATTCTTATTGATTGTTACTCTATTCTTCCAAAATAATTCAATTATGATACATTTTTAAATTATGATTGTTTTAGTTCGGTCCTGTTTTTGTACATTAAGAAACAGGATTAATTCACCCTTGTTAATAAAAAAATAACCATAAACTTGGTTTATCAGTTACAATTAAATCTGTTTATTTTTATTTTCCCTTGTGTTTGAAATGTCAATAACCCCACATGTTATATTAAAACAAGCAACGTATGTTACTTTTAACTTTCACAAGCCTCACGTTTGGACGCCAATAATTTTATGTAATGGCTATATAAGCTCCACGTTGGGCTGCATCAATAATTTATGCAATGCACCACCTTGTGCTACTTTATATTTATGTATTGACTATATAAGCTCCACGTTATACTAGCCAAAAATTTGTGCTATAGCTCACCAGTTAAACTATGCCTTATTTAATGCAATGTCTTGAATGTCAAATAATAATTGCTTTTAAATCAAGAGCTCTTATTTTCAGGGTAGGTTCGCCAAAATCTAGTTCTCTATTAATTGATGTTTTAAAATTGTATTTTTAAAATTATTTGACTATCAATGACATATAACGTCAAACTTGACTTTTAAAATTCATCAAACCAGGTAATTGACCATTGTATCTTACATAAACACATTTATTATTCAATTCACCTATGTAAGTACTATATCAACTTTATATTATCACTTTCTCTTATTGACAGTTATTCAAAATGCTTTCTCTCAACTTATCTACATAAACCTTGATAACTGCTTTAACTTTCACAGCAACTTCAAACAATTACCGGATCCTGACGTCCATAAACCGCAATACCTACTGCCCACTTCACAACCAGAAACACCTATGATGGTCTGTGAATCCCTTAAACTTGCATTCGTCCCGTTAAATCAACTCCTCAGCTCTCAAACTCCAGTCCTTGTTCCTCCTGAATGTTACTGCCACACAAACCAACTCCTGGTAAGTTGCTATATTATGATGTTCCAAATCTAACTTTGTTCCCTTTTTGCAGATAGACCGATGTCTCTTGTTACACCCACAAAATATCCAAATCAAATCAGTTACTCGTAAGAACCTCCAATAATGTCTTATATGTATGAATAAATCCAAATATCTTCAAATAATATCACCTTCTGTTTTCTTTATTTCCAATTAACTGTATTTGTATAATCTCTTCACCGATTATATGTCTCCATGAATTACATTTTTACGTTTTCGCTTAACACACCACGCAGATTTGTTTATAGCCCTTTTTAATTCGTATATACCAAAATAACACATATTAAGGCATAATTTCTAGTTTTATTTAACGAAATTCTTTCTTTCAAAATTACATGTATGCGTTTTTCATGAGTTGTTTTAGTAACTACTTAAACAAATTTCTATCCCTATTAGATACAATTCTTAGTGCACACTTCCTATATTTTAAAAGAATACGGACTATCAAGTGGCTCCTTTCATTGTATCAATTACTTTCATTATTCATATTCGAAATTGTACACCCATCAAGATCTAATTATTGTAACCTTCCAAATTTATAAGTTTTTTAAATTATGCTACATCATGTATCATATATATATATATATATAAATAAAGATAGTCCCTCTCACAGCTTGTGTGGTTACATACACAGTAAAATGTTATTTCTTGACTGGGATAGGGTTTGGAAAACTCCAATCTCAGTGCTACGCACAGGTACCAAGCTTTAATGGTTAGATTGAATTAAAACCACTTGTATGTTTCGCCTGACGTTTCGTTTTTTATTTAAAACATTATCAAAAGCTAACACCTTGTGGACCAAAACACATGTTTTATTAAAAGCATGTGAAGATATTCAAATTTGAACAAATTTATAAACAGGGGCAGTAGGCCACCAAGATTACAGACCTGGGCTGCACATGATATAAATACACTTATAGTCATACATCTAGTCAGTTACACATTAAAAATTACTAGCACATTTAAAATTTGATTTACAATAATTTTATTAGCTATTTGGCCAAATAGCTAATAAAATTATTGTAAATCAAATTTTAAATGTGCTAGTAATTTTTAATGTGTAACTGACTAGATGTATGACTATAAGTGTATTTATATCATGTGCAGCCCAGGTCTGTAATCTTGGTGGCCTACTGCCCCTGTTTATAAATTTGTTCAAATTTGAATATCTTCACATGCTTTTAATAAAACATGTGTTTTGGTCCACAAGGTGTTAGCTTTTGATAATGTTTTAAATAAAAAACGAAACGTCAGGCGAAACATACAAGTGGTTTTAATTCAATCTAACCATTAAAGCTTGGTACCTGTGCGTAGCACTGAGATTGGAGTTTTTCCAAACCCTATCCCAGTCAAGAAATAACATTTTACTATATATATATATATATATATATATATATTATATTCAGTTACCGTAGTAGATTGTGTAATGGCTTAGACTTATTTACTAATATTTCTTTTACAAGGGGCACATTTTTTCTTCAGATTTCGCTACATTAAACAGAGTTCTCTTCAGTGACATGCAACGTGCAAGAAATTGTTTTTTAAATGTGAGTATTGTTAATACTGGATATAAGCTCTAGGCCACCTTTGTATCCCTGGAATTCCTGAAGTAATCGAGACCTGAGATTCTGCGTAAGACCTAAGGTTTCGCCTGACATCGGTCACTTTGGCATTATTTTGTTCGTGAGCCCCAAAGATGGAAATGGTTCACGAAATTCCCTCAAAATTATTGAGATTGTGTTTTTTATCCTGGTCAGAGTATGGACATGTAAAAGTTGGAGTATCAAACGTGTGTCCCAAAACGTTTGTTATCTTGGTGACATGATGGTATTATTAATATGTGCCAATATCAGACTTGCAAGATTTATAACTCCCCGTTCATTTGAAGTGGATCACTTAAAGGAGCTGGTTTCTACGATATTTTTCCAACCTTTTTATAGCAAAATTTCCTCGAGTCAACTATTGTTTTCAAAATATTAAGTAGCCACGTGTAATTTTTATGTCATATCATTTTTTATAGATACGCGATACGCCAACAATGCATAACTTGTAGCACAGTCTAATCGACGTAGTGGTATTGTTAAAGCATTAGTAATTAACAAGCAATCCAGTGAGACAAATGTCTCATTTAAAAAAACAAAAAAGACCTAACCGATGGACGTTTTACGGCGCAGAGGGTCGCAGCTCCGTTTGGCTGCTGAGACATTTTTATTTAATACGCGTTCTATTTGAAAAACGGTCTTTTTTGTGATTTCTCGAAAACCGGAAGCGTCACGTGACTGAAATTCGGTTCCTGACCTGACATGACCATTCCAAACATATAACTTTCATAACTTTTTTCTCTATCTCTTACGGTTTGGCTGCTGAAACAGCGTCCCGGACGGACGGACAGACAAGTCTACAGCGTCCCGGACGGAAGGACAGACAAGTCTATTAAATAAAGGATAATTGATAAATTTTTTACTAAACAACACACAAAACACACCAAAATCTTCTTTACTACAGGTTATTCATTGTTCAGTTATGGCCTACTAAATAAAAGTGATATTTCTTAAAAATGACGTGTGGCTACTTGATTTTTTTAAAACAATAGTTAACTTTTTTCCTAGTAATATAACAAACTACATTTTGTCATAAAAAAATCATCAAAACTAGTTTCCTTAAGTGATTCACGTCAAATGAACGGCGGTATATTATGTAGAATAATTAGAATTAATTGTAGATAAGTGGGGCTGCTGCTGTTGCTAGAAGTACGGCTTGGCACTTCTTCTTCGAAGTTTGTGAACTGTATAAACTATGGATCTTGCTTTATTTTAATTTATTTAACTTTTACAAAACGTAATAAACTACATGTCAACGTAATATGACCGAATATGCTACGACTTCCCTCTATCGATTCTCGAACTTGCCGACCAATTATAAAAAGGAGGTGGAGTTTAGTGACTGCGCCGAATTCAAGAAAAGATAATAAACGAGTACCTACATATACATTTAAGTTATGTTTCGTTTGAAAGAAAAAACGGAGAAATTATCAAAGAGCTCGTAAAGCTTTGAAGCAAAAATATGAAGAATATAATAATTATGCATATATTAACTTCTTTAGTATTAAAAATTATAAAAAATGATAATTGAAGTACTTAGTACTTTACGTTATCACTTCTATACATACCACAAGTTGTTAATTCATTTTTTAGCGATTTTATCAATGTAAGCATTCACGTGGTTACTGTATGTTAATTCATTAATGCTCATAAATAAATAAAAAATTGGAATACATTTCACTTTCTCAGGGGAATCCTCTAATTAATTAGAATTTTATGACGTCATTTTATCTGTTTAAGTTTAGATATAAAATTTAGGAAACTTGAAATGTTAACAGCGAAACATTTGTAGAATAATTTAGATCAGTACTACATTGGAAATGTTTACAAAATTTATGAGGACAACAGTGTTTCGAATGGACTTTATTTAAGCGATTTATACGATGTGTTCACAATGTTATGTTACACGTGGAAATCTCTTAAATAGTAAAGAGTGATAGAGATTTGATTAAGTTAGATCTATTGAGATGGTATTAGGCCCACAACTTGGCTCTGTTTGCAGTGCAGGATAATTGACCGATTCAATAAGTACAGAGTTGGGATGTTTTATGCAATTGCAATGTTAAACTAAAGTAAAATATTAAATGCATTGACAATGAGATGCGAGACACAGTAAAGTAGTCGGGAAAGGAACGCAAAGGCAAAGCTTATATTCACAGGGTTCGAAATTGACTTTTAAATAAATTAAAATAATAAAAGTATAGATTTTTGCATAATGTAGCCAGACCGAAGGAAATTAATAGACGCAAGAGGTATGTTATGTGCATTTTAAAAGGAGCGTAATATCAATAAAGCCAACCATATTGAAAATTGTGAGAAGTCTGAAAGGTGAATTAAGCAAGATAAAGATAACAGAACATTGTAAACAGCTATTCGAGAAGCAGGTAACAGAAAAAGAAGTAAACGAAGGAAAATGGTGGAACTCTAATATGCCAGTGCCTTAATAATTAATAAGAATAGTGCAACGCAGAACACTGACCAAATAATAAAAAACGTTTGTGTGTGTGACGCAATAGAACAACTCTAGTTTTAAGAAAAAAACAATAATCTAGATTTTAAGAAAAATGTTAATTCTAATTTATGTACTCAAATTTATTGCCGTTTATGTCCATTAATTATCAAACCTAATTTCCATTAGCATAAGCATAACACCGTATCCTAGCAACTTGATGCTGTTTTGTTAAACAAGAGAGAACAATTGAATTAAAATTATTACAGGTTTGTCAGATTTGTGCTCCACATTCAAATACAATTTTACTATATTAAACGAGCATTTTACCAGTTCAAAAGTGTTGCGTTCTATTGCCAAAGTGCCCAAGCGCATGTACAAGTGTTTGCAGCAGTTTCCGCAGCATAAAAATTTCTCCGATGCCATTTACGAGGACATCGGGAGCGAGCACTTCAAAATTTCGAGGCTCATCTACTAGCGAATAAAGCATACAAAACAAGAGGTTAAGAATCCAGGAGGTCAGCAGAGTGTGCAGGAGGATCCCGAGAAAAATTTGCAGCCAGGAAAGCAGTCCTAGAGGCTGAAAGATTAACAGCGTCACTACGACCAGCTTACGAGCAGCATCGACGAAATCTTAACAAGGTAGGATTCTGAGTTTTTAAGTGTGGGAGCTTCGGTTAGCTGTTGAAATTCAAGGTTAAGGATTTAAGAACGAGTCCAGCGCATTACCGAAGGTGCAGCTACGCCATAATTTGCATAAGCTTGGCGTCATCAAATTCCTAAAATTGGCGGAAAGTCCCAATCGACCAGAAACAAATGCACGCTTTGGCGTCTATCCTATGTCACGAAATAAGCAAGGCCCGGTTTTTCTACCTCATTAATAATAATAATAATAATAATATTGCCTTTATTTCCCATATCACCAAACTAAAAAAAGAATACATGTCAGTGAAGAACAAAAACATAGTTTTTTTTGGGAAATTACAAGGCGCATGTTCAGGCACAATGCCTGATCTTCCACTTGGACCTTGAAAAACGGAAAAAAGATATATATAAAATGCCTAAAATTAACTTAAAAAACTAATATTCTGCAAGGAGCACCGCGGGAGTTAACAGCACGCAAACAATAAAAGAAAAAAAAACTTTGTCAAAATAAAAAAAGTAGAAAAAAAAGTAATTGATAGATATCCGGTCTAGTGAAGCAGCACTCTTTATTAACTTCACTCGGTCAGAAAAATATGGTAAAAACGTTTTTTAAAAAAATTTATCGAAGTAGTTTTTAGATCGTCAGGTAGAGAATTATAAATGTTTGCAATTTGGTTACGAAAACTGCGTTCGAAACTGAAACAAACCAGTGTTAATTGTTGCCAAGCGCGAAAATTTGAATATTTACCTGATGTTGTCTCATATTTTCACGAGTTTAAGCTTTCAATAATCACTATTTGCACTGAGCTAACATTTTGCGTAATTTGACAGATTGTGAAGATTTGAACTAACTCGCGTATTTGAACAACTGATTTAGAATTGCTGGCTATAGTAAAATTCAGATCAAACTTTAAAAATATAGTCAAGTGCGGAACCTAACCTGAGAAAGAGCTTATGTTTTCCCATTGAGCTAGCATAACAAATAAATTGCAATTGGTTAAAAAAGAAAGAGGGGCATGCAACCATTTGTTGTGTAATTGTAGGTTACATTTCAATTTTAACCAGGCTAAATTTACCCACAGATAAACTCTGAGCAGGGCATAATATTAAATTATTAAATACGTAGTACATTTATTGGCATCCGAAACGTATGGTATAGACCTTTCGTCATTACAAAAATAAGTACGCCGCAACGTTAGGAAAGACTCTTTAGCCATTACAAAATAGACGCTGCAACGTGAGGCCTATAACACCCATTACACTATGTTCTATATTCAGAGCCTAGGTTTTGTTTAATATTCGCTACAACGCGAAAAACTAATTTTTATGGTATTAATCACGAAAAAATCACCTTTCGAGAATATACAAAATCCGAAGCATTTAATTATCCAGCTATACAACCGAGACAAACTGCAAGCCAAATATTCTCAACCAAGGTAATAAAATGGTGGCGAGATCCAATAAAAAAATAAGCTCGTTAAAAATTGCTGACAATATACTTACAGGAGAGAGAGACTCACCAAACTCCAAATTGGTACAAAACCTGAAAGTAAAAGATGCACCTGACAATAGAACTAATATACGAACACTGGTTCGATTGGCTTCGGTCAAGAATGCAAAAGGTGTAATTGTAATTAAAATGCGGAAGGAACAGATGCAAATGCTTTAAGAATAAATGTATTTCTAATTCAGCTTGTCACATCGGAAAAGTTTGCAATAATCATGGTTAAAGTTTTTTTTTTAATTTTGACATAAAGTGTAATGTTTAAAGACTGCTTGAATTTCCAAAACGTTATTCTTTACGTAACTAGTTGTGAAATTAAAAATTCACAACTATTAATAAAGTTGATTCTACATCAAATTACAAATGACTAAGCGAAAGCTTCTTACTTGATTTTCATTACCTCGACACTCACTTATAGGACGTAACACAATTACATTGATTTAAAGTCTAAGGAACTATTTTTTGTCAAAATTAGAAAAAATCGTGTATAAGATACATTAGGAGATGCGATTTTGAGTGACTTTGCGGGATGTCGCTATGCTCGTCCTGCAAAATCCCATGCGCTACACAAAGTGAGACATTTCCTAACTGGTTTTATAAATAGCTAGTTTTTTCACAGTGTATGAAATGTTTGTGTACGGCAGCGAGTTGAGAAGTAACATTTAATTAGCTAAATTAATTTTCCCATTATTCAGCTTCTATTAACTGTAATTGTAAGAATTGTGTATTTCAAAATCAAATGACTTCTTGGAAACAATTGCCGGCCAGGCTACCTCAGCAAAAACGGCGTGCAGTTTATTATAAATACTGAAGTTAGTTAAATAGCAATGATGGGCACCCATAAATCTTTAAATAACAAGTGTATCCAGGTTATCACAGAGAATTCGTAAATTCAGAAGCAGCACTCCGAAAGAAAGCACACAACACCAAGTAGCAGTAACATAAAAAAAGATTGTGCAATAATATCAGTATGTAATAATCACATGATTAATAGCATACAAAGCCAGTACAGCGTATAAATGATTATTCTACAAATATACACAAAAGTTAGGTACACCTAAAAACGCATAGGCTCGACTAATATTGCGAGTAAGTTCACATTCATGATATTTTAAAATATACAAATACAGACTACGTTTAGTATAAGCAACAACAAATTAAAAGTGATGCGGAGATTAGCAGTAGGCTTCGAGGATAAAAATTATTAACTGTAACAGTTTAGCTGTTCAAATGAGCCCTGAAGGATAACCATGGAGATCGTTAAGCACGCTACAATTTACGGCAAGCGTTCGATAGCAAATGTAAAACCCCCGGGGTTCTGAGGGAACCCAGTCAGGACTTGCTCGTCAACCAATGCAACAACGCAAGTAACGAAGATATTAAAGAGAAGCACAATACACCACATTACATTAACTCTTTCGTTGAACTTCCAGGCACCAACTCGTTTAGGTACGTCGAATGTACCGGCCAGTAGGAGAACGAAGACCAGGCAAAGACAGCAAGATAAGAAGGATTGACACCAGAATGCTGTAGCAAAAGGCTCGATACTAGGAGGCTGCAGAAATGCCGCATCCAAATAAAAGGAACTCGACGCCGCGCCGTTGCTATAATTATGGGCCAAGGGCGCCATGTGCACGTCGAATGGATGAATTTTGGGACCTTTCACTATCAGCTGGTCCGACAGATCGCTAACTAGGATACGTCAAGATTGACGTAAGGGAAATTGCTCTTAGAAAGTCAACAAGAGTAACATAATCAGGCAAATATAGCGAGGGCTAACTCAATACTTCATAGTGTAACTTTACCAAAAGCCCGCCAACCTCTGGGTGACCGAAAATGGAATCTGACTGCTCGAAACCGTAGCACAAAAGGAAAGAAAGAATTAATACTCCAACCGGCCATTTTATTGTTTATAATATCGATAAAACTCATCACAACAAAAAAGTTCAAAATATGAGCTATACAGGCCCGAAATCAACCAGACCATGCTTATTGACCTGTAAACTTTGTACACGCATTCCAACCGCAACAAAGGTTTATTTGATAAATGAACGCTAACATTTACCTATTTCACGAAATGAATAATGGACATGTTCGATTTCTGCTTAGTACATGAAATCAGCAGATGCAGTACCAATTTCATCAATTAAGAAATTTCGCAGATTAGGTGGAACATCTACAAATATACATTCCTTCGTTTAATGACTATATGCCATCGTATTTAAATTACTAACTACATACGAGTATTTTCTTTATTTTTAAGTTCTGCACTTATTCACGGTTTTACTTTGTTTATGAGTTATGAAAATTGCCTTCTTAGTATTAATTTTAATCTGAAATAATGTACCTACGTATGTTTGTTGATTCTGTTTAAAAGTTTGGCGTAATAAGAATTTGACGTTCTTTATGTGACCCTGCATGTAAAACAATGAATCTTTCTCCACCTATTCCACTATGTTTGCTCACACTTTTAACATTTTTATCCTGTCAGCTTTTACGATTTTCCTCTTTTGAAATAACCCACGTGTCATCCAAGAACACTAATTGTTTTTTCAAGCCACAGCATTTTGTTTATATTTTTTGTAAAGCTCCACTCACTGCTGCACAACATTTTAGTTTGCTTACATAGATATCTACGATTACAGTGTTTTTTGGGGTTCTGAAAAGTTTGAACAAGGTCGCTCTACTTCCGATATGCACAATTTCTTTTTGTTTTAATTCATCCATGAGGGTGTACAATGTGACTGGTGTTTTCAGGCGATACATATAGTATATAGCATCCCTGGCTTCCGTCTTCTGTCCTTCTGGAAAATCTTTCGTTTGTGACAATCGAGTATTTTAAATAATTAGAAAGTATAGGGCCGCTTACAGAAGCAAGTTAACAACGATGTTAATTAACGCAACGTCAGACTAAACAGTATTACATTCATGTCAACGTTAATTCTCATTTGTTTAGTAGTTTGCTGCGTATTTGTACAACCCTTCTAAGTAGCTTTCACTTAAGCTTCCGCTCCCCTTTTGGAGCTCTCACAATCTCTTAATTGGGGTAGATTAGTCCCTGTATCTTCTATCTTTTGTAGTCTTCAACTTTATATTTGCCTGTGTGTTTTTGCTTTGTTTACCAGTTCTCTCTATTGCCTTCTGTTTACTGCTATGTCTCTCCATCCTCTTTAAGTCCCCATCACTCCATTCCACTATCTGATTTTCGGTCGTCGTCTGTTTTTCAGTTCTGTGGATCTCCATTCGGTTATTATCCCTATAGCTCTATCTTCATTAGTTTTACTAATATCCTCCTAGCAATTGAATTCTCTTTGCTTTTATTGCTTTTACTATGTCTTCTCCTCCTGTTTCTTCAAGTATTTCTTGATTTATTTTGGCTCTAAATTCGTTTTCGCTTTTTTTTCTGACCTACTGTGTTTCTCAATATACTTCTCTTCCATATTCTCAGCTGCTCTTCATCCCCTTTTGTGATACATAGTGTTTGCACTGCTTGTCGTATACCGGTCTGTGTTTAAAATTTATCCGTTTTCCCTTCCTGTGTTTTAACTATAGCCGTCGTGACCCACATTGTCATCCCTATCAGTTATACCAATTTTTGGAGTATGTTTAATGCCTGTTTAAAGTCAACAAATAATGTTTGCATTTGTATGTTGTTCTCGTAGCTCTTTTCTATTATTTGCTTTATGGTGTGTATTTCATCTATCGTTGCTCTGCCCAATCTAAGCCCGCACTGATAATCATCTACTATTTTTTTGAGTATTTAGTTAATTGTTTGTGTATTAACGTTATTAAAACTTTATATGCCACATTCAACAGTGTTATCTGCCTATAGTTACTACATACATCTGGGTCCCCTTTCTTAAGGATTGGCACTATAACCCCCTTGCTCTATTCTCCTGGCAATTTTTCAGTCTTCCACACTTCTTTTATCATTTCCTATATTCTATTTCGTAACTTTTTCCCACCAAATGTTATCATATCATCATTTAACTTACCACTTCCCGCTGCTTTCGCTCTTCTTATTTTCTTTATTATTTGTGTAAATTCTCCAGATGTTGGTTCAAGTACTGCACCCCCTTCCTCTCTATTTGTTGTCACTTTGCTATCTTCTTTGTTTTCCTCGCCTTCTTCATTTAATAGCTGAGAAAAATGCTCCTCCCATATTTCTTTAATTTTTGCTCTGTTGTGCTCAGTGCTTCTATTATTATTCTTTAATCCCCTTATTTTTCTTCTATTTGTGCCCTTTGTCTGTTTTATGTTTTTATACCTGTTTCTAGCATCATTGCTTCTACTATTGTTTTGGATTCTTCTTCTAGCGCCTGTTATATCGATGCATTCTTTGGTTTCCTGCATATCTTGATTGATTCTAATTTTTTCCTTGTATATTTCTAAATCTTCCGCTTTCCTTGTTTGTATCCACCTCAACCATGCGTTTCTCTTTTTATTTACCTTATCTTCGCATTCGTCGTTAAACCACTTTTTTCTTGCTGTTGTTTTCCTATATCTAATCACTGCGTTAGCGGGTAATATCAACTAGCTTTAATATTTTCCTTCTCTTTCTTTGTGTCTTTGTTCCGTGGATTTTATCCACTTTTCGGTTCACCTCATCTATGAATTTGCTCTTTTGGTGTTCCGTGTTTAGCCTTTTTTAGTGCCCACTTCCTATCCCATGTTGCTGTTCTCTTTCTCTTATATTCTTTACTTTATTGTTGCAACCACTCAGTAATGGCCAGAGTCTGCGTTTGCTCCCCTATATGTTCTTATGTTTTGTACTGTATTGGCTCTTTTTTATTGTTATAAGCACATAGTCGATCTGATTACCTCTGTCAGTCCCGGGTATTGCCCATGTGTCTTTATGTTTAGTTTTATGTTTAAATTTTGTGCTGCTTATTATCATATTCATTATTGTAGCATAGTTGCACAGCATATTCCCATTATTGTTTGTGTTATCGCCGAATGTAAATTTACCTGCCGCATCACTAAAGCACTCTTCCTTCTCAACTTTCGCATTAAAGTCGCCCAGTATTAATGCATCGTATTTTGGGACTACTTCGCTTGCTTTTTCCGGTTTATCATAGAAGTCTCTCTGTTTTCTCTTCATCACTTGCCTCTTCTGTGGGGGCATATGCGTTTATGTTTGATATGTTGGCCGGGATATTCTTTAACCCTAGTAACCACACAAATTTGAGAGCACGCCAAGTACCAAAATAGGTCATTTTTGACCCACTGGATAATTTTGTTATTTATAATTGTTTAAAACATTTTGTTGCTTTCCTTACATATATAAAATATCTATTACGTTTCTTATATTTAATATTTATCATACATACATAATAAATAAAAAGCGAAAATACATCAAGAACAGACTGTACATTCATACTGCATTGTGGAAGTCTTTCCTTTTCAAGAAGTATATTCAGTTGTTTAGATTTTCTTTTTTGATCGGACACATATGTCCACATTCTCCCATCCATTTTCTCATTATTAGCTCCAGCAATGAGTTCATCATCCGACTTTTCAGAACCGGAAATTTCACCTCCGAATTCACTGTCACCGATTCTCTCAACTTCTTCATTATCGTCTACTTCGCTGCACACTTCAGGAACGTCTTTATCACTATAATCATTTTCTTCTAGAAGTTTAGCTAGTTGCGCATCAGTTAGCAAATTTTATTTGAATTCATTATGACCAAATGGTAACAGCAAACTGAAAGTAAGTTTTGAATCCTGCTTTTATATAGACATACGACAAACATGTATAATTCCTGTAAATTCCCCAGACATTTCTTACCAATAAAATGCATGCATGCAGCGACATGCACGAACAGGCAAAATTCGCCAGACGGCACTTTACAATGAAATTCATGCATGCAGCGACATGTACGAGCAGGCATAAAACATTAATTGACTACAATACGTGAAGTACCGAAATGGGTCAAAATTGACCCTTCGCGCAAAGAAAGTAATACAAAATTTCAGGTACCAATTTTTAAATTTCTATTTATATCATACGGTGACAGACAGCATAAAAATAGCATATCTAGAAGCACAACGACGTAATGGCATCTGAAAAAAAATGGCACAAGAAAATTCGAATCCTGGGTCATTTTTGACACGATTTTGGGGTTACTAGGGTTAATCTCAAATATTCTAATCTTCCATTAATTGGTTTAAATTGCATTATTTTATCTTTCATTTCTTTCAATACTATGAAAGCGGTTCCATTTCTCCCTCTCTTTTCTTCTTCCGAATATAGCAACGTATATTCTTCTTTATTAGTTTTCCCATGTCTGTCCCATCTAATCTCTTGAATTTCTGCTACACTTATTTTAAATCTCATGAATTTTCTTGCTACTTCTATAATTTTTCCAGGTATTAATAACGTTATTACATTTTAAATAATTAGAACGTATAGGGCTGCTTACAGAAAAAAGTCGATGTTAATTAAAGCAACGTCCGAGCAAACAGCATTGCATTTATTTCAACGTTAGTTCTCATTTGTTTTGTAGTTTGCTGCGTATTGGTACAAATTTCAGTAGCTCTCACTCAAGCTTAGTTATTAACTTGTTGAGAACTGCAGGTTTCCGTTTGGATAGACTTTAACTTAAACCGTACGAAAATTCCTCCGGCAAAATCTTTCTTTCCAGAGCAGTCAGGGCCGAGCCAAGGGTATCTGCCGCCCGGGTGCAAGATATAGTTTGCCGCCCCTATAGCGTATAGCTCCTTAGACGTAAATAGTGTTAATTTTAAAATTCTGCGTTGCCTTGATAACTGTAACTTGTTTTAAAAAATAAAAAAATATAAAGGTTATTATAAACTTTATTATTTGTATAAATTAAAAAATTAAATATTTAAAACAACTAACATAATGCTTTAATAGTTATAAAACAAAGTATTGCTTAAATTATTTATTATTAGTAACTTAGAAGTTATAAACATGAACTAAAAACTACATAAATTCTAAATTTAAATATCAAAAGCGACTTTTCTTGCTTTTTTAATTGCAAATTCTCGTATTAAATCCGTCATATCTAACGCCTGGCAGATCTCTTCCTCGATGCTTATTACAGCCAAATTTGTAAGTCTGTTCTGGCTCATAGTAGATCTCAAATAGTTTTTAATTATTTTTAATTTAGAAAACGATCTCTCACCATGAGCCACAGTGACAGGCATCGTTAAAAAAATTCGTAGGGCTACAGATAAATTCGGGAAAGTGCTAATTAAATCATTAGCCACAAGGTATTCTAAAGTTTCCTTGGCCGAAGTCGTATTGCTTTTATTATAAATGGACAATATTTCAATTTCATTGCACAAATCAATTGCATTAACATCCATTTGTTTTGTAGATGAATCGGTTAATTTAATTTGTAAATCCATACAACATTTCATTAATTCTTCTTTATCTATAGATAAAGAGCCTAAATTATTTAAAAAGCCAAAATAGGAGTTGCACTCGTTTAAGTGTTCAAATCTGTCATTTAATTTTGATATTACTATATCAAGAATATAAAAATAAAAATTGACTTTGAAATTCAACTCTGGTGATTCGATTGATTCATCTCTATGTTCATAATCAAAAAAAACCTTTGCTTTTCTTGGTCTAACCAAGCCTACAGCTGGAAAAACACTTTCGCAGTCTATATCTTCAGCAATTTTTTTTGCCTCATTAAGCATAGCTGTAAAACTACCTTCAGATCGTATTTCACTGAAAAAAATTTGAATTTCTGTCAACATTTTTACAGTTTCTGGTAAAATAATATTAGATTTTTGCATGATTTTGCTTACAGTGTTTATTTTTGATAAAATATTGTACCAAATTACTAGAGAACACACAAATTTATATGATTTTATTTTATTAATTAGTGACTTTGCAAGGTTTTTTGTGTCATTGTCTCTTGATGTATCATTATAAAGGGAAAAGAGAGCATCATAAATTTTTTCTAAATTAAATCTAAGGGTTTTAATGGCATCGATTCTACTCTCCCACCGTGTATCAGATAAAGGTTTTACAGTTATGGTAGGAAGTTCTTTCATGAGAATATGCCAACGGTAGGTGGAGGCTGAAAAAAAAACATATATTTCTTGAATAATAGCAAAGAAATTTGTTACTTCAAGCGAACTTTTCGCAGCATCATTGACAACTAAATTAAGACTATGAGCTGCACAAGGGACAAAAAAGGCTCTAGGATTTATATCAAGGATTCTTTTTTGCAGCCCATTATGTTTTCCTTTCATGTTGGCACCGTTGTCATATCCCTGCCCTCGCATATCCTTAATATCAATATTTAATTCTTTTAAATAATTCAATAAAAAGGCCGTTAGTCCTTCACCAGTTGTATCTGTAACTGGGCAGAACCCTAAAAAATGCTCTCTAATTTCTATACCCTTTGAAATATCATTAATGAAAACGAACCTGACAACTACAGTTATTTGTTCTTCGTGACTCACATCAGGTGTACAATCTAATATAATTGAATAATATTTACACAATTTTAAAGTTTCGATTATATTTTGCTTGACTTTTTCACCTATTAGACAAATTAATTCATTTTGGATTTTATCACCTAAATAATGTGGCATATTATTGGTATCTTTTTGAATTCTGCCAATATGTTCCGCCATTATATTATCGAATTTTGCAATTGATTCAATTAGCTTCAAAAAATTACCATTGCCTTTTTCGAAAAGTTTTTGATTACTTCCTCTAAAAGCTGCATTTTGTCCAGCTAAATACTGTATGACACAAATGATTCTTTCAATAATTGACGTCCATCGTTTTTTTTTCAACTTAATTAAATTTTGGTTGACTGAGTCAACAGTTGTCCCTTTTTCAATCGATTTTTTTAGCTCGACCCATTTCTTAACACTCTCAAAATGCCCCTTACTTTTTTCGTGCCTGTCTAAATTTTGAGATAAGTGTCGCCAGTCAGTATAACCTTTATCATCGTTAAAAACATTATCAGTAACTTTAAATAATTTGCAACAAAAACAAAATACAGAATTATTTGACTTAGAATAAACTAACCATGTTCTAGGAACTTTTTCATTATTGCTTAATTTTTTGTCATAATAAGTAGTTGAAAAAGATCTGTTTGAATCGTCTAATGGAAATGCAATATTTTTCAATTGTAATGGCCCCAATTCAAGAATAGACATTTTAATGTTATCTGTTAAAACTTGCGGCCAAAGAGCAGGATCTTTCAATATTTCCATCCCAGCGTCCTCAGCAGCAACCTCGGTTGGTGGTGGTGAATCCGGTGTGTCCTGTGCATCCGCCTCGGATTTATTATTTTCTTGCCCTATTTCTGGATTTTCCATATGCGTGTCCTTGTTCGAATCAAGCTGTTCCTCCACTTGCAGGCTTGTTGATGGTTGTTCGGCTGCAGCCGCCGTGGAAACAAAAAATTTTTTTAAGGAGCCAGCCAGTCCTTTTTTAATTTCGTCTTTTTCGGACTTTCTTTTTCGATACTGAAAGCCGGAAAGTCTCTTTCTGCCATCGGCCATCTGAATTAAGCACAAATAAATTCTAAGGATAGCGAAACAGAAAAATAAGCAGAAAAGTTCAAATGTTTAAAATAATGAAAAATACTTACGTTTTAAAACTTTCAACTTTAAAAAGCACTATATTATTTAGCTCTTGCTTGAAACGTTTAGCCTTTTTATTTCTGCTTAGTTCAGTACAATCTTACTAGCATTCAATCGCAAACTAAACTAACCCCCAATTGCCCTTTTTAAGTTTGTTATCGTATATGCCGGCGGCATGCATGAGCATGAAGCATGTTGCAACAAAGCACAAATACACAATTTACTCATTATTTTTGTGTCTAAAGAGGGCCGCTTAGTCTAGCTGATTTCGCTGATCTATATAGTTTCGTGTTTCATGACGCTGCACCATAGCGACAGAGCGATAACTCGTGTGTCGGTATAATCACCGTGTACAATAGCAAACGGCACCGACGCGACGTGTTTATAATAAAAATAAATTATAAGTAATAAATTATTATTGTATGCTTGCCGCCTTAAAAATGCAACCGTTTCTCTGTATCAAGTTACCTTTATACGAAAAAAAGCCAGACACAAGACTATAACTTGATAAAAAATGTTGCATTTTCTAATGCCGCAAGGCACAAGCATACCTATCTTAAATTTCTTTCATTTTTCATTTTGCCGCCCCAAATAGTTTGCCGCCCGGGTGCTGTGCACGCTTTGCACCCCAGGCACGGCTCGGCTCTGAGAGCAGTCCCGACTTTACCATGCAAACGCTGTTAGAATGCTAATTTAAACACTTGATCTCTCCAAGCACAACCAAAATCCATGTTTAGCAAAACCTAAATCCAGACATTGTAGATACAGGAAATAATATACAGAAAAATATCCGAATATTGCTTTAAATCTTTAAATATTTTTCCTTTTGTTTTCGCCTTTTCAAATGGCATATCTCTGTATTCTTGAAAACGTCTTTTGGCGAGCTTTCTTCTGATATTCCAATCCATAAAAAGCTGTCGAATTTAGAACTATTTTTCAAATTTAATTTATTCATGCATTTTTGGCTGTTTCGTATTTATTATTGCCTGTGTCAGCAATGGCTGGATCTTTATCTTCTAGGTCTGGTTTTTTGTTGTGTCCAGAGAGATAAAGTGTTTAAATTCGCATTATGTTCAAACCAGCGTACATGAAAAACAGTTGAATGTAGGAGTATCCAATGCGAAATCAAGAGAAACATTCTTAAAAGAGATTTTCAAAAATTCAAAATATAAAGGGTGTTTTATTTAAAAATCCAGAAACTAGAAAGTTTAGAAACACTTTGTATAACATTAATATTTAGAACCATTATTTCATACTTTTTCTGGTATTGAGTCCTTTCAAGCAATTGTTTCCTGTTACATACACCTTACATCAGCTGCCTGAATTTGCCATTTTGTTACATAAAATCCGTAAAACAGTTAATCTTAGACTCCTACAACTTTATATTAAAGACTTTTTTGAACCAACCTGCATCATCAATAATATTTTATCAATGTGCACAGCGTAAGAAAATTTTGTATAACATTAAACTTTTAAACATATTTTACTTCCCTCGCCTCGCTCTCCCGCCATTGCCTGAGCCTGTAATCTAATGGATTTAGCTATGCTGAGTATATATTATAAGATTTGCACCTTGTAGTGTTTCCCAAATAGGAAATTTACATCCTTTGAAATTTATATCTTTTTCAAATGAATTTGTGTTACAGAAATTCAGTGTGTATTTAATAATGTATAGTTTTCTGAATGTAGGAAATTGAAAATTTTCAAAAAAGTTTTATCAAATACTCAAGGGTAATACCACAAGCAGTGGATATATTTTTGACAAATATTTTGTCGTTTCGATGTAAATTATTGCGTTTAAATTTCACGATACAAAATCACATGTGATTTTGTTGAGTGAAATTTGCAATAATTTCTATGGAAATGGCAAAATATTTAAAAAATATATATCCACTTCGAGTGGTATTTGGGACGACTATTTAACAATATTAATACATGACGATTAACTTTATTGAAAAATAATCCAACAATTAATATAATTATTCATTTTCAATTAAATTCAGCGGAATACTTCCAAAACACAGCATTTTAAAATTTTTAAAACAAGCCACACCGTTTGTTGGGGTTTAGTGTTACGTAACCTAGCGATATCACAGGACGGAACATCGTTGCTAAGCGATACTTCGCAACAAGGCTATTTATTTTTTGAGTACGTACATTGTTTTGTGAATATTTTGCATGGTGCCCAATATTCAGTGATATACTGCTGTTATTGGTTGAAAAAAGCGAATGTCTGCAATGTGATTGGCTTATATGTTATAGTGTTGAATAGTCGAATATATATAAAATGATTGAGGTGCAATTATGAAGGATTTCTTTTAAATTTTGTAAATATATATTTTTCATTTCATCGAATAGTAGTCGTCATTTAGAGGCTTTATTGTAATAATTAACTGTCAAGACGGCATTTGTTTAATTAATTGCAATGTTTAAAGTCAATAAAAATGAGCGCTAGATTAACGTTGGTGATCTCACTTTTTTCTCCGCAATTGTACCGGAAAAACTAACTGTAGGCCTAGAGTTAATATAATAACGCTGCTTAAAAATTCCGAACACAAATTAAATAGGCAAAATTCACAATTATTTGTTAAATTAATGAAGTGCATAATATTTTCATGTTACAGATAATTTATCTGTAGGAGTTATTTACTTTTTGTTTTCTAATTGTTATTGAATTAAAAGCTACATGGTGGTTGCTAAGGGATGTTTTGGATGACAGGTTAGTTTTTTTCAATAATATTGTCCTACGTTTTGTTTAAAGTTTCTGTGTCAGTTTTATAATTTATTGCTTTTGGTGATTTTTTAATTTCAATGCATTCTAGTAATAAAGGTTTTTTTTAAATGTGTTTCATTATGTAATATTTTAGTATTGTCTAAATCAAAACTATGTAAGTGGTCGACAGTGTGATCTGAGAGAGCAGTATTTGGTTGTATTGGATTAAGTAATTTTTTTTATTGATTGTTGGTGTTGGGTTATTCGCCGTTTTATATATTGTTTTGTTTGTCCGATATATGTTGAATCACAGCTTTTACAAGATACTTCGTAAATAACATTTGATTTTAAATTTTTATTAGTTTTGTCTTTTAAGTTTTATAAAAAAATCTTTGTCCTGTATTATGATTTTGGAATGAAGTGTAAATGTCATTTTGTTTTAATTCTTTTTATATTTTTTCAGATAGGCTAGGAATATATGGAATAGTAGTGTAATTCTTACTAGTGTATTGTTGATTGTTGAAAATTTGGTTGTAGATTAATTGAGTTGTTCATATTGTTTTGTATTTGTAGATGTTTTATTCTTTTTTTAATATTATTATTGATGAAAGTCTAAGGATAATTATTAAGTAAAAGTATGTTAGTTGTAATAGTTAAGTTATCTTTATGATGTTTTCTATCAGATAATAAGATGGCTGGATCTACCAATCCAGATATAACACTTTTTTTGTATTTGATTGCTGTACTAAATAAGTCATTCAAATATCTGTCAGAGTTTGTTGGTTTTCTGTACCAATTTGTACTAATTTTGCCAGTATTTTCTCTAATATAAATAATAAATATGATAAACAGATATATTCTTTAGTATAATTATAGATACACTCTGTAGCTATGCTGTAATTCTAAGTAAAATTCTAAAATTAATCCTAAATGAAAAATTGCAGCATTTATACTAAACCTACACTGCTAAAGTTTCGGAACAGCAAGATACAAATATTTTTTGCATTTTTAGATGTAGTAGATACGAATAATTTATACCCAGCAGGTCTTTTCTTTAATAACATTGAAATGATCTCAAATCTTTAAGCACTCTGATTTATTTTAAAATTGGTTTTTAATCTGAAAACTTTAACATCATCGGCTTCTGCTGTTTGTTGGACGATCCACGGCATTTGCTTCTTTTTTATTGCAAATATACGTTTTTGTCGGGCTGTGAAATAATGATATTTAAAGTGTTAGAGTATTTATTTTAGTGGGGTTTGTAATGCTACTTTTTACCGTGCCCTATACTCTACTTTACTATAAATTTAGATTGCCCTTTGTTTTCTAGTTAACCCAGCCGTAGCAACACAAGACCCGCTCTTATCTCAATACAGCTAAGAGAAATGTAATATGTATTGTTCTTGCCTGCACGTTATCACCTATAGCTCTGTAATCGTACATACAAATCCTGCCAGAAATAAAAACTAAACAGATTGCATCAAAATACATATACACTGGAAAGAACATACGATAATTAAGGATTTGTGTAACATAACCAACAGTGACAAGAAGATTTGAATCATGTTGTGCATTTGATTCATCTGACTTATTTGCATCGGATTCTAATAATGAACATTCACACGTTACTGCTATTACAATTATTATTACTAGGATCCGCAAAGTTTTAATGATAATACCATAAATTCACAAAGCTGCAGTAGTTATCCGAACGGAATTTTAAGTTAAAAAGTGTAAAACATATGTAAACCCAACAGTTTCATAAAAAGTCACTAACGTTAGAGTTAACTATAGAATTTTCATACAATACACACCTGTAAAATGAACCAGTGTGGGGAGCGCATCACTACGATTGTGTAGTTAGTATTAGAGCAACTATGGAATTTCATACTTTTTTCCTTACACCAGATACTTACTTAATCCGACTTTTCAAAATAAAAATGAGTATCTCAACTAAGCTTTACTTTTATTAATACATCTATACTCGTTTCCACACCATCTGACAGTAGAGCAAATCTAGGGTTGCCACACATCTGCTGTTTCTGAATATTCGCTCCCGTGTTGCCGAGAGTTGTAGAAGACATTGATATTTTGGTACTATTATCAGTATTATCGTCATCTCAAACCCTCAATTATTTTATAACGAGTAAAGGAAAAACGGACGACAAAGTGTATTACTCTAACAATTTCATTTGTCCAAAAGACAACGTTTTTTGCACGCTGTTACCAGAATTTTGATTCTTATACTCCACTTCTAAATTATCAGAGATTATATGGGCATAACTGAGGGCCAGCCAGCTAAACAGCAGAGACGATATGCCGTCCTTTAAAATATTACAGAAATACAGGTGAATACTGAGGGTGTCAGCAAGTCTTTGTACAACAAATGTGATCAGATAGAAACGCATACAAAAGGTCACAAACACAACTAAGTAATAGTAAAATTGCAAAGGTTAAAGCTTCCCCTACTGTTTTCACGAAGAAATATTACTTCCCCCAAGAGGCTAACATAGTTCTAAGCACAACCAGCTGCAGAAAATGATTACTGGACCAAGGTCGCGTTGAAATATCGAAGTCGCCGGACCATAAAGAACGCTCAAGCAATCACAAAGGGGACATCTGACCATATCTTAGCGATTTTTAACCCGATAGTAGCCGCTGAAAATCATAGCAGAAATTAGAACGAAACTTCATAAGCCTCGAAATGAACAGAAGATGCAAAACTTACCTTGGTCTAAAAAATGCTAAAGTTCAGCAAATTTCGCCGCATGATCCGCCGATAGCAAGGCTTCCAAAATGTCACTACAAAGCCGCAATTCGCTTGCCGGCGTAGGCTAACATACCATCTTCCACTCAAACATGAGATGATGAAACGAAAACACTCAAGTCTGTGGAGCGACGAACCGAAGCGATCTGTACTGAATTATAACATACATCGGAAATGAAGGAGCCACGCTGGACGCAAATACCAAAGTCAACGCTTCAAATTAAAGTCCTTAAACGGTTTCTTCAATGTCATTCAGGAGCACTCTAACCGCACTTTGGTTGCATTTTTCACACTGGTTCACAAGCTATTAGCACTTTCTTGAAGTCTTCTTTAATTCTCAGGTTGCTTTTCAAATGCTCTTTGCATTATTGTGCCTTCTTACACTGCTTAATAACCCTTTAGCTACATTATCGATTGTTGGCATTATGATATGAAAGTTATATTACAGGCAGTTCCCACATAATACCAGTGCTGGTAAACCTGGCATCTTATGTCACCTCGTTATGTCAGCGGAATCCACGCGCTCGTCCGAATTGTGATGTCTTAAATTTTTTATCTTATCAGCGGCAGTCTGTAGTTAGAACTCGTAATAGTAACATGTGCTTTGCGTAATTTGAAATCTTTGTCAAATAAATTTATTTTTTAAAAAGGATCTTACGGAAATTCGTAATTTAAGTGGCGCAGTCGGTAGTATGGTCAAACGGTGTTAATGGACATAATATCGATTCGTTTCAACGATTTATTGACCAAAAATAAAAATTCCATAACTCGTGATTTTTTCGGAGTTCTGAAATTCCAACTTTCCGCATCAAGTTAAGTGAAAGGGAAAGTAGCTTAACAAGAAGACCTCAAAGGCGCACTGAAGGAAGTTCTGTGTTCAACAAGGACCCATGGACAGGATAGTGATCTTGCTGTAAGTACCTATGTCATATAGAGGCTGTTACGTGTTGAAATCCCATTGTATTAGCGTTATTAGTTTACGTTATATATGGCCATGAATAGACGATCAATTGGGAAAACGCAGTCGAAGCGTATTAAAATTTAAATCCGAGTTGCAAGGGTTTTTAAACAAGAAAAAAGGGTAAGAAAATAATAATAACTTTTTGTTATCGAAGCTGTGGCATGAGAAAAACATAGCTGTGCATTAAAGTTTTCGTGGTAAAAATGTAGTGAACCCGGGATTTCTCGTTCTTCGTTAATGGTATGTTGATACTAAGAAAGGTTATTTGAAGCAGATTTTGAGAGCTGCTACCATTTTTCAACGGATTTAGCTCCAAGCCATGTTGACTGAAGCAACCACGGAAAGCATTGCATAGTTTTTTTTGTCTGTTCGTACAGGGTATGTATAGTTGTTTTTGGAACTATCTGATTCTATTTTCGTAATTGGAAGTTATAGCAACAATTTCGGGGCGACGGAAAAGCATTACTTTGAAAATATCTTCCAAGGATTTCACTACAGAGAGAGTCGTGCGGTTAATTGCGACCAACTGACAGCTGACGTTTAGCGGCTGGAAGAGTAAGTGTTTAGGAGAGCAGATCATTCTATTGGTTAGTGATGCATGCTGGTTAGGCTTCTGAGAGGCTAGTCTTAAATTCCGCAAGCGTAACGATTAGGTACAGATACGTGAATTAAAGTTTAAAACTGTGATATTTCGCATATGTTCAAAAGTAATAACAGTTTATAACCCCATAATTGTACACTAGCTAATAAATTATTGTGTGTTAGTATTAAAGGCAAAGTAGTCAAAAAGTTAATTGACGTAATCTTAAATGGAGTGTTCCTTTTGATGATTAGAAATATGTTTATATAGGAAATTGAAGCTGAAAATTGTTCCCTTTTATGCAACATAATAATCAAAACAAGAAGTATTAATAAATCTATATTAAGAATTGCTCCTTTTACTTCATTGTCAAAGTTTCAAACATTGTAATGTGCTATACATATATAGCGAAGTTTATAAGTTTTTTTTACCTATATATAAGTGTACTTGGGAGTAATAAAAATTGTTGGCGCCCAGATAATTAGGACTTTCCATCATTAAAGAATACACGCCGCGCCGTCTTCACTGAAGCTAGTGACGGGCCCCCAAATACACTTATAGAGTATCATTTTCGAAGTAACATATAGAAGGCAGCAGAAGTCAACGAAAACGGTGAGAGGATACTAGATTACTGCTAAACAATCAACTGTTTATAGGAAACACATAGCTTCCACACAAGAAAATACATTAAATCACATATGAAGCGGAACATCTACGGCACAAGAGCATGATAGATTACATCATATACACTAGAGGTTAGAAGTATTTAATAAACGATGTAAAAGCGATAAGAGGTGCCGAACTAAATACACTGCACAGACTAGTAGCAGCAGACACCAACATAAGAAAACCGTTAAAGGAAGGAGGAAATAAGGGACATACAAGAATAAACTTAGAAGCCTTGAAACCCAAACTTCAGACAACAGTATGAAAATAATCTTACAGAAAAACTATCATTAAAGAAAGAACAAGAAGCACAAGAAAAAAAACCTTAGACACTAGATAAAAGATGGGGTATCTTCAAAGAAACTATAATACAAACAGCAACAGAGGTGTGTGGTACCAAAGTAATAAAACAAAACAACGAAAAAAGAGAACTAAATGGTGGAACGAGGAAGTAAAAAGAAAAAAGCATGGCACTGTTACATACGAAATAAAACAGAACAAAAGAAGATAACATACATAGCAAAGAGAAATAAAACGAAAAAAGCAGTAAAGGAAGCTGAAAGAAAGACATGGGAAGACTTTGGAAGGGAAAGAAATTCTGGAATATAGTTAAGAGGGTGAACGAAAATCGAACCACAAAAGTACGAAATACCAGAAATCAAAGGGGGGAATTACAGACAACAACATAAGGCATCTAAAAAGAGAGGAAAAGTTATTATGAAAAAAAATTCCATGATGAAGATCAGATTACTACCAGAGAAGAAGAATCAGACCAAGATAATCAAGCAAACGAAGAAGAACAAACTAACACGAAAATAACCGAAGCAGAAATAGAGTAGGCCATAAAAGAAACAACAAATGGCAAATCGCTTGGGATAGATGGCATAGCTCCTGAACTAATCAAAAGAGAAAAAATGATACAAGAATGGTTGAAAGACATTCTGAATCAGGTATGGCTAGAAGAACAGATTTCGGAAAAGTGAAACCAAAATATCATAGTACCAATACATAAAAAAGGGGATTCTACAGCATTCGATAATGACAGGGCAATAAGCTTATCACCAGTGGCATTAAAAATCTATAAGAGAATTATAGAGAAAAGAATCAAAAATGAAATCGAAGACAGGCTGGAAGAAGAACAAGCAGCCTTTCGCCCGGGCAAACAAACACATGACCACATCTTCACAATTAGGAGTATAATAGAGAAAACAATAGAAAAGGGTAATGACCTTTTCCTAGCATTCCTGGATCTAAAAGCTGTTTTTGATCTAGTATCGAGGAAACACATACGGGAAGCCTTACACGAACTACGAGTAATTACAAAACTAGTACAGATAATCAAAAGTCTACATCAAAATATGAAGGGATGAATAAGACTACAGGGCCAAGCAGCAGAAGAATTGCAAATGGCCAAAGGGATCAAACAGGGAGACAGCCTGAGTCCCTTGCCATTTATAATTTATATGAACTCCATTAACATTAAAAGCAAACAGGAAACCAGGAAAACTAATTTGGGATACTACAACCTTATCACAATACTTACAAAAGATTTGCTTTACGCAGACGACATCGTAATAATGGCAAGAAACACACAACTACAAAGAAATATAGAAGTATTTAAATCACACAACGAAAGGGCATGATAATAAACACCCAAAAAAGCAAACTAATGCAAATAACAAAAATAGAAGAAAGGGAAGAAGCAACAATAAGAGTAGATGGGAAAACGCTGGAGATGGTCGATACCTATGAATACCTTGGCACCCACATCAGCAGAGACGGACGAATAGATAATGAAATAAGAAGTAAAATCAACAATACAAGTAGAGTATATTTTCAAATAAACAATATCAGTAAAAGAGAACTGTGCCGAAAGGCCAAAATTCATCTATATAAGACAGTATACACTCCTACCCTACTATACTCGGTAGAATCATGGACTATAAAAAATAAACATAGATCGAAGATCACAGCCGCCGCAATGAAATATCTTAGGAGAGTAGTGAGAAAAACAAGGAGAGATAGGGTCGGTAACCAAAGTATAAGGGGAGATTTAGAACTTAACCCGATAGTGAACGACATTGAAAAAAACAACTCCAATGGTATGGACACTTAACAAGAATGGGAAATGAGATATACCCAAAACAAGTATACGAAATGGGAGATGTGGAAAAAAAGCGAGAAGACGCCCAAGAACAAAATGGGAAAAAAATTTAAAGGAAGCAGCACAAAAGAAAGGAAAAATCGTGGAGCAGAGAAAAATCCTGGCTAGAAACAGAAAACAGTATAAAAACTGGCTAAAAACCCCGACGCCGTGAGGTACAAGAGAGAAGAAAAAGAATAAGATATAGAAGGCTGACCTAAAGGTAAGAGAAAAGCTAACAAGGCCCTTGTAAACAATTTAATTCTGATAGTTCCGACGAAAATACACATTCTGATTCAGACTCGCATTCCAAAATTTCACTACCAACAGTTTTTGACAGTACTTATTCAAACCCAAATAATTTCAATACTTCAAAAATGACCCAATCACCTATACTAAAACAAAAATATTTGGGAATGATCCCAGAATTTCATGGAAAAACGGAACTACTCCTTAGGTTTATTCAAATATGTCAAAAATTAGTTACCAAATCTTATAATAATGAAAACGCTGAAGACTTTCAGAATGAATATCTGATGTCTAGCATATTAGCTAAAATCAAAGAAGAAGCTGCAGTTAATATCTCGACTTGTGTTGTTAGAAATTGGTTAGATTTAAAAACTGCATTCGAGAATACTTATGTTAATAAACCTGATATCTACACTTTAAATATTGAATTCACAAATTTAAAACAGGAAAACGAAAGATCATTTTATTTTTATAATATGGTTCAACAAGAATTAAATTTAACTGTTGCTGACATAACATTCTTGTAACTTAGCTCTAAGAGTGTTACTGGGTTTAAAAGATCCAATTGGTTCATTAATGCGTACTGAAGATCCTGCAGATTTCAATGCTGCATTGCGTATGTTAACCAACTATTTTCAATTAACGGCTAGCCAGCAAAAATCAGCACACTCGTCCAAGTTTCAATTTTTAACACAAATTAAACCCTCAGAATAGACCACATTTTCAAAATAGACCAAGAATGACATTTCCCTTCCAATTAACAAATTATCCTCATAATTCGCAACCTGCGTTTAAACAAAATCATTACTATAGCAAAGCACCGGAACATTCTTCGAATAATTATGCACGTCCACAAAGTACTAGAAATCAAGTTGATGTTTTTAGGCCCAATCAAACTAAAAACTTTCCGAAACCAATTCCCATGAGTATTTTAACAAGGAATACATGGAAACCCCAAAATTCAAAATTTTCAGGCCAAAATTATAGCCAAAACCAGTTGAGACACAACAATCACAATTATATAGTTGAAGATCTGTGCAATATCGATGACGCGCAACCCTCAGTTGAATTGCTCGATGAACATGACGATAATGAATCCGAAAATTAGTTTTTTTCGCCTCGGAACATCTAGAATTCCAAAATTCCAGTTGAATTCATACAATGACGATGCATTACCCTATATTTGATTTCCAGAAAATAAATAAAAATTTTGGTAGACACTGGAAGCACTAAATCTTTTGTTAATCCTAAAATCGCTCAAAAATGTTTTAAGAATTCAATTATACATAACCCTTTTCAAATATCAACAGCACACGGTACATCAGCAGAAAATTTTAGTACTCGTGTCTCGCGTTCACAAATATGGAAAGCCAACGTAGGTTTATTAAAATTGTATTTATTCGATTTTCATAAGCATTTTGATTGTTTTGCTTGGAATGGATAATTTAAAGCTACCTTATCTTCATCGGTGTTGTTATATACTATTAACCAAATTAATTTTAGTATAGTTAAGAGCTTCATTATCGCACTCTTTTTATATAAAAAATACAATGATCCAGAATTTATTGATAGAGATAAACTATTGAACAATACATATTTGATTACCGCAAAACTCGGCCCACCGCCTATGTTTAATTTTGAATTAAACAGATATAAATTTCAGTCAACATTTACGAAATATCGTTCACAATTTAAAAGCCAGTGTTGTTTCGTAACCAAGCCGGTTTAAAGGCCGGAAAACTGTAAACCGGCAACTTACGCAAATAAACGACCCACAATTTCGAGTTCAGAGCACGGACTTGCAAACGCATGCGGAACCATAACAGCTTAACATCTGCCAACCCAACCAGGTCCCAAAAATTGGCTAATAACATGGAGGAATTCAACATTTTAACTGTCGCCCAAGAAAAGCTGGCGCAGAATGTAACTCAAATGTGGTCCCTTCCAGCCGAAAAACCGAAGCCTACATCACCAGTCGTAACAAGACGCTGGATGAACTTTGGAACATCGCAACAAAAAATTATGCAAAAATAGTGCAGCTAAGTATTCCAACACATAATTATTTTACAACAGGGTATTACGATCAAATTAAAGCCATATACGGCGAAGCAAAAAGTTATTTGCAGAGCTGTTCAAAAGCAATTGAAATTTCCAACCCCTCCGAAAGTAGGAGGCAAGAGGAAAGAGTGGAAAATCCCGAGCAAAAGGTTAGTATTCGAAAACTGCAGATTCGGATCCGGAAGATCAGGTATGCACGGAAAAAATTATTGAGACAGTCAAAGAGACTCATCCCGCATCCAATGGATCCATCCCAGGAGTAACAATCCAGCAGGTGGAGAAAATATCAACAACCGATCCTACGGAAGAAGAACGAGCGATAGCAGCTGCCAATATAAAGAATACGGGAGTTGAATGTCCAGCTATCCTTGAACATGAAAAAATAGCACCCTCTCATCCACAAGAAAATCAGCAAGTGCATGGAGTTTCCAAAGTCCTCATTCACGAAGTCCTCGTTCACGAAGTCTCCATTTAGGAAATTCCTATTCATAAAGTCGATGGACAGAAAGAAAAGGAAATTGCAGGCCACGAACAAATCGTTCGAAATCCTCCAGATGCTTCGACAGCAGCTCCAAGCGCCGGAAATGGCAGCAATAACTGCCGCAAACAAGAAACCCTCCGAGTTCAATAAAAGCCCAGCATCTAGTTGAGGGTGGCAACAAGAAAAATCGGACACCAAACACTTCGCGCCTAGCGATGGATGGAGTCAAGAAGTTGCAGCAATAACTGCAGCAATCGAGAAATCCTCCGAGTCCACCAAAAACGTGGCACCCGGTGGAGGAAGGAGCCCAGAAAAAGCAACAAGAATTGTAGAAAACAAGAAACCCTCCCAGTTCACTAAAAATTTAGCACGTAGTGGAGAGTGGCATCAAGAAAAGGCAGCAGGAACTGCAGCAATCTAGAAACCCTCCGAGTTCAATAAACAATTAGCACCTAGTGGAGGGTGAAACCAATAAATGGCAGCCAACAAATTAGAAAATGAAAATTCCGGTACCAAGCACTTCTCCCCCAATGGACGGTAGAGACCAAAAATGCCAGCAAGAAGTTCAGAAAACAATAAGTACAATGCTCGCCCCTCGTAGAGGATGGAATCAAGAATACGGCTTATTAAAGTCTGCGAAGGAATTTACCGAAAACACGCAATGTGGTACACCGATACGGCACCCTCTAAAACAGCTCACCTCGGCAACAGTGATATTAATTATCGTATTCACTCATATAATGTTCGTCTCCAAAAGAAGAGGCAGCAAATGGACGTTAGCGGGATGTTCCAAACCAATTGGTAACATATTCAACGACACGATAACACAAAAACTCTTTTACAGAAATAGCAAAGGAGCCAGTGTTGCAGCAGCCGAACCACTTCGAGGATTTACAGACCTCTCGGTTGGACCTGTAACATCATCTGCAGGAAGTAGCATGGAGAGCCATCCGTCTTCGCTACTACCTCTCCAGAGGAATAATCAACAGCGTCTAAAAGACGTGACATGGAAAACCATCCGACATGATTCCTATCTATCCAGCGGGATCACCGGCAGCATATTGGGAGCCGCTGCTATAATAGGAATTCTCTATTACATCCGAAGAAAACTAGTCCGAAGGAAGCCTCCACCCAAGCTACGCCAGCCAGCAGTGGAAGAATATCCCCTACAAACCCTTAATATAGAAGAAACAGTATAGCTTTCTTGGTTTGCTTTTTTGTGCCCTAAAACTGGCAATACGTCTAATTTTGAATTAAACAGATATAAATTTCAATCAAAATTTACGAAATATCGTTCACAGTTTAAAAGCCAGTGTTGCTTCGTAATCAAGCCGGTTTAAAGGCCGTATATAAACCTTTATTATATTAAACTCATAATTAACCATTAACATAACCATGAATTAATGATTCAATGTACATAAATATTATAGAAAAAATTAGCAATTTAAATAAAGTTGTTGGCTCCCAACACTTCTTTCATAGTAAACCTAGAACCTTTATGCTAAAGTGAAGTAAACAAAAATCCCACATTTATCATACCCATATCTCAACCAAAGATTGAGCTAGTCGGAGTTATGTGAGCCTTCTAACGTAGGTTGAAATAGTTGGTACAGAATATCTTCACGTTCCTAATAATACTAAAAAAATAAAATAAAACACTTGGTAATCCGATTTATCAATTTCAAATTAAGAAACGTTGCCCCCGATGGAAACTACAGCGCCTGCAAACGCGAATTTGAATCTGAACCTGATCCACGGGCGCATCGAGGACCTCTCCTGCTTTTCGTTTTATAGGTATGACCTACGTGCAAATTATTACTTTTATTTATTCCCCAGGCAAAGCAAAAATAAACAAAATTTTGTTTTCAAGGTGCGCACTCTGTATATATTTGCTCGAAATTGTCGGTTTCATGGCAGGTAGATATATAATGTGCATGCAAAATATTGTCTTCCTCCAAGTAGTATGAGCGGTTGGCGAGGCTAGACGTACTTTATGGTTGGCTTCGTGTGAACTCAAATACCTATTATTACTAGTCTATATTAGTGTATCAGTGATTATTCTAAAATGGTTTTTACTCAAAGCCAAATAACTGATATCAAGAATAGTGCAAAAACGGTTGTAGAAGATTACTTTAAAAACCATGTGAAGCTGGATGACCTGGCGTTGAAAGTAGCAGAAATTGTAGTGAACAAGTTGGAAGATAAGTTTGAGAAGATATTAGAGAAATGCGACTTATTGCAAACACGTGTTGTGAGTCTTGAAAAAGAAAATGCGGAATTAACGAGCAAAATGGACAATTTAGAACAGTATTCACGGCGTAATAGTGTGCGAATGTTCGGTGTTAGGGAAGAGAATAATGAGGATGTGGAAAAAGTTGCTCTCAACGTTATTAACAACCAATTAGGCATACAGCTATTGCCTGAATATATAGATCGGTGTCACCGTGTTGGTGCCCGGAAAACAGATGGGAAGGCAATACGTGGAATTTTAATTAAATTCTCTACCTATCGGCATCGTGCGATGGTCTTCAACAATAAAAAAAAGCTGAAAGGATCGTCGATTGTGATTAAGGAAGATTTAACCAGGCAACGTATGGATATACTTAATGCAGCCAAAGAGCGGTTTGGATTCAAGAATGTGTGGTCGTCAGACGGTACTATCTACATCAACAGAGACGGGAATAAAATGTTAGTGCGATCCATGATAGAATTGGAAAAGTTATGTGGCGAATAGGTGATTTATCTGTTCTGTTCTGGAAACGTGATTACTGGTATGCGGTATTATTATTATCTTTTTAGTATGTAAACAAATATTAATTTTATTATCAAATATATACCACGGAACAACCATTATAGCTATGTCTAAATTTGTAATGTTTATAAGTGATTATAAGATGAATTTAAATTTTGATTTCGATGAAAATAATAGTTACACTTCGAGTACAACTAGCTGCAATATAAAAAAATTCACCGAAATTCATAGTTCTCAAAATAATCAAATATCTATTTGCAATTTAAATATAAGAAGCATAAACAAAAATTTTGACCTTTTTTTGATATTTTTAGAATCTATTCAGGTACAGTTTGATATAATAATCCTCACGGAAACTTGGCAAATACAGATGGAGATTGATAAAT
Organism: Agriotes lineatus; assembly: GCA_940337035.1. Classification (NCBI taxonomy): domain Eukaryota; kingdom Metazoa; phylum Arthropoda; class Insecta; order Coleoptera; family Elateridae; genus Agriotes; species Agriotes lineatus. The sequence goes on from CALNHX010002301.1 coordinate 75,238, forward strand.
ATACTTTAAGTGGGTATAATCATTACTATAATTATGGTTTAATTAATCAAAATGATGGGGTACTTATCTATGTTAAGAGTGATATTAAACATCATATACAAAAAATTGAAACTCCATCTGGTTATTCCTTTCTTCGAATTGATTATGAAAGAAATGGAGTGCTTTGTGGCGTGTCAGCTATCTATCGACCACCATCAACTAATCCGGAGGACTTTTTGCAGGATCTGAGAAGTGTTCTGCAGAAAAGTATAAGTCAAATTGAGGTATTTGCTGGGGATATAAATATAAATATTCTTGAAAATACTAATATTGTAACCAGCGAATATCTGCAGCTGCTTCTTGAGTTTGGGTTCACTACGTATTTAAGGAAACCAACTAGGATATATAAGGGGGCCGAAACATGTATAGACCATTTTTTTATAAAACATCATCGATCATCTACAATAAATATGGTTCATATGATAATAATTGAAACGGAAATAACTGATCACTATTCAACTGCTTTAATAATGAAACTTGGGAACGATAATGATAAAAAAACGAGCAATACTAGCAATAATAATAAATTGTTGTGTACCAAAATTGATTATAAGAAATTAAAGGGTCTATTAACCACTGAAAATTGGGATGACATTTTAAGTGTAAATGATACAGAAACATGTGCTACAGTCTTAGTTAATAAGTTAAAATATTATATATCTTTATCAAAAAATACTAACACTATTACTTCCAAGCAACGAAAAATCAAACCCTGGATGACGAATGGGATATTAAGATCTATTAGAAACAGAGATAAACTAGGTAAAATAGCTAAAACTAACCCTCAAAATCTAGAAATACATCTACAGTATACTAGATATAGGAATTTCTTAAATAAGTTAATTAAAAGTACTAAAGAAAATTTTTATAAGGCAAAACTGAATGAGGTAAGAGGGGATATTAAAAAAACTTGGAAGTTAATAAATGAAATAACTAACACAACTGCAAAAATAGATGAAGTTTATAATCTGAAGAATGAAGATGGTGTTGAAATTAGTAATAAGAAAGAAAAAGCGGATTATTTTAATAAATTTTTTCAGGATGCAACAATAAAAATGGCTAATGACATTAGAATTAATGACAACCATGAACTCTCATATTCTACTAATAATAATTCAATCTTTTTGAACCCTGTCGATGAAACTGAAATCAGTAATCAAATAAAAATACTAAAAAATTCGGGTGCTGCAGGCATAGATGGTATTTCTAATAATACATTGAAGAATATTAATCAGTACGTAGTGAAGCCACTAACTCATATTACCAATCTTAGCCTCCAAAATGGCATTTTTCCTGATATTTTTAAAACAAGTTTAATTACACCTATTTTTAAAGCGGGAGATAAATCTAATGTATCTAATTATCGTCCAATCTCAATTTTAAGTAGTATTGGTAAAGTCATTGAAAAATGCATTAAAAACAGAATCATGGGTTTTCTTAATAAACATAAACTACTGGCAAGTACTCAATTTGGTTTTCAGGAAAGTAAAAGTACACAAGATGCGATAAATGAACTCACAACAAACTTAATTGGTGCTATTGATGATAATAAAAAAGCAATTGCAGTTTTCTTGGATCTTGCAAAGGCCTTCGATACTGTGTGTCACTCCACACTCGACTCTAAATTGGAGAGAATTGGAATTAGAGGAAATGCTAAAAAACTAATTGAGAGCTACTTATCAAATCGTAAACAAATTGTATCCCTAAATGGCACTCTTAGTGAGGAATTAAAAGTGAAAGTAGGAGTACCTCAAGGCTCAGTATTAGGACCGATACTTTTTCTTATTTATATTAATGAATTTGTAAATCTAAATGTCAAGGGAAAAATAATATCTTTTGCGGATGATACCGTAGTCATTTTTGCTGCAGAGAGTTGGAGTGATCTCAGGAAGAGGGTTGAAGGTGGAATGTCGTTGATTAAGCATAAACTTGATATAGACTCTTTATCACTTAATTTATCAAAAACAAAATTTATTCAGTTTTCTTTGGCACAATCACATATTCCGGAATTTATAGATATTAACATACACACCTTAAATTGTCTGAAAATAAATAAAAGAAATTGCAGTTGCAAGCTTAAGATTAAGTCGACTAAAAACATTAAATACCTCGGAATCCACATTGATTCTAATCTTAAATGGAATGTTCAAATTGAACAATTAATAATAAGAATCAGGAAAACGATATATAAATTCAAGATGCTTGCAAATATCATGAAGATTGATGCATTGAAAACAGTTTATTATGCCCTAACACAATCAATCTTAGAATATGGAATAACTGGATGGGGTGGTGTGGCAGATTGCTTTTTGAGACCTCTGGAAATCCTTCAAAAATATATAATTAAAATTATATATAAAAAGGATTGGAGATATCCTACAGAACAGTTATTTAACGAAACTAAATTACTCAATATTCGAAAACTATATGTAAAAAATATCCTGAACTATGCATACAAAAATTATCATCAATATTTAACACCCTTTCACGGGTATGTCACTAGGAAAAAAGACAATCTCTCAGTCCCAAAAATGACAAAATCCATATCTCAGAAACACATAAGTTTTTTGGCACCTAGACTATATAACTTAATTCCCGAAGACATAAAAAAGTGTAAAGTATTGAACCTATTCAAATTCAAAATTAAATCATGGCTTCAAAATACAGAATTGGATTATTATGCGTCTGTGGTCAGAATTCCTGTTTAGAGGCTTCTTCTTCATTAATTATTATTAGCGGTGTAGGTACACATTCTATTTAATCTAATTTAATTTAATATAACAAGAGTGTAAATATATATAGAATAGTATTTTATTAATTATACTCGAATGTGCCACGCACGAGCTTCGGCTTTTGTGGCATTTCCTGCTGTATGGAATATGTAAAATGAACTAATTAGAGTGGAAATAAAAATACAAATACAAATACAAATACAAATACAAAAAGTTTTTGAATTATACCGCCAACAGGCAGACAGACAGACAGACGGAATTGGGAAAACCGGATTTTCGTCATCTAGGTACCCTGAAATGTGAAGATATGAAGAAATCTTGGAAGGTGATTTTTTCGCAATTGCAATACTTCTTTTATCTTTTATATGAGTAAGTTGATTATAGCACAAACATTTTTTTTAAATTTTAGCTATTTTAGATATTTGCTACTGAATGAAAGCCGATATTTACAACTCCTTCGGTTTATATAATACATTTTTATTTTTATACTGTGTTGTGCACAGCAATATATACTGCACCGACAAAAGGTTTGTTTTATTGTTTGATATGGACAAGGTCTAGGCATGCGGAGTGTCAAATTCCATAGACACCGACTGCTATGGTCATAGGATGACCAGAACTATGGTCATAGGATGACCAGAATATTTTTATTTATTGTAACTTAATTTGCATTTACCTTCATCTAAAAATAAAAAATGTGACACAGTATCAAGTGAAACTTTGTACGTTAACCTCCGGGAAAATCTTCTAGACTCGGGTCATTTATCGGTTAGTGCATAGGCATCGAACTCTGTAGATATTCATTTACTGGAATCGCAACGCAACAAACTATTACAGATAGGGAGCCTTTAATTTTTTCATATTTATGCGTTAAATGTTTGCCTTCACAGGCAGTGAAAAGAAAGAGAAATGGAAAAAGAGATGTACATAATAAATAATAAAGAGGCAAGTGGGATGAAAGATGAGTTACTAGAAAAATGGTTTTTAATTGTTACAAAATATTTCAAATAATGTAAAATCACCTCACATAATTATTCTTTATTATTAGTACTACATTCCAGTTGTATTGATATTTATACGGTATTAACATTCCCGCCACCAACTTAAGCAAAAGTGTTCCAAGGGATTGATTGGTGGGATTATAGACGCGCATTAAACTTCCGGCCGAGAAATTTCAAAATACACACGTGCAAGGGCGGCATCATTCGCACTGTACAAAAACTGCAATTCACTCATATATCGTCCAGAAGGAATCAGCGGTGGCAATCGTGACTGGTCTGGTTTCCAGTTGCACACTGTATAAGTTTGTCTTAACTGAAAAAAGTGAATAGTTGATTCATATTGATACAGATATACTTGCCGCCATTTTGAAATTGGCATCTACTTATTAAGATTGTGTGTCATTGCTCCGCGGTGTACGAAAGTAGTATATACGGGTATAGATCGTATTGAATACAAACAAATTAAAAGAAGAAGAAGCGAATACAAGGAGATAATAGCTAGTGGAACCGAAATGGATAGTGGAGATGATGAATATGCTGAGAACGAAATTAACAGGAAAAGAAAACCCTTCGGGCAAATGAAAGTTTTTGGGAAAAGTAAAGAAACCTTTACATCACTAGACAAGAATGCATGAAAGCAAAAAGATAGATTAGATACGCTGTTGAGTATGATGCAAGACTTCACAACGAAGGTTAAACAAATATGAATGTAGTAACAAACTTACAAGTAGGAGATAATGGAACTATAAGAGAAAATGAGGATATCAAAACGGAAAATAAACAAATGGCGCTACAAGTAAGTGAGATAAATGTAAGAATGGAAAGACTGGAAAGCAAGAGGAAAAACAATGAGGTAGTGCAAGGGCTGCCAGTTGACACTTATGATCGAGTAGAATTAAAGGGAAAATGATAGATTTCATGAAAACATTAAGAAAATTAGGACAGAACATGTGCTTGTCTGAGATGGAAAATTCAGAGAAAAAGCAAAAGTGATGAAGAATAAAAGCAAGCTAAGCACTACTGACAAAAACGTCTGCATCAGTGATGACTTATCCATAGAAGACAAAGAGATTCATGGACACATTAGAAGAAAAGCAAAAGAAAAAACGATCAAAATATGATTTCCGAAAATCACCATAGAAGGGGAGGAATGGAAATGGGGTATAGAGAAGGAAGAGCTGATAAAACACAAAAATCTAATAACTCCAGCTCAAAAAAGTAAATACTACTGATATACATGCGATGATGAAATGCGCAATGAACAAAAATATGAGTACGGAGAAGAAAATTTACTACAATAGAAACACTGAGAATGGCTACACAGAAACGAAACTGACAAAAGACAAATGAAATAAATAGTAAAGAAGACAAAAAATATGCTTCAAAGGAGAACCACAATGTAGAAGTAATTAAAATAGGAACATGGAACGTAAGCACCTTATACCAAGCTGGAAACACGATACAAGTAATAAGAGAACTGAAAAAATATGGATTAGAAATTCTAGGAATTAGTGAAACAAGATGGAGCAATGCAAAAGAAACAGTTTTAGAAGACCACGTAATTATTTACTCTGGGCAAAAAGACGAAGGACACCAAAATGGGGTGGCATTAATTAAAAACAAGAGAGCAAGCAAAGCAATGATTGAGTGGAAACCAATAGATGAGAGAATGATTACCATGAGACTGAACACAAGAACAAAAAAGAAAGTAACAATAGTGCAATATTATGCGCCAATAGAAGTTGCAAACTATAAAGACAAAGAAACATTTTATGAGAAATTACACAGTGTGATGAGGAATATTCCTAAAGAAGACATGGTGATCATGATGTGAGACTTAAATGTCAAAATTGAAGCAGACAATAATGGTTTCGAAGAAATAATGGGGAATCATGGAGTTGGAGGGCGGAATGAGAATGAGGAATTTTCTTGAAGTTATGTGGAACATATCAACTAAAAATATGAGGAACCCGGTTTACCCATATAAACTGTCACAGAGTAACATTGGTTTCACCAGACGGAAAAAAAAAACCAAATCAAGTAAACTAATTAAGCAAAGAAATAAATTACAATGAATTAATAGAGAAAATATGGGAAAAATTAAAACGGATTTCAATATCTACAGTAAGCAAGAATGTACTAGGAACAAAAAGGAAGAAGAAAAAAAGTGGATAAGCGAGGAAACCTAGGACGAAATAGAAGACAAAATCAAGAAAATTAGCAACAAAGAAAGAACAATAGCAATATAAAGAACAAAGAAAGGAGAGGGCTAACCACGACTAAGGAACAACTGAAACGTTAGGCCGAACATTTCCAAAAAGTGCTAAATATAAAGAGAGATGGAATAGAACAAATACGGCAAATAAGCAACGTCCTGGAACTCAATATAAACACCGATCTGCCGGAAATTGAGAAACTGATAAAGACATAGCCCGCAGAAAAAAGGAAAAGCTCCAGGGATCGACCAAATACCTACAAAACAGTAATTCGTCGAACCATTAAATAAAGAATCCTGGAAATAAATGGGAGTGGGAAGTAAATGCATTTTAGGTATTTGTATTTATTAACTTCGTTAAGACAACTGTCAGTATTGACTCACAGTTGTAACATAAGTTAGTGTAAATAAATTTATTAAACGCAGAAATGGTTGATTTGGATTTACTGTATCTTTATAGAAATATACCGGAGCATAATAAAGATACGGTTTAGACTATCAATTTTAATGAAGTTGAGGGTAGGAGACTCCTACATAGCTTAAAGGAGTAATATAATAAAAAGTAAAATAATAAAGCTTTGAAGTCGTTACATTACTTAAAAGTTAACGAGAGGCTGTTACATACCTTTATAGCTGAGCAACTAGTAAAATTCCCACAATTATACATCCCTGTACCACCAATGTTTGCTTTAATAATCTGACAAACATTAGCTTCCATTCGTATAGGAAATAAGCGATACTCATTACTTAGAAACTTATAAGTTTGCTGTGTAACCTGAAAAACATTTTTTTAATGAAAAGCAGAGTATACCAAATGATATTTCATATTTCTATATACGAGTATACTTTTAAAGTTTTATCAAAATAAAAACATTAAGTTAAGCACCAAGGATATGCAATGAATATAAAAGGTAAAGTTCGGGCACTTCATTACATGTAGGAACATGGCCTGAGACAAGGCGAGTCAGAGTCACCGAAATATCTCTTTCCGAAACCCAGTCAATCTGGCATATCGTTAGCGGCGTACTGAGTGATGTGGTTAGCATCACGCCCTCGACGATGCAATGAATATATGTTAACTAAAAGTATTTGACTGTGATGATGAAAGTAGTACTTACATCGAAGTTCAGTATGTCTACATTGAAATTAACTGTCGCATTAAGTGCTTTACATGTTCGATTGTACCTGAAAGGTACAAGTAAGAAGAGATTTATGTACTTCTTATTATAGCGAACTATTTCTCCTCGTTCAAGTGTCAGTGAATATTCATGTTGGTGAAACTGCAAAGGATTTCCAGATTATTTCAGTAACTGGTACTTACTAACATATTACCTTTGCAAATAAAGCATCACTCCCTGGGTTTTGTGCAATCAGTTCTGGAGCAAACAATAGTAACATAAGGTAGTACACGAGCATGTCTAGAAAAATATGAACTTGTGGATAGTTACTGACAGGGGACATTTTAAATAGGAGTATTACGTGATGAAGCTTAATTATGCAGATTCGTTGCTGTTTGTCGTTTAAATTAACTACAGAATAGAGACCATAATAACTAATGATGACAGATTGTAACTGATAAAGTGAACAAAGTCCAAGGCTGCAATAATGTTGTACTTGTAAACATCATAAGTTTTAATTTAATATGTTAGTTTTGGAGTACAATAACCATTTATAATTTTATAGAAACGTAATAATGAATTGCAGTAAATTAACAAGTAAGCAATGCTAAGTAAGTATTATAATTTAACTTGTTAAACGGCTTATTTCTTTCAGAAAGTCATCACTACCAAGATACACTATGCATAACTCGTTGATTAAACGACCATAAACAAATATTCTATTCCATGATGACTGTATCGGAACGAATAATTTACATCCTTTTATCTAAGTATTATAGTGTTACGTTCTTAACGTTCGGGCTATTTAAAATTATACGACAATCATGGGTTCAAACATTTATTTACAACAATGAATTATTACGATTATTGTTTACAAGCACATGCGAAAATTATCAAGCAGATTACAAATTAATACAGGCACTAACGAACTATCGGTACATTTATTTCTTATTGCATACGGATTAACACATTTATTTATATCACTCTTAAACACTAACGATTATATATTTATTTATTTCTATTAGTTATATGTACACACGGGCTTTTATTTATGTGGGAGCTCTACATGGCTCTTACGCGTTTTGCTGCCGAATTCGAACTGCCCGCTATTCATGCGGGCGTGTATTTATATTTCAGGTAATTCCTTTCTAGACTAACCGCGAGTTCGCTCGACTCTTCTAAGAACCGCATGACGCATCCGCGTTTGTTGCCCTTGAGCGCGTCCCTGAAAGCGTGAGTGTCCGTTGCACCTGGCTGTAAGGGCGCTTCCCGAGCATTAGACCGCTGTGACTCATATTTCTGCAGCTGCTTCGAGAAGCTCTGGAACGCTCGCGTATTAATCGCCAAGGCTGCCGACTCATCCATCCCTCGGCCCTCAGGATCGTAACACTGCCCCCGCCTTAGGTCGTTTTGTACCAGAACGAGTTGCGTCGGGTGCCTGTCACTCGCTCTTGTGGGGATTTGATGACGGTATTTACAGGCGGTGCCTTTCTTGCACACGGACTGGTTGAAGAAGTAGCAGTCCGCCGTAGGCCCCATGCTTCGTAACGGGCTGCAACAGCAGACCTCGATCTGGACGCCGGTTGTCTCTTTTACTGCCGATCATTAGGCCATCAGGAACAGGTGCATGTACTGGCCCCAGTCACGCGGATGCTCGGAAACCCCCTTGGACAGATGCTTCCCCATGGTTTCGTTCATCCTTTCCACCATGCCGTCCGATTGAGTACGGAAGGCAGTGGTCCGGGTCTTGTGTATCCCCAGTATCCTACAGACGTTCTGAAACGGTCCAAACTCGAAATTCCGGCCCTGGTCGGAATGTAACTCCAGGGGGACTCCAAAACGGCTGAAGCACTCCTTCACGAGAACATCAGCGACAGCACCGGTCTCTTTCTTCGGAACGGCGTATGCTTTGGGCCATTTGGTGAAAGATCCAATGCACACCAAGATGCGTTTATTTCCCGCTTCGGTACCGGGGCATGGTCCGGCGATGTCAATGGCTATCCCCTCGAACCGACCACCGACGTTGTACTGCCACATTGGAGCTCTACGTCTTCTAACCGGTCCGTTTCCTGTAGCGCATGCTTCGCACCTCCGGCACCAATCTCGGACGTCACCTTCGCAGCTTGCCCCGTAGAACCTTTCCTGGACCTCTTGCAACGTCTTCTTCAATCTGAAGTGTTCCCCAGAGGAGCCATCATGCATGTGGCGCAGCACCTCGGCCACTCTACTCCTTGGAACCATCGATCGTGATCTCGTTGCCCTACTGTCCTCATCTTCCAAGATTATGGTCAGGACGTTGTTGTCCAGCTGCGAGGTGTCCCATTGCGCCCAATAAGTCTTCATCGTTGCGTTGGTGGTAGAGACCTCCTGCCAGGTAGGTCGACGGCCATCTTGCTTCCCGGCTAGAACCGTGCCTAAGTCGGGGTCGTTCTCTTGGCTGCTCTGCAACTCGTCTGGCTCCCGCGAGTCGTCGACTACAGTGGTACGATTGGCGGGTACCGCACGACTCTCCAGTGTCGAACAGTGGCCGCAGTCCGCAGGGCAGGGCCTCCTGGACAACGCATCGGCATTGCGGTGGGCTGTGCCAGGTCGATGATTTATTTCAAAGTCGTACTCTTGTAGGCGCTCGATCCACTTAGCCATCTGTCCTTCAGGGTTCTTGCACTGCAGTAGCCATCCCAGAGCAGTATGGTCGGTCCTCAGCAAGACTCTTTTGCCAAACTCGAATGATTTATGTTTTCCTACGTCAGTACGGCCGCTGGGATGATCTCCGCACTCGACGATGTCTTGGTACCGGGCCACCAAATCTTCTATCTTCTTCCGTTTTCGTTGGCTCATGCCCCCTCCCAGTATTGGGTTCCTCCTGAGGGTTGCCAGTTCCCTGCTGACGTTCGTCATCCTTACTGGGACCCCAAGCCCAGTCTTCATCAACGTCTTCCCTACCAGGATACCATGAGTGAGCTTCTTGCCACCATCAGGCTCGACCACGCGCACCACGTTGCCCCGGAGATCGCCATCCAGGTATGCATCCACGACCCTCTCGGTTCGTCCTTGCAGAGTAACATCTTCCGCCCATACCACTTGTGCCGCGATCTCTCCTCTTGGGTGTCGGGAAAGCTCCTCCCTACCCACGTGCAACTCGCCGCGTCTCAGGTCCAAAGCGCACTCACACTTATCCACAACATCCATTCCCAAGATGCACTCGTCCGCAATGTCAGCATAATCGGGCTCAACCACGCGCACCACGTTGCTCCGGAGATCGCCATCCAGGTATGCATCCACGACCCTCTCGGTTCGTCCCTGCAGAATAACATCTTCCGCCCATACCACTTGTACTGCGATCTCTTCTCCTGGGTGTCGGGAAAGCTCCTCCCCACCCACGTGCAACTCGCCGCGTCTCAGGTCCAAAACGCACTTACACTTATCCATAACATCCACTTCCAGGATGTACTCGTCCGCACTGTCAGCCATCAGATCCCGATGCTTGAGGGTTTGATTCCCAATCTTCAAATCAGTTTCCCCATGTGTGGTCACAGCGCCTCCCGTGGCAGTGCGAAGACGTGTCCTGGTGGGCAGCAGCTGACCCTTGTCTCGTATTACGTCAGACCTGGCGATGGACTTCGTCGCTCCAGTATCCAACAGCAGAGACCGAACTCTTCCATTTATTTTCTCATCAAACTTTTGGACTACTTTCTCTTCTGCGGCTTCCAGCTCTTCCTGCCCGGCCTTCAGCTCTTCTCGTGCTTCCTGCCCGGCTTCCAGCTGTTCCCCAAGATCCTCTTGTGCTTTTTCTGCCTCCTTTCGTCCGGATCTCAATTCTTCCTTAAGTTCATCCTTGAGGTTTTCTTGAGTGGCTTTCAATTTTTCCTCAAGTTTTTCTGCCTTCTTTCGGCCGGCTTTCCATTCCTTAAGTCTTTGGTCTGCTTTCTCTTGCTCGGCCTTCAGCCATTCCTTAAGTACTTTCTTGAGGTATTCTTGTGCTTTTTCTTGCGCGGCTTTCGATTCTGCTTGCGCTTTTTCTGCCTTCCCCTGCCCAACTTGGATCTCTTTCATAAGATCCTCTTGTGCTTTTTCCGCTTTCTCTTGCGCCTTCTCTGCCTTGTCCTGGCTAACTTGCATCAGTTGCAAAAGTTGCCTTAATTGGTCTTCCATTTTGCTGCTTTGAGATCTCGTCAAAGGCATTCACACTATCCACTTAAATTTATTTATCTGACCGTCGTTTTATCGGCACTTGTTAACAATTTATTTATTTAACGTTTGTTCAATAATTTTCTTATAGCCCCCTATTCAAAACCTCACACCGACACCACTGTTACGTTCTTAACGTTCGGGCTATTTAAAATTATACAACAAACATGGGTTCAAACATTTATTTACAACAATGAATTATTACGATTATTGTTTACAAGCACATGCGAAAATTATCAAGCAGATTACAAATTAATACAGGCACTAACGAACTATCGGTACATTTATTTCTTATTACATACGGATTAACACATTTATTTATATCACTCTTAAACACTAACGATTATATATTTATTTATTTCTATTAGTTATATGTACACACGGGCTTTTATTTATGTGGGAGCTCTACATGGCTCTTACGCGTTTTGCTGCCGAATTCGAACTGCCCGCTATTCATGCGGGCGTGTATTTATATTTCAGGTAATTCCTTTCTAGACTAACCGCGAGTTCGCTCGACTCTTCTAGGAACCGCATGACGCATCCGCGTTTGTTGCCCTTGAGCGCATCCCTAAAAGCGTGAGTGTCCGTTGCACCTGGCTGTAAGGGCGCTTCCCGAGCATTCGACCGCTGTGACTCATATTTCTGCAGCTGCTTCGAGAAGCTCTGGAACGCTCGCGTATTAATCGCCAAGGCTGCCGACTCATCCATCCCTCGGCCCTCAGTATCGTAACAATAGTAATTAGTGCATTTACGGCAACTCAGGTGATTAAACGTCAAGATATGCGCCACAAATGTCCACATAGCTAAGTAGTCGTAACAAAAAGGGCACTTCAATACACCAAAGTATTTAATGTTTGTCCTGCTTTATAAAGCAGACATGCCAATTATGTATCTCCCAATAGTATAGCATTCCAACTAGAAATTGAAAAGCTGCTTGACATTAAAATTATTTATTAATTGTATGGAACCAACTTAGACAGAACTTATACTTTCGATGATGTACTTGATTTTAAATAGCTTTACCATATTTGATTGGAGTACTATACATGGGAATCTTGTAATGCACCCTTAAACGAGGGGTGAGCACAACCCTAGGCAGCTCTAACTCTCGGTAAAATAATGGTGTAAGTAAGAACTCGGCAGTAATCCTTAGGGTTATAAAATAAACTTCATAAGGTAACACAAAACGAGTGCCAGTCGTTAAACGTAACAGGTTTATGAAGGATGGTAGTACAGTACTAAGTGAATATAAACCAGTAGCAGTAAATAGACTTTCAATATCATCAACAGGGTTGCAATCAACATCATAATTAAATCTGGAGGCTAAATAAATCCCAGAATTTTAAACTAACAAATAAATTAGTTATAGTCACTCAAATGATAACACACAATATGCATTATTAAAATTCGAAACACATTGTATACAACAGATTAAAAATTCCGAACGAAAGCAACATTGACAGCTGTGCCGATAAGAAGCGCTCGAACTAGGGCTTGCAAACTTTTAAACTGGAAATTACAATAAGCCGGGTGTCTAAGGACGCTTGTGGAAACAAGTATTAGGTACATACAACATTTCAGCCACTCTAACTGATGAAATTTTAACGCTTCAAGCGTTGCAAATAAACTAGTATTTATTGCGTACAGTTTGATAATCGAAGACCTTGGTAGAACTGTTTATTCTTAGGCGATAGCCCTTTACCGATAAATAAACAGGCAAACTAAAAATTAGTGCTGTACTCATACTTTGCTAATTAAAACTATGGCAAATTCCTAGAGGTGGCTTCTAAATAAATTGTTTCAAGATTAGCCTTCCTTGACCAGGGCTCACTATCTAAAGAAAAACCGCACCGAGAAATTCTTCGCAGGTGTTATCTCGCATGTCGAGCGTTCCTTGGGCAAAATTCAATTCACACCACGTCAAAGGCGAGTCGTGCGGGAAAAACATATTCGAAATTAATCTGCCTCAAAAAACTATTAAATAATGTATAGCAAAATGAAACGGGGCGTTACAATATCTACAAGTGTAAGAAATAAAGAGATTGTAAAATGTAAGAAGTGTAGGTTTCTGATATTGAGTTAATATACCATGGTTATCATAAAACCTGCTTTCTACGGTTCTGCTAATAATAAAATTTATTTTTGTTTTTTAAAATTTTAGTTTGAACTTTTGGTAAGAATTTGACAAAGAATAATATGCCATACGTATACCAGCCATTTTAGATACCATCTACGGGTATATTATTACATCTTCACTTTTATTTTACTATTATTATCTAAAGAAAGTTTCATTATTAAAACTTGCTTGAAGTTTACCGAATCAATATATGCTTTTATTATTACTATTATTTGAACTTACTTTTAAATTAACCTAATTATGAGCATTGCATTTCCTTGGTCGATTTGCGCTTTAAGTAGTTTTTCACTAAGAGGACATTAATTGGTATTTTATCTTAATGTTCTGTGTTAATATAAACTGTTAAATCAATCTTGAATAAAATTGACCGAACAAACTAATGTGCCCCATATCTACTTAGAAAGTTGATTTATTAAAAACTATTCCAGGATTGGAAGTTGGAGAGGTGTCGCGCAGCAAAATATTCCAGCAATGTACTCAAACGTTATTAATAACAAAAACCTAGGGCGCCAGGATGACTTACCCTCTGAACTATATTGAATAGCCAAAATGCGACGTCGGGTATGCTGTAAAGAGATATTAAACACTAAAGAACCCCCATCGGTTGAGTGCCGAACATTACCTATGTATCTTGATAGTCGATTTAGATTTGTCGGCTAATTCTCTCGAAATTGATTTGATTACGTGGATACAACTACCGGTCAGACTACTTCGGTGGAGACGGCGTGCATTTTTTTATAAGTACTAAGGTTAATTAAAAAGCAAAAACGAGCTCCAGCTAATTTTGAATTACGTCAAATGTATCCAGGTATCACAGAAAATTCGTAAACTCAAAGTAGCACAATATTCTAAAAGAGAGCTGATAACCCAGGTAGGAGTAATATAAAAAAGATAATGTACTAATATTAGAGTATCATAATCACATATTAAATAGCATATTTGCTAGTACAGGGTACAGGTGATTATTCCGTAAATATAAGCCAAAAATAAGAAGCACCTCAAAACATGCAAACTTGACTCAACTTGCGAGTAAGTCAAAATTTACAGTAATTTAAAATGTACCAATATAAACTACGTAAGTACAACCAACGACAGATTAAAAGTGTAACACAAAATAAATTAAATGTACTAGTTTACCCTCTCAAATGGGTCCTGAGGGGTAACCATGGAGTTCGTTACGAACTGTAAATGACAGCAACAATCAAAATATAAGACCCACGTGATTCTGAGAGAATCCAGGTAGGATCTGCAGCATAGCAAATAAGAAGGTACTCGACACAACATCCAATTAGCGTTAAGAATGGGAAATAAAACATATTGCGTAAACTTCCTTTCGTTCAGCTCCCAGACCCATGAGATCCAGGAATGTAGCATTCAAGGCAGCAACTGGACCAAGGTCGCTAACTGCACGTGGAACTGCAAACCTCACATTTCCAGCTGAGGGATTATTTGGGGATCTAAACTTGCGGCTATAAGGAATGGCCAAAATAGAATACAGAACGTCTCAAAACGCGGTACGATAGAAGCTTCAATAGACTTACCCCAAATTCTGAACCACATGCAACTGAATTCAAACAGATTGCAAACAAAATTCCTTCAAGAATTGAAGTAAGAAGAAACTTTCTCGTAAAAGCACCGGAGGAGCATTAAACCACTATATAAGCGAGCAAACTTCACCAAGAACCCGCAGAACTCAGCGCGATCCAAAACAGGAAGCCTAACTGCTTTGAAATATCGCACACAACAAAAGAAGCCGGAAAACGACGCTTCGAGAATGTTTATCGCTACACGCACCAATAAAAACAAAACACGACCAGGAAGGGCCCACGCGAAGTTGAAAATATGCGCCATAGACCCGGGAATTGACAAAACCGTGCTCAAAACATGAAAATTTATAGACGCACTCTAACCGTAACAATCTATTGAAATGGCTGGTTTTAAAATACTGAACCATGTTGTTATACAGATATTTAGAAGGAAGCCATTATATGAGTAGCGCACTAACAAATAGTACACGGGATTTGACTTATAGGAGCCCTTGGAATCGATTTGAGCGAAGTTATTAAACCGCAGTTGAACTAAAAATCAGCTAGTACTGAAAAAAGCTGATTAATCAATCGATTTACTTATCCCGCCGCACGGAGAGCTCTCTCCAAAGGACGCAGATATAGATATATTATAGTTAATCGCATTAAGAAATTGAGTCGTGCACATATATGCCACCCATGAGGCAGATATTGCTGTATACTTTATACAATAATAGAAAATAGTAATTGCAACTACACAGACAAAGGTATAAGATTAACCAATCCGCATACACTAATATTATATACCTAATACTAAAACACAGTTTAAACCTAAATAAAATTAGTAAATTAATTAAGCCATTACGGTTCCGTACATCCAACGATGCAACACGTCCAGAATTTGAAATACCTTGAAATTGAGGCATGTATTTGAAATGCTTCCATTTAAATTATTTTTGGGTTATAATCATTTGTTAAATTGCAATTGTGAAGTAGAAAAGGAAGTGTCGTACTTCCTTTTCTTGTAAAGTATTTATGGTCCCTACTAAAGAATACAACGTTGTTTTTCAGCTATAATTACCAAGGGCAGTGATAATCACACTTAGAAATAATTATTTCTTAAAGGTAACGCACTTGATAATATTTGTCAAAATTATAAGGATTTATCACTAGCCGCAGGGTTCTTAAATAAATTAGTAACTGTATGTCAGTTTACAGTAAACAAAAAAACACCAAGGAAAAAAGACATGTACAGAACTAAGACTAAAATGGCAAGCAAAGTGGACGCTCAGATACGACGAACCACGTTTTTAGTCAGTTCAAAATATTTGAAGTAATATAAAAGCACTTCACATAATTATTGTTTATTATAAAAACTACATCCCATTTGTATTTATAATTTCTACGATGTTATAATTTTCGCCACCAACTTACAGCAAAAGTGTTTCAAGTGATGCACCGATATAATTATACACAAGCATTAAACAACACCTTGATTAGGCGGTGGATAGCAGATATGCTTAATTTCATACATTTAAACCAACCGGCTGACGGAAAAACATGCTAGATTATTGTACAAATATAGGAGCGCACTAAACCTTCGACCTTGGCGGCTTGGCCTCGGTGCGAAGTGTTGATTGTAGTAGGAGGACAGCACCAATCGCTATAGCTGTCGTTCGACGTGATGTGGGTGGAAATCTGCGACGTCCAATTAGTCCCCTATTTACTGGGGAAGAATTGTGCAGCGCCCCCTTAGCGACCACAAAAACCTGCGAGGCCGTTAATTAGCCCACTCGTAAATGAGATCCCGAACCGGAAACGGAACAATTAGCCATCGACCAAGACATCACACCAACACCCAAAACACACTGTGCCACTTGCACTGCTCGCCGAGAACCGACTTAATACAGAAATCGTAATGAAGCCCGAAGGCACGGCAGCCCCCAAGAGCCAAAAAACGATCGCAGAGACGCGCTTATGAACACCGGCTCGAGACTGACTAATCGTAAACAAACGCTAAGCCGAGATTCGCACCTAAACGCGCTGTCTGCGACATGCAGATGCGGCCAATCACAACGCAGCTTGCCTCGCGTGAGAGAAAACGCGACGACATTGGCAACAAAACTTTCGCTCGCTCCCACGGGCTATGTTTTGAAAATTGCTGTAATCGGGACGAAACACACTGCAGCTGCCGATCAAAGAAATTTAAAAAAAACTAACTACCTTAAACTAACTATTTACAGGAAACGTTCCAGGAAATCCTGAAATAAGATAAGAACTAGCCTCGGAACATAGTCCTTATAAATTGGTTTAATTATAAGCAGTACCAGTTCGGACACCACCAAAAAAATTGGACCCTCCGTTATATCGAACAGAAGTCTTACAAGATTGCTTCAAGTAGGATACAGCTTTTACTTCGGGAAATAAATCCGAAAAACAACTGTACCACATAGAGTACAGTTAGAAGGCAATTACGACCAGAGCTGGGCAAACTACTTTTAAAAAGTAATTAATTACTAATTACCAATTACAGCCCAATGCAGTAATTTAATTACCAGAGATTCAATTACTCACAGGAAATAGTAATTCAATTACCAATTACTTAGTAATTGTAATTGTACAACATCAATTACTTTTTCAATTACTTTCAATAAAAATTATTGTCATATGCGTAGTTTTATTTAGTAGAACCTTCTTGCAAGTTGCAACTATCATTAGTGTTGTGTCGATTAGTAATCGTATTCTAAAAATGCTTAATTTTTATGTTTTGTTAGCTATAGTAACCTAAACACATACTCTTTCACTTGTGAAGGTTTTTTGATAATTAAATCTTGTAGCTACATGCACCGTTCACCAAAACCAAAAGTTTTTAGTTTGTTTTGAAGTAAGATGTAAGTAAATAAATAAATTCAAGGATAACAATTATACAGGGTGTCCCAAAAAAATGCGACACCGATTTGGCATAGATTCCTTAGGTTATAATAAACCGATTAAACCTAATATACCTTAGTACAAAGTCCCTACGGTATGAAGGTGTAGGGACTTGAAAGTTCAAATGTATATATTTTTTTTATATTAGTTTCCACATATGTTATCAGTGTTATCACTGAAGTTAAGCTTTGTATCACGATTGCGGATTTAGATGCCGAGGCCCGTAGGGCCAAAGCAAATAAACCACATAAGGGATAAAACAAACTTCCAGTGCCATGGGGTACATTGTTTTTTTAAATGGTGAAATTGCAACATTTTAACCAACCCTTGTTATGTTGACGTCGGTTGACTTACCTATCGTCCAGCCGCCTACAAAAAGTCGTAAAACAATGATTACTTTACTGCCCATTTCTCGTATTTTATTTGACGATTTCTTCAATGCCGATTTAAAAAAAATATTTTTTTTGAATATGAAGAAATGTCGAATTTTATTTTGGCTACATTTCGTAATTATATTAGAAAAAATAGCACGCTGAATATGTTATAAAAGTAATTTTTCCATGTTCGTAATAAATTAATCCACTCGTTTTGCATCGCCCGCTCGTAAATTAAACGTTGAAAAACTCTCACTTTTCTTAACTTGTAGAACAATGTACTATTAAATACGCCTAACATGAAGCTGAATGACGAAAATATGTAACTTACCTAAGTATACAGGGTGGAGCATTGGATTTTTTAATTGTTTGACAGCAAATTTCTATTTAGATTTTGTAGAACACTACGTGGTGATTCAATTGGCGCAACTTGAGTATTTTTTGTTGGCTCAGTTAGAAAATATTTTTTACCCCTATATACGAAAGTAACATTTTTTGTCGCCTATTAGGGGTTTCCCGAAAATATACGTTTGGTTTCCTGGTCGGTTTCCAATGGCAGTGGGAGGGAATATAATAAATTGACTACCGTTGCCATTCGAGACGGGAGGCAATGTGATTAATAATAAATCAACTAACCTCTTGGTTTTCATATTTAAATATTTTTGAATGCAGCTGAATACAAAAGATTGTCACATCATAAAATGTAAAAGTATAACTCTGGACTAAAACGTAAATTCCTCCCTTGCATGATTACAATTATTAATTAGGTACTGTTCTCGCTAACGCTGAAGAATTAAATCCGCGGGAGGGAATGATGCATTTTACTCCCTAGTAATACAAATAGCTATAAAAAATTTATTAGGTGACTTGAAATTTTAAAACAAAATATCAATTTGGTGTTGATCAGGGATTGTTGAAAGTTGACAGGTGACTGATAAACCTAGTTGAAAACCGCTGATTGAAATAAGAATTTGTACAGCAGATACAAAAACGGCTACAAACTATGAAAACTAAAAACGTTTTATCTAACGAGGTCGTATCAACAATAAAAGATGTTACCATTCCAACTACTTAAACTTTTTGAAAACAAAAAACAGGTAAATTGACATAATTGAGGATACTTATTCTTTCACAAGTCCAAACACTAACATGTACCTGTATTTTACAGATTGTTATAGTACTTGTCCCTTTGTCCTATATTTTAAACCAATGTTTCCGATGAAGCTAACAATGAATTAGCGAAACGTAAAAGATATTTTTAAATAAAGATAATTTTAATTATTTGTAATGACAAAAACGACAAAATTTTTTACTTACGTTGTTAAAAAAATGTAAATTAGGTGATTTTACCTCTAGATCTGTAAAATAGATGTTTTTTATGAAAAAAGTAGAACCCTTTTAGGTAGTCTTATTTCCGATCCAGTGAACGTCTGTTTTATAATTTCACTTAAAAAAATAACCAAACACGAACAAAATGTTCAAACAAGTCGGTACTTCACACCATAAAAAAGTAAATTAAGCGTCCAAAATCCAAACCTAATCGGCGGTCAACAGGACTTTATTTGTTGACTTTGCTAAGTATTGCAAAGACTGCGGTTTGGATTCGCAGCGATTAATAATGGCAAATACGGGACATAAACATCATTCCTTCTGAAGCGATGATAAGGGAATTTTCAGGCGCAAATCTGACGCATAGTATCCGCGATCAGATTACCTAGTTAAAAACGAACAATAAACCACTATTAAAGTTCGATACCTTCAACAGAATTAAATTGATTCAATAATGTTAATACCCTAATATTTTCTCCAAATTGTACGTAAAAACCCTAGAAAAGTAGCTAATCACATTTTACTAAAATTTTTCGTTAACAGCCTCTTCAGATCCCCTAGAATTAGGAACTTGTCCCCAAATCTGGCAACACTGCTCGTGACGCGCGTACAAAATGCGATAGTTGCTGGTTTTGACTCGCCAGATAAATTAGGCTTCTATTTTCGGGCAAGACCCTATTGCGGTTTGCTTAATATGTAACTTTGGCACACAATCGAGGTGAGTAATTAAAATACCACAAAGTAATTCAATTACCTCGAGTAATTTCAATTACCACAGATAATTCAAATACTTGTAAAGTAATTTAAATACTTTAGAGTAATTTAATTACACAAAAGTAATTGAGTAATTGAATGTAGTAATTAATTACTTTCAAAAAGTAATTTTCAAGTACTTTTTAACAAAAATGGCAATTCCTAATTACAATTACCGCATTTTGAAAAGTAATTCAATTTCAAGGCAAATACACAAAAAGGAATTTAATTAGTAATTTAATTAAAAAGTAATTAATTACTGCCCAGCTCTGATTAGGACAGAAAACTAACAAAACCAAAATCTGATCAATCAAGCTTCGACTGGTTAGGTCTACCATTCCATGCTGGGATCCGGGTGTACGCCAACATGAACACGTTTAAAGAAGAAGAAAAATCACATTAATCGCTTTTACAATGCATAAAAAAATACACTGCTACACAGCCATGAGCAACGACTTAAAAAAAATTGCCTTGAAACACCGAGTGATCAAAAGTACAAATAAGGTAAAGTATCTATAAAAAAATTCAAAGTACGGAGGGAAACTAACATTAACCATGCCAATGACTCACTGAACCTCTCGACCCATTTGTAGAGCAACCAAAAAAAAAAAAAGGAAAGAACAGAAAGTTCGATCTAACACTCTACCCATCTAAGCACACGCTACCAAAAAAAATATATTTGAAACAAATCTCAAGCACACCAAACCATCATGACTTCAACATGCAATGAAGAACTCCAAAAGAAATTCCTAATGATGCTTGAAGAAAGTACAACGTACCTAAGCTACGTACCACAAATATTGTACTTGTTAAACACACATTTAATCAAAAACGACCCCATTATTATGACTATCTTAAAGCTCAATTTTATCAGACTAGCCGAAACAAATTACTTACTCAAAATTTTACCAACTAATCAGGTAAAACTAAAATCAGCATGGATTGAATGTCCAATACTAAAATATTCAAATAAAATAATAACGTCCTTAAATCACTAGATAAAGTGACTAAACCTTTCTTCTTTCACCCACCTTCTATTTTCAGGCTTATGTTACTAGTGATCAACTCCCAATCTAATTCATCTGAAACTAAACAGTTTATCTTCATCATATTGGAAATAAGGGGGATGAAAATTAAGGGAAATATAAGATCGAATATAATGTAGCCTAACAATAATTGTTAAGCCCAAGAACCGTAACCTTAAGGAAGAGTGAAGTATTACTTTCAACTGTGATTGTATCGTCTAATAGGCCTCTACGTTGCTTCGCCAACTTATGTGTACTAACTCTTTCAACCTACCTTAGAAGGCTCACATAACTCCGATTAGCTCAATCCTCGGCTGCGATGCGGGTATGATAAATCTGGGATTTTTGTTTACTTCACATTCAATCATGTAATTTAGGGGTTATGTCAATTGATTAATTATGAGTTTAATATAATAAAGGTTTATCTACTATGGCAGTTCATAAATGACACTTTATACTGAAATATCGAATTGGAGTTCATATCAGTTTGATTTAAATTGTTTAATTAATCATGAGTTTTATAGATAGGTTTTCTTACTTTTCCTGACATTCTGCATATTCAGGTAAGATAATTTTAAAGAGCTCTTTATACTCTCTTTACCTATTTCTGTTCGCAATGATGGCTGTTATATGATTTATCGGATAACTCAATTCACATTTCTAAAGTATAAGAAATTCCCATTATTTGACACATACCTGCGGTACAACGTTAAACCCTAACTGACATTCACAAATATAACCTGGTGGCTATTTATGTGGTTCCCTCTAGCATTGCTACTAAAAAGGTAATTAAATATACTTATTACATCATTATGAAGTTACTGACGGTAGATTAAATTTCATAGGTACATTTTAAATTTGTAACTGAATAGTTTATACAATTTTCCTGCTGTTTAGCACTGACCTAACTAAAAAGGAGCCAATCCTATGCAGCCAGGAACTGTTGCCTTGCCCATCGAGTGGAACTCTCCGTTAATAGGAAACAATTTCATCGCCATAATAATGAAGCGGTTTTTAGGGTGAGGAACTCTTAACGAGATTTAGTAATGGTCTAACATTATCTTCTATTTCAATTCGGCCCTCCAAAAAGGCTTCATCGAGATTCCGTGCGACTTTATCCAAGTGAATTATAAGGTTCCGTGTTCAAAGATAGCAAGAAATTGCAGGGAAAGCATGAAGCTAAACCAAAGACACCTCTATTAGGATATATACTGATCGCCAAGGTATGTACACTTGCTTTCAAAACTTTCGCGTACATTTTCAAAATCAAGTAACAACGATTTTGCAAAATTTTAGCTGTGTGAACGGGTAATTTTTAGATTAGGTTAAAAATGACATTGACAGCATGTGCTCTGCCAGTCGAGGCATTTTGACTTTTCAAAAATTAAAATGTCAGAGTTGATTAATTACAACCCTGATTTAATACAGCGAAAAATAGGTGTACGCGACAGTTTTGAAAGCAAGTGTATCTATCACTTAATTTGTAACTGCTTTTTCTATTACGAATCTGCCTAATGAATTAAATCTATTTGCCTGAAAAATCATTATTCTATAATATAATGCGGAATTAGATTAATTACAACTTTACAGATGGAATATTCCATATTCTATTATCCTTTTAAGCATATAATCAGATCCTAACTTATTTGTTGCTAAACGCTATCAAGCCCTCAATCTGTTGTTTATTCAAAACAGGAAGTGGTTTCGCTTTAGTTTTAATTTGAAAATTCCCAAATTAGGTTTATGTTTGAAATTAAATACTAGATAAAGATTATGCAACCTGTATTTCTCCCAAGTACTTTAAATTGTCTAACTTTCAGGTTTTGTTATAATTCAGATTTATTATATTTTAGTAGCTCTGACTGTGGAATGCTACATCCATATATATTTTTTTTATTATTAACAACTTTGCGTATTTACAATCTACTCGTTACAAGAGTAATAAGTAAATGTTATAAAGTTAATTATATAGCATGAGGGGGGTTCGGCCAGTGCCGTTACCCCATATTTATTTTACTGGTTTTGGTTGCCGTCTAGAGGTAGGTCTTGTGGCCATTTTCTTTTTAGCCTCCTAGTGACGGTCGGTTGGTTAGACAGTTGATCCACGAGTTGGTTTTCATGCCTTGCCAAGTTATTGGTGTACGATTTTGCAAGCCTTTTGATCTCGTCCGCCACATATGGAATTTCTAGGTCGTTGTGGATGGTTTCATTTGTGATGTACCACGGAGCATCTGTTATGGTTCTAAAGATTTTTGTTTGGCATCTTTGTAGGATCTTGGTGTGTGATGCTTTTGTGCATCCCCACAGCTGGATTCCATATGTCCATATTGGCTTTAGTATTACTTTATATAGGAGTAATTTGTTTTGTATGGATAGTTGGGATTGTTTTCCGACCAGCCAGTTCATTTGTTTTATTTTTAGATCGATTTGTTTTCTTTTTGTTTTGAAATGCGTGTTCCAGATTAATTTCTGATCCAGGTGCAGTCCGAGATATTTGATTTCGGTCTTCTGAGGTATTGGGTTGTTGTTAAATATGACACGTGGACACGTAATGCGCCTATTGGTAAACGTGACGTGTGCAGATTTATCGCTATTCACTGTTATTCTCCACTTGCCAAACCAGTCTTGAAGAGTGTTGAGGTGATCTTGCAGGTGTGATGTTGCTGTTTCCGGATTTTCACTGATTGAAAGAATAGCCGTATCGTCGGCAAACATTGCAATTATGGTGTTGTCTACGGTAGGGGTATCAGAGGTATACAGCAAGTACAGTAAGGGTCCCAACACGCTGCCTTGCGGGACTCCAGAGGTAATCTTGTGGTAGTTAGACGCAGTGCTGTTGATCTTAACTTGATATATCCTATCGCTTAGGTATGACTTTAATAACAAGTACAATTGGCTTGGAAAGTGAAGTTTAATTTTGAATAATAGGCCTGCATGCCATACCCTGTCGAAAGCTTGCTTGATGTCTAAGAATGTAGCTCTGACTGTGGAATGCTACATCCATATATGTGTGTAGTATTTGTAATGGGGATGCCGATTTTCATCCACCTCGACTTGACATCCTCGGGAATGGCATCCAGTTCCATACCTTAGATCACACAGCAGAAGGTGGAACCAATAGGCTCTGCTAGTGACTGGCGCTCCCGAACTGGAGATCAGGAGAGGTTCTTATGTAGCAAGATTGTTATGCTGAGTGGTATGTGCATCAGGGGCGGTTTGCGGCGGCGAACCGGTTGTGGCTGGAGTGGGATGTAAGGTAGGTCCATAACCACATGAGCGGATCGCCTGACTGTAATAAGGAAGGCGTAGGAGATGGTGGTCGCCGAAGCAGAAGGTGGCAATATCTTGAAGATTTTCGGGATTTTGAAAAGAAGTGAAACCTTTAGCTGTATGTATTCCCTTGATGTTCTCAGGTTGGAGTCGCTGTTGAGTATGTTCTTTCTCGTCGACTTCTAGCAGCGCAAGATAAACATTAAGATGAGACTCCTGAGGCAACCACCATATAGTCAAGGTCAAGTTGAGTTGAGTAGTTAAGCATTTAGAGATTAAACTGGCTTCCTTTAATTTAAAATTTTATTCAATTTTATTTTAAAATTAGGTCTTTAAATACATTTCGCTTTTGAGGTGGTAGGCGGGTCTCATAAAGCGTTATACCACGCTCAGTGGCGACTGTTGCACGCACTTTATATTATTTTTTTTTATTTCTACATTCTTGCCGATTCCTACCCTATGATTGACACTTTACTAAATACACAATGTTTAATTTATTAAACTTTGACTGATTTAAAATTAAAATTGTAAGAAAACTACTGTACAGTAATACTTTATGTTTTTATAATACATTTTTCTAAAGCTACCTAATTTTTAAAGTTCAAATTAAATAAAATACAATCATAGGATATCTACTTACTCCTAAGAGCCCAAGAACTATAATATTTGGAACCCTATATTCGTTTTTAGTAACTATGGTAGTATCTTGAAAGCTGTTTTGAAAATTATAGATTTGTTGTAGCAACTGACTATTTTATATTTAATAAATATTTGCTTAAAATTGCTATTTATAATACTTTGATACTAATGCTGAAAGTGAATGTTTAGTGCACGAGAAATGAACATTATGAAGTAGCTGTAAGCTGAGTTCCATAACATGTTAGTGCACTAACACTTTTAGCACGAGTTTGCATACCATATTTTGTCGACGACCTTAAATTTAACGTTATTATTTCGTAAATATCGATTTAACAAAGCTTTACATTCTTGACAGTTATCATTTATGTCATAGTAAAAAGACAAAAACGAAGCCATCCTCAGGTGTAAAGTAAATATGAATTTTAATGGTGGGGACATTCTAAACGGATAATATTTTGTATTAAGATAACATTAAAAACGTTGCAATTGGGTCGGCTAGCTTGCAGCTGTGACGACAAAGAAGAAGTGTTTCAAAACATTGCCTGATAAGCAATATTTTCACATGTGTTTGTCACAAGAAATACTGATACATAGATGCAGAGAGCCGAAGGCGATACTGCGCTGCTAATGCGAATATGTATCAATACTATGTCGCTACGGCAAGCTTACTTGCTTATAAACTCATATTATAAAATTGGCGATAATTTATACTTACAAAGCGTTATTTAAAATGTTGGTCGGACGGTGGTTTGGTTGCTACCAAAACTGGAACGACGAAGGCTTTCTCGCAAATGGGACTCGTGGCTCGAAAACTGAACCAAAATAAAGAGCTCCGAAAATATCAACGGGGCAAATTTATGTGGTACCATTAATCATAAGCCGATATGATATTCCACTAAACTTTAGACGAGGGAATATTTGTAATAACAGATTAGTAATCGGGGCTTTAGAAAGCTGATCATTGTCGTAATTTTTCCAAAGCATCACGATAAGGGGCTTTACAAACAGTTGCGTTTGCGGAATATATCGCATACCACACTCATCCTCTGTGCTGGACTATATCTGGCCAATAATAGCTGATCTATCACCGCGCTAAAAATTTTGGGTGGAGAAGTTCGATGCAACGAATGACGCTTTCTCTGCTGCTTACATTCAAAAGCCAGCGGGGGAGGTAATGTCTTCAGTAGGACCTGACAAGCAGTAAAAATAAAAAGGTATCGACAAACGGGATTTACAGAATAAATACTAAAGAGGCAAGTAAGATGAAAGACGAGTTACTAAAAAATAGGTTTTAATTATTTCAAGATCATTCAATTAATGTTAAATCACTTCAAAAAATTATGTTTTATTATTAATACTACATCCCATTTGTATTTATAATTTATATGGTATTAGCATTCTAGCCATAAATTTATAGCAAAGGTGTTCCAGGGGATGGATTGATGCATTTATACACAAATATTAAACTTCCGGGCGAGAAATTTCTCCATAGAAACGTGCAAGTGCGGCTTCATTCTCACTGTAGAAAATCTGCACTTCAATCATATATCGTCCAGAAGGTACCAGTGGTGGTAATTGTGATTGGTCTGGTTTCCAATTGCATACGGTATAAGTTTGTCTTAACTATAAAACAGGAATAGTGATATATTTTGATACAGCTATACTTGCCACAACGAACAAACAGAGTAGAACTTGCAACCCAAATGACATATTTTAAAGCTGACCAGATCAGTATTTTAGTAATAATTTCTACATAATTACAGATAGCGGTACGTAAAGATATCATTTTAATTGACATTAAATAATTTCTTGAGGTAATTATGTAAATAGGAACTAACCAATTCAGAAAGGACAGCTTACACCAACAGGTAAAACAACGTAAAAAGGAAAAATTATAACAGCGAACTGAAACGAACAAATAACGTAACAAATCAAACTAGCAAGCACAAGTACACCGGAAAATGTGGTACCTCGGATTCTATGTTCATTATTATTAAAATGCTAATCCAGGCAACGTTGTAATCGGTAATTTATATTGCGTAATCTATCCTATTTTTCGAAGCTGCAAGTACACGACTAACAATAATAGGATTTTAATTTTCGTACAACGAATACTAGTAGGCCACTCCCTACAAAAGCGCGCGACATTTGAATTGAATTTTTCTATACGAGATATTTTTAAAACTCGTATCTCCAGCAAGCCCTTTTCTATTTGAAACTTGGCGCGCTTTTATTAATTTTCAACGTGAAAAACTGGTTATAGCCACGCATACATTTGTGGGGAGGGCTTAACAATTTTTTTTTTTTGAGAACAGACATTAGTAGGGTGTCTTTAAAAACAGAAATAATGCTCGAAGTCGAGCTTATATCTTCAGCCATTAAATAAATAAGCCTGGAATAGTAATTTACGTTACAAGGCCGGAAAATGACTTATTAAAGTACGAGATTAGATGGCGGCTGTGGAACTTCAAAGTGTGAATATGTTGGTCGCACTTTATAATTTATTAACTTCGTTAGAACAATTTTGCCTCACAATTGTAAATAAGTTGGTGTAAATAAATTTATTAACTGCAGAAATGGTTAATTTGAATTTACTGTACCTTTATAGAAATATACCTGACTATTCAACACTATAACATATAAGCCAATCACATTGCAGTAATTTGCTTTTTTCAACCAATAACAGCTGTATATCACTGAATATTGGGCAACATGCAAAATATTCACAAAACAATGTACGTACTCAAAAAATAAATAGCCTCTCGTTGCGAAGTATCGCTTAGCAACGATGTTCTGTCCTTAGTGATATCGCTAGGTTACGTAACACTAAACCCCAACAAACTGTGTGGCTTGTTTTAAAAAATTTAAAATGCTGTGTTTTGGAAGTATTCCGCTGAGTTTAATTGAGAATGAATAATTATATTAATTGTTGGATTGTTTTTCAATAAAGTTAATCATTATGTATTAATATTGTTAAATAGTCGTCCCAAATACCACTCGAAATGAATATTTTTTTTTTAATATTTTGCCATTTCCATAGAAATTATTGCAAATTTCACTTAACAAAATCACATTTAAATGTCACTCGCCTTCGGCTCGTGACATTTTTGATGTGATTTTGTATCGTGAAATTTAAACGCAATAATTTACATGGAAACGACAAAATATTTGTCAAAAATATATCCACTGCTTGTGGTATTACCCTTGAGTATTATAAAGATACACTTTATACGATCAAATTTAGTGAAGTTGAGTGTATGAGACTCCTACATAGCTTAAAGAAGTAATCCCCGTTACAGTTTTGACAAACACACATGCAGTTAATAAAGCCTTGAAGTCGTTGGATTACTTAAAAGTTAATGAGCGGCTGTTACATACCTTTACAGCTGCGCAACTAGTAAAATTCCCACAATTATACATCCCTGTACCACCAAGGTTTGCTTTAATCATATCACAAACATTAGCTCCTATTCGCATCGGAAATAAGCGATACTCATTACTTAGAAACTTATAAGATTGCATTGTAACCTAGAAAAACATTTTTTTTATGAAAAGCTATTGGCAGAGTAGACCAAGTGAAGTTGCTTGATAAAACACTTTCTATAAAAGAAATTAGGTGTTCTATATTTGTTGTGCTTGCTACTATTTCCTCGGTGTGTTCAAAAAGAAATTACATAAGGGTTGACCATGGAAAATAAAAGTAATGTCAACAGTAAGCTTTAGAATTCATTATCTGTCATCACTGTTGGTGTCCTTGTAAGTTTATATTATATGATTGAAAATTCTAAAGATTGCTTTGTCTTAAGCTTGCTGTTGACATTAGTTTTATTTTCCATGGTCAACCCTTATGTAATTTCTTTTTGAACACATGATATATACGAGTATACTTTTGAAGTTTTATCAATATAAAAAAAATTAAATTACGTACCTAGTTTATGCAATGCATACAGGGTGTTTGTAGATCGCTAGGCAGCTCATAATTTCGTTAATAATAGAGATATCGAAAAAAAACTTGTTTTTGTTTTAAATCCCAGTACACAATCTACAAATTGAGTTAAACCAATTTAAGCTATGGCCTCCTATTTTTGCTCAGTGATACACGACTTTGGTTTTTAAAATGAACCTATATTTTTAGGTATTTGCAAACAGGGCTAAAGGTGCTTTATGATAGCATCCTTAAATTAAAATTTAGAAGGTTATTATTTTTCAAAATAAAGTGTTAAAAAAAGTGTTTAGCCAAAGTAGGCCATGAATTTTGCAAAATCACTAACAATTGAACAAGAAATGCAAAACAAACATCACTTGGCTCTAAAAATGTCTCATGACCGAATTATAGCACCAAACATACTAAAACAGTTGAAAACTATGTTATTTAAATCGAATAATAGGCGTTTCATTAACAGTAACATTTATTTTAATTTGTTTTACGTATTTTTGATTTTTTAAAAGCTACTTCTAAACGAAATGGCGAATGTGGTACACCGCTGAAAAGCCCTTTTATTGTAGTTTTCAATTGTTTAATGAAACTCATATTGTACCATTTAAAAAAACATAGTTTTCAATTGTTTTAGTATGTTTGGTGCTATAATTCGGTCATGAGACATTTTTAGAGCCAAGTGGAGTTTGTTTTGCATTTATTGATCGATTGTTAGTGATTTTAAGTAATTTATGGCCAACTTTGGCTAAAAAAATTCCGAAATTTAAATTTAAAAATGCTATCATAAAGTACTTTTAGTGCTGATTTCAAGTATCTAAAAATATACAGGGTGTTTTATTTAAAAAACCAAAGTTGTGTATCACTACGTAAAAATAGGAGACCATGGCTTAAATTGGATATTTAAAACAAAAGAAAGTTCTTTTCGATATCTCAATTATTAACGAAGTTACGAACTGCCTAGCGTTCTGCAAACACCCTGTATACGTTAACTAGAAGTATTTAAGTGTGATGACGAAAGTAGTACTTACATCGAAGTTCAGTATGTCTGCATTAAAATTAAATGTCATATTAAGTGCTTTACATGTTCGATTGTACCTGAAAGGTACAATTACGAAGAGATTTATGTACTTCTTGTTATAGCGAACTACTTCTGCTCGTTCAACTATCAGTGAATATTCATGTTGGTGAAACTATAAAGAGTGTTCTCATTATGTTAGTAATTGGTACTTCCTAACATCTTACCTTTGCAAACAAAGCATCACTCACTGGGTTTTGTGCAAACAGTTCTGGAGCAAACAATAGTAACATAAGGTAGTACACGAGCATGTTTAGAAAAATATGAATTTGTGGAGAGTTACTGACAGGGGAAGTTTTAAATAGGCGAGTATTTCGTGACAAAACCTAATTATGCAGATATTATGTTGTTTGTGGTTTAAATTAACTACAGAATGGGAGCCATAATAATTAATGATGGCAGATTGTAACCGATTAAGTGAACAAAGTCCAAGGCTGCAATAATGTTCTACCTGTAAACATCATTGAGTTTTAACTTTATCTGTTAGTCCTGAAGTACTGCGAACGACTATTCAACTCACTTGTCATCTATCAAAAACTGACCACTAAAAATACAAGATTTGACGTCTTTGAACCAATAAAAATGAACTATATTGACAATTTTCACTAAAGAAAATAATCGACAATTTTCACTAGTGGTATAGTGAATATTTTAAACAAATTTGATTTTTATTAGAAAAGTCAGTATTAGTGTTTTGTTACTATAGAAATTGCGTAGTTTCGTACTAGATTTACTGAAAACTAATTTGAAAAAGTACTTTGGTTCATTGAATAGTCCCTCGAATGCCATTCTTGGTCAAAGTTAAGTAGAATATTTTTGCGGTGGTATCACTACTCATGTCCATTGCGCTTAGGATTAGAACTCGTGCTAGCGCACTCGTCCTAATCGTACCAAAGCACAATGGACATTCGTGATACTACAGCAAAAATATTCGACATAACTTTGACTACTCCTGGTATTATAAGTAAACATTTATAATTATATAGAAACGTAATATTCAAATGCAGTAAATGAACAAAAATATACGAAAATTAAAAAAATACGTCTTCCAAGTTTTTCTTGAATACTTCAAACATATAAGACCTTCAAGACCATGCATCCACAGTGTGTTGATAAAGGGGATATTCCTTCTGTGTCACACTCACATCTTATTAATTCCAATACAATTTTTCATTGGTTTTTCCAAGGAATCTGTAACGGTTGCTTCGGAATATATGTACAGTAAATAATAAGGCCATCCGTAAAAGTATGCGATGACTATTAGATCGTCAACACTACCAAATGATATATAATGACAGTTTAAACATACTGAATCGGGAAAAGGGCATTTATTCACGTATTAACAATTATTTATTGGGAAGCTAAAATTAACACCACTGCACAGCTTGGCTTTCTTTTCCCAGTTGTTCGTTTTCGACCCCACATTGATTTACATTATTTCCAAACCTGTTCTGGTCACATTATTTTGTTGTTCAAATCAAGGCTAACACTATTTTTAATAATACTGAATGAATATTCTATAAAACGAATATTCCATGATTAAACTCCTATTTTTAAGATACAACACAGAGTTGCCTTTCTTAGCACCAGTTGAACGGCTTTTTTCGTTTGCCACATTTATAAATGGTCCCAGAAGGAATGCGACTTCGGACGAATTATTTCAAAAACTGGTGCTGATGAAAGCAAACGCAGTGTAATGTTATTGGTATTTTTACTTCTTTTATTATACCTACATTATTATGTTGTACATATGAATATAATATGAACATTATATAAATTGTATCTTTAACTTTATTTATTTACTTACATGATACATCCAAACAAACTAAAAATTTTGATTTTGGTGACTGGTGCAAGTAGCTACAAAACTTAGTCATCAAAAAACCTTTAAAACTGATAAAATAAGTTACTTACTATATTTAATAAAACATCAAAATTAAGCATTTTTTACATTACGATTATGAATCGACACGACACTAATGTAAACTGACAATTTGCCCTGATGTAGACAGGAGAGTACATACTTCTTAATGCCTGTACCGACCTACATTTTGTCCCGAAAATTGTCCCTGTTTAGCTAATTTTACACGAAAAGTTTAGCTTCAGACCTGTTATAGGCTATTCATTATTCGTACACTATACCTTAATATTGAAAATTCCTTGAACTCAAAGAAAACCAGTGAAGACGTACTAAGATTGCTAATAATGATTCAGGAAGAAAGGAAAATTTGAAGTAATATAAAGAAGAAAAGAATGCAAATGATAGGCCACATAATGCGAAGAAATCGAAAGCTGAACACATTAGTCGAAGGAAAAATATCCGGGAAAAAAGCAAGAGGAAGACCTCGTCTACAATATATGAAACAATTAATCTTGGACTCGAGCAGTAGTAGTTATAAAATGATGAAAAGACAAATATGGAAAGCTGCGACAAACCAGTTACAAGACTGATAACCTAGAAAGAGACAGATATCTTGACTGAGGTCTGCATTGCTTCCATAAAAAAAGCAATACACAAATCGAATACTTTTTGTATTTGCTGATTATACAGACACTAGCTGAAACCCGCGGCATATGCCGCATTTAAGATGTACGACAAATGTAATAACTTTTGTTACTAAATAAAGTTTTAAAAGCACGCTAGAGATTGGCAGTAAAAAAAAGTTCAAAAAATAAAATTTTCAAATGGAACGTCTTTGGAAAGGAAACGTTCGTCTCTGAAAGGCGTCCTTATTAATACGAAGTTGTTGGAACGCAGTAAAAAAAATCAGGAAAGAATTAATACTCTTATGAGATTATATGTGAGAAGTATTTGTGCCACCGAAATAATTTTCAGCTGCTTGCAATCTGTGTTTCTTTTCAGGTTTAAACCGTTGAGGCGTTGAGCGTCATAAAAATATAAATGCGGTAACTCAAGTCTCCAGTTACGCCGTTACTGTTATTGTTAAATAACTCGATTAATTATTATTTCTTTGTCATTTTAAACTGGCATTATTATTATTATCTCTATAATAGCAACCATAAGTAATTATTTATAATGTTTATATGCTAGCAAGTTGTTCTTAAATCGCTAGTGAATTAATAGTAGATTTTTCTACAAGTTAAGAAAAGTGAGAGTTTTCCAGCGAATGTAAAAGTTTTACGTGAGCATGGAAGAATCACTTTTCCAATATGTTGAACATGCAATTTTTCCGTGTAGTTGACAAAAATATCTTTTTAAATAATTTTGGTCAAAGTATGGAAGCGCAATGTTTACTGTACTGTATAAATACAGAGTCCGTCAACGAAGCGGGAGTGGAAGATATTTCTAAAACTATGAGAGTTACATGAATATTGTGTATATAAAAGTTGTAGGTACAAAAGTGGTGCACATTACTAAAATATTTTTGGTTATACAGAGTGTCGCAAAAAAGTATGACGAATCAAACTTACTTTTTTTAAATAGAATGCCTTATATTTGGATAGCTTAGAAGTTTTGTATTCTCATCATTTTCGTATAAAGTTGTATGGGAACGTCAACTGTTTTAGAGATATTAACGATTTTATGCAAAAAAATGCTGAACTTCAGGCGACTGCTGTAAACGACAGAAAACAATTGAATGAAGGAAAACGATACCAAAAAAATATGATTTTTGTAAACTATCTTTCAAGTGTAAAATGGTGGATCTGGGTATTAATGTTATATAGGGTGCTAAATATTTGCAAATTTAATCATTTCGATTTTTGTTCAAATGGAACGCCCTCTATATTTTTGTATTTTTGAAGAGCCCTTTTAATGAGCTTTCTTTTGATATCTTACTTTATACTTCTAAGTTCAACTGTTTTTGAGATATGTGTGTTTGAACATAAAAACAATTTAAACCCCTTAAGGGATAAAAAACAAACGCCCTTAAAATAGTGATTTAAACGCATGATCTCTCTAAAAATAAAAGCACAAAACCAGGTTTAGAAAATATAAATTCAGTCAGTGTTGATACAGGAAATTATAAACACGAAAAAAACGATAAATGCAGGAATAAATTAATTCCACGGTCAAATTAAATCAGATCAAAAAAAGAAAAGCCTATACACCAAAAGCTTATACGTAATTACACTAAATGTTCAAATAGTTCTCCTTTCCTGCTCTGAGAATTAAAGCTGTACAGAGAATTCATAATCTGCAAATATAATTAGTTTGACTTATTTAAATGGAACACCCTGTATATCCCTGTATTTTTAAAACGTACTTTTAATGAGCTGTTTTCTTCCACTTCATTTCCTATCTCATAATTCGGTCGATTTTTAGATTTAATTTTCTCCTGCTTTTTTTCGCCTTTTTCGTATTGGTTATTTCTAGTTTTGAGTTCTGGTTCAATGTTTGTATTTTATGCTTGATTTTATCTTTTGTTTGAAGAATTCAAGTGTTTAAATCATTATTTTAAAGGCGTTTGTTTTTTATCCCTTGAAATAAAGCATCTTAAGGGGTTTAAATTGTTTTTTATGTTTAAACTCGCATATCTGAAAAATAGTTGGAACTTAAGAGGTATGAAGTAACATATCAAAAGAAAGTTCATTAAAAGAGCTCTTCAGAAATACAAAAATATATAGGGCGTTCTATTTGAAAAAAAATCGAAATTAAATTTGCAAATATTCAGCACTCTGTATAACATTAATACCCAGATCCACCATTTTACACTTAAAAGATAGTTTACAAAAATCATAATTTTTTGGTAACGTTTTCCTTCATTCAATTGTTTTCTGTCGCTTACAGCAGCCGCCTGAAGTTCAATAATTTTTTGCATAAAATTGTTAATATCTCCAAAACAGTTGACGTTAGACCCATACAACCTTATATGAAAATGAAGAGTATTTCAATACAAAACTTTTAAGCTACCTAAATATACGGCATTCCATTTTAAAAAAAGTAAGTTTGATCCGCCACACTTTTCTGAGACACCCTGTATAATCAAAACTATTTTACTAATGTGCACCACCTTGGTACCCTTAGTACCTACAACTTTTACATACGCAGTATTTATGCAACTCTCATAGTTTTAGAAATATCTTCCACCCCCGCTTCGTTGCCGGACACTGTATAAATTAACCATTATACATTATATCGAGAGATCCAAAAAAAACTGTTTCTCAGCGGGCTGTGGAAATTCAACGTATGAATAATATGTTGGTGACACTGTACGTCAATGTCAAATTCGAGGTTAGCAGGTTAGGATTTGCGCCATTTTGTGTCATAACTGACGGAAAACCTAACCTGATAACCTCGAATTTGACATTGACGTACAGTGTCACCAAGATATTACTCATACGTTGAATTTCCACAGCCCGCTGAGGAACAGTTTTTTTTTGGATCTCTCGATAGTTAGAATAGAGCTTACTTGAAAATGGATGAATCTGTTATTAATTCATTTAGTTCATTATTAGGTGAAATCAATATGATTTTGAGTAGTTATGAAAAGTATCAAAAAGTCACTTTTCTTAATGTTACCAATGACAATGAGAAAAAATAATACATTATAAGAAAAAGAAAAGCATAGTTTCTCCCAAGATGTGAGTTTGCAGCTCAAGGGCGATGCCGAGCACTACAAATACACAGAGGGAAAAATGGTGTTCTGCCCTGCCGTGTATATACAATTTTTTCAACCGCCAGGATCAGAACCGTAAGAAACATATTTTTCGACGACTGACATCGAAAGTAGATTTTTCTCACTGTCATTTGACAACAGAAAGTTGACATTTGCCGCTGAGCGTGCGTTTTCATCACTTTGCCGCTCGCCGAGCGTTTTGGGTTTCCACGTGAACAAAATAGGTAGCCACGTCCGAATGTTTCCTTGACAACGCCCGTCATTTGTCGAAATAATCGCGTCACATGTCTAACAGACTGCGCGAATAATGTTAACTTGATTGCCAATTAATATTTGCAATAAAATGAAATATGATATTTTCCATTAATAATATGCTCAGTCGCCGAAAAAATAGTATGTATGTTTCGAGCTAAAAGTGCGCTTGCCGCTTTTGCATGATTGCTGGTTTCGACTTCGTCTCAACCAGCAGTATTCATGCGCAAGCGGCAAGAATGCACTTTCAGCTCTTAACATACAATATACTATTTCATTACTCTAAATCAAAATTATGCTGTAATACGGATTGGGCCATAATTATATATAACAGCAATGAGATCACATGAACAACAAAATCGAATGCTTGAGTAAGTAAGAGATGACCATACGAAAAAAAATTATTTTAGTAGGCATGTGTGGTTGACATCTGTCATAATTAAATGTGCGTCAGGCCTACTCGAATATTCGCTATTATGTTTATCTCTTTCTTACTCAAGCAATACGTGTTATTTTCTTGTTCATGTTATCTTATTGCTGTTACAGTGAAATTCCCCTTCGCGGATACACGGACACCTCCTTTGGAAGGACAGTTTCTCATGGTCCCGACCGACTCTCATATAATTTGCATTGTATTAACTCCCTCTTGGACGGACATTCTCTTGAACGGACGTGGACACAAGAAAATGTTCTCTTAAACGTACAAAAAACAAAATAAAAAATAAACGCCTTGTCTCATTTTTCTGTCGCAAGTGTCGCTGTTGCATTTATCAATCGCGCCGCGTGCCAACTTCGCTGCCTGCCTTCACTGAGGGACTTTCCCGAGTTAACCGGGGATTCACCGACTTCAATCTTTCGGTACATGCGGGGATTCAGTATTAGTATGACGTCTATGCGGAAAAGACACAGTGGGCGACACATTCATTGTAGAAATGGCACCAAATATAAAAATTCTCACGCTTAAACAAAAAATTGAGATTGTTGAAGTTCACAATAGGGAAAAGTTAAGTGTAAGGAACTTATCCAAACGTTTTGATATCGGAAAAACACAAGCTGGTGTCCGCCCAAGGAGATTTCACTGTATACAGACAGATCAATAAAAAAACCAATTAGGGCAGGCTGTGATATGTGTTATACGTTTGGCAGTACTGAAGCGTATTGTCAGTCTATGTCAAATTCGAGATTTGCAGGTTAAGTTTTACGTCAGTCTGTGTCAAACAACAAACAAAACCTAACCAACTAATCTCGAATTTGGCATAGACTGACAATACACTTCAGTACTGCCAAACGTATAACACATATCACAGCCTGCCCTAATTGGTTTTTTATTGATCTGTTTGTATATAATTGTGGAACCATCAGTATTTAGCAGTCTTTGAACTTATTTTACGAATACCATGACAACAGACATTTTAATTTTGTTTCATATTGTCCCTTGAGAGAAAATGTGTTCTTTCTGTGACAATTCTTGTAACCTAAAATATGATTCACCGTACTCTATTTGTGATCGTCAACTGTCCTTGTATCTTAAAACAAAAGCAATTAAAACTTGTAAAGAAACTGTGACAGTAAGCACCTGAAAAAATTAATTGTGATTTTGCGTCGAATGTATTTTTCTCTCTTTATTGTTATTAGTCTTCTTCTTCTTCTTTGGTCCGTTTGCTGGCGGTCCGGGCGGGTCGTCCCCGAAACGAATACGCTGCTGTCAGTGCCACTGGGTCGCACACTCCATTTACGATGCGTTTCCATTATTGACGACGTCTTGGTCATCGATAACCGATAATCGCTGATTCTTTAAGTCGCCCTCGATATTCTTTAGCCAGGTTTTCTTCGGTGTCAATCGCTGAATTCTCCAGTCTGCCGGACGGTCTTACCAAAGAAGTTTACATGGCAAACGGTTATCATCCATTCGGCAGACATGTCCGAACCATCGTAGTCGACGTTTTTGTATTTGTTCTCCTATCAGTGGTTGTTGATCACATCTTCCTGTAATTGTTTCGTTTCGAAGGCGGTCGCCTCAAGCATCACATTTGGAAGACCTCAAGCTTGTCAAGGTCCGGCTTGAGCAATGTCCACGTTTCCGATCCATAAAGAAGAATGGGAAGGATCAGCGTTCGGTATAAGCGTACTTTCGTTTTGATGGTAGTATTTGTTCGTTTCCATGTTCCATGTTCTGATGTCGATGTTTACGTATCAATAAACAAATTTAGTGCTATAGTGGGCTAACTCATAACCATACAATTGTTGAAATATTGCCATTTTGTTTCTGTCGTACATTATTCAAGTTTTTGATGAAGTTTT
Organism: Agriotes lineatus; assembly: GCA_940337035.1. Taxonomy (NCBI): domain Eukaryota; kingdom Metazoa; phylum Arthropoda; class Insecta; order Coleoptera; family Elateridae; genus Agriotes; species Agriotes lineatus. Next base: position 113,659 of record CALNHX010002301.1, read on the forward strand.
TGTTAAGAATCAGGTTGGCGTTGTCAGGGATATGTTTACAACATGTCAATTGTTTCCGATAACTGTCAGTATTAACGGTTAATTCTACGCCACGAGCTCTAATTACACATTCTAGACGTCGAGGCATACTGCTGATCAATTGTGCAAGATTTTCTTGTGGTAACCTATCCTAATGTCCGAGGCCAATTAGGGCGAGTGCGAATTGCTCTTCCCAGTTGAACCCACACGTGTTCAAAAGTGTAATTCCAACTTCGTTTAGATATTGCAGAGTAATGTTGGCTACGTGTGGCCGTCCATTATTTTGCATTAAACGAAAGTTGTCACCAACAAAATGACTAAACGGAACAACATATTCCTCAAGAATGTTCCTAATGTACCTATCTGCGTTGAGGGCTGCTCTATCACAGATGTGAAGCTCTGTGCGCGCATCTGAAGAAATCCCTCCCCATACCATTACCGAACCTCCAAAAAAAATTGAAGTTGTGGCCATAGTACAAGCAGCATAGCGTTCTCTTGGTCTTCTCCATACCCGTGAACGACCATCTGGAGTATCCAAACTAATCGAGACTCATCTATCCATAACACGCATCTCCATTCGGGATCCCCCCAGTTCTGGTAAGTTCTAGCAAAATTTAGTCGATTATGTTTGTGGCGTACTGAAAGTTTTGGACCAATGGCAGCCCGATATGGTTTCAGATTGTTTTCGTGAAGTCGTCGCTGAACTGTACGTGACGATATTTGAACATTTCTGACAGCAGCCAGTTCATTAGCAGTAATTGTAGCTGTTGCAGTGCGATTTCTTAAAGATTGTAACAACATAAATCGATCATTTTTGCACATCTTACTGGAGATATCAGCATTTTGGCACGGAAGTGAGAATTAACAGTTAATACTGACAGTTATCGGAAACAATTGACATGCTGTAAACATATCCCTGACAACGCCAACCCGATTCTTACCAAAACATGAAAAACTTGAATAATGTACGACAGAAACAACATCGCAATATTTCAACAATTGTATGGTTATGAGTTAGCCCACTATAGCACTAAATTTGTTTATTGATACGTAGACATTCAAATCATCAAATGACAGCTGAGATGTTACAATTCTATCTACGTCTTCTGCAGTTCGTAACTTGTTTCCTAAAATGTAATATTTTGTAATTAATTAAAGTTTTGAAGAGTATCTTTATAAATACCTGCAAGAATTAAAAGCATGTGACAATGTGGTAATCCCCTTTTTTAAAATTCTGTTACACAAACAACCATAGTTTCCAATTCAGTGTAACTACAAAACACCACAATGTTGTAATGCCTTCAGCGTTAGTTTTAATTTGCGATACTTCAAAGTGACCCTGCAGAAGAGAGAAGCAATAAGATTGTACGTACAAGTTTATTGAAAACTACCTACCTCACATAACCGTAAAGAATAAGTCGGAGTCCAATTTTTGCTTTTTGGGAAATCTGAACAACGCTAATCCCTTACCTTGCTTTGTACTACAATTATCTGATGCACAGTAGACCATTTAACAGAATTAATACTTGTAGCTACTGCTAAAAGAAACGAAAGGCGACTCATAAAAATTTGCAGAAATATAGGTTATGTATGATGTAACGGACACGCCTATTTAGCGTTTGAGTGTGGCTTAGGTTGTGGGAGCGTTCAATAATCAGATATAAAAATTAACCAAAGTGGACTTGCCTTCGAAGCTGAGTCAATAGTTTTAAAAAACACAAGAAATAGGCATAATAAATAATTGTTTTCTCTGATAATATCGCTATTAAAAGTTAAGGGAAGTTTGTTTACAAAAACCCGAAAATAGAAATGGTGGGATGCAACCATAGTACTTTTAGTTGTGTAAACACGGCTTTTAGTCTTCTGCATTATTATAAGTGAAACCTTGTGACATTGCAATTTTGCAACAATTTTGAATTTTGTATTATGGTGGGATCATACAAACAAATTTAACGTTATTTTAATTTAATGTGAGAAATTCTGCCACTGGGTGTATGCTGATTATATAATTTATCAATTACAAACTAAAACTTCTTCAAGTGAGTTAAAATAACGTTAAAACTGTTTGTCTGGGACTCACCATTCGATTGAATATTAAACAAGCTCTTTGTGTATGTCGAAAAATTAGAGCATCCTATTTCTATTGCTAGATCGGACGATTGTGTGAATAATATTAATGCATATTTTTATATACCAAAGACATGATGCAGCATATAATTCGTTATGCCGCACAGTGGCGTGACTATCATATGTGCAGGGGGTGCGAAGAACCTCGGCGCCGAATCTATATAGACGCCGCGGTAGCGGAGTTTTTAGTGAAAATAAAAGTTTTCTTAGAATACTGATTCAAAGCGGCAACAGAGTATGATACGTCAGCGCCACTGGGCTCTTTTGAGAGCTCAGTCTTTTCTCCTTTTGAGTAGATTGGAAGTTCCAGCTCTAGTGTGTGTTTGTGATTCTTACGCCCGTATTCATAGTCGTTCGCCAGCGGATCGCCGGCGACTCGCCAGAGTTTCGTTATGAATAGTATGTTGGCGGCACTGTACGTCTATGTCAAATTAGAGGTTAGCGGGTTAGATTTTGTGTCAGTTTCTGTCAAAACTGACTGAAAACCTAACCTGATCACCTCGAATTTGACATAGACGTACAGTGCCGCCAACATACTATTCATAACGAAACTCCGGCGAGTCGCCGGCGATCCGCTGGCGAACGACTATGAATACGGGTGTTAGATTTCATAGTGCATAGTGCATAGTGCATAGTAACATACTATAAATTCAAAATTTTAAACCGCACATTTCTGACGATTTCCTCAGATACAGAGGTCATAGAGAGTGCCAAATTACTTCAAACTACGTATGAAACTGATCTCGATAACTGCTACTAAAGCAAATTGTACAATTTCGATCTTCGTACGCAACTAGTATTAAATCTTGCTTATCAGTGAAGGAAGTGAGAGAAAAATGTCTGTCTAATCACACATCATTGGCTAGCTTTCCAGATTTGTATACAGCTTATATCCTATTTTTTACATCCCGTCACTGCAGCCTCCACTGAGAGATCTTTTTCTAAATTAAAAATTATTAAAAACTTTTTGCTAAGTAAGGTGAGCCAAATACGCCTAAAGAGTTTTGCATTACTGAGTAACGAGAAAGTAAGAGCCAGTACTCTTGTTTTTAATTCACTGATAGATATGTTAGCTTTAGCAAAGTCTCGCAAAAGAGAGTTTAATTAAAGTGCTATACCTACATATTTATGGGTGATTGTTTGAAAACGATCCACCTGAGATATTTCAGAAACCAAAAGGAAATTAAACATTTCCGAAAACAGGTCCACTTATCAACAAATGTGACAGTTTGTTAGACAAAACGTCAACGGCTTGTTTTCTTTTTTTTCGACGCCTAACTGATTAAAATTAGGTTTCGATAGCGCTTACCGTTCTCCTGAAGTGGCAATGATAAACTTTCTCATAAAATGTATGAGAAAATAAAAAACGTGGGCAAGTAACACATCACCATAATTCTTATAAGATAATCTTTCATTTGAGATACCACGCGATGGGTCATTCCATTTAAAATCTTTGGGGAGGTATTCGTGGGGGCGCAGGGGTAAACGTCAAAAGTGTGAATCATAGGTCAAACCTTTTCCCCCTTGACATATAAGTGGACTTGTTTTCGGCAATTTTTAATTTCCTTTTGGTTTCTAAAATATCTCAGGTGGATCGTTTTCAAAAAATCACCCTTATATCTATATATTTTATTTTTCTTGTGAATTATTTAAATTTGTATTCATTTTACGTGGTGTTTGTTTATGTATTTTCATATGTATTTCTATGTTTCATGTTATATTTTGCGAGTGTTTGATGTAATGGTAAAATCCGTACTACTTTATGGGTCGGAATCGTGGACGGTTACAGAACTGGTAAAGCAGAAATTGCAGGTGTTTGGTAACCAGTCATTATTTCGAACAAAGATCTTTGGGACCGAACAAATCAGGTGGACATTAATATAGAAATTAGGAAAAGAAAATATGGATGGTTAGGGCATACGTTGCGAAAAAATGAAACTGAAATTTGAAGAAAAGTTTTGATTGGACCTTTAGGGTTTCAGAAACAGAGGACGCTCACGAAAAACGTGGAGGAGAACTGTAAAACCAGAGACAGGAAAGACTATAGCACAACAGCCAAATAGCAAAGGAAAATGACAACTGGAGAGAATATACGAATACTCTATGTCCCAATAGGGAATAATTGGATTATTATTATTATTATTATGTTATATTTAATAGAAGATAGAAACATCTAAATGTGTTTTATTTTGCAGTAAGTAACCTTTCATGTTAAGAAAAGAGCTTATTAATTTTCTTTTAATTTAAAGTGTTGCATGACCAAAAATTACCCCCCCCCCCCCTCTTACTTCTGAAACGTCTTGTCTACAGCAGCTATAATTTGTTCTTGCACACCGGCGCCAAACCGTCTTGTTACGCCACTGATGCCGCAGTTCCAACTTCCGCTTGATATTTTGCGATATGTCACGTCTGAAATTAAGCAAGGGTTTTTGAAAAATGAAGAAGCAGTCGCAAGACAAAGGAAACCTCAGAGTTTACTCTCATTTCCGTTCCGAGATGTCCGACTTTTCGAAAACTTTCACATAAGGCTAGCAAAAAATGTTGCATTAATTGTATTGTTATGATATTGGTACCAGGGTATAAAAAATCAGATTAATAGAATTAAAAGATTACAGTAATGAAAATATTATAAAGATAAATTTAGATGTGAATTTGATATTAAAATTATTAAGACGCATTTAATAAATAAAGAAAATAGAATTTATAATTTAATAATATAAAACTGATTGAGAAACAGAAGGATTCTAACTTAATTTAATATCTAATATAAAATTGGAAAATGATGACAAATACTTTTTCAAAATACACTATTAAACGTAGTAGGTAGTAATCAAATAAAATGATTTTATAGTGTGTTGGATGAAGAAAATAAGTAAAATCGCTAATGAGTTTGTTTTTATTGATATAGAAAATTTGAAACGAAAAGCATGTAATTTTTGTAATAAGAAATTAATAAATAAACTCATTCTTGGCATATAGAAGGGTTAAAAGTTTAAGATATAATTTGCGCGGTGGTAAAAAAGGTTAAAATATAAAGTGTTAAAAGAATGGAAGGTATGCAGACTAAATGGATGAAGATAAAGAAAGTGATGAGACGACTAAACTAAAACATTTATAATCTATAAAAGCAAATAACAGGAGGGAGCTACTGAATTGGATTTATTGTGGGATTGCATCTGACATTTGGCATTGATTGAATTGGATAACAAGTAACAATTTACAAAAAAAGAGGATCACAGGGAAGTCGTTGATAGAGTGAGCGTATTTGTGGAGCTTGTTTCTGGTCTGGATTCTTGGTGCTAAGCTGTAACGGAATTCAAACGAATGATTTGGCTTCAGTACCTATTAAAGTAACGTAACTACGAATGAGGTCTGTTTGGATTTTTGCTGTGGTGGAGCTGTGTAGGCAGGTGCATGGAGCAAACTAGGTTCCTGGGTTAATTCGGATCCTGATTCTGAACAGTTTTGGCAGTTTGATGTACAGTTTAGGCCTTCACCGAGGTTTTGAGCAGAACAATAATTGTGAAGTGATAGGTTGCAGAGTGGGACGAATTGGTTTCAGCAGAGGAGTGAAAGGTGGGTGAATCCAGGTATTACATAAGAACTGAAATAAGATGAAGATTAAAGTGAATTAATTTTAATTAAGGAAGCACTTACTGTTTCATATTGTCATATAGCAAATGTAACGATCAAGTATTTGTAATTGGATTTTCAGAAGTGGTTTGACGTACTATTTGGCGGAAGTTTTGATTTGTCATAATTAAAATCAAAACATCAAATTTCAGAATAAGCAATCTAGATAAAAGGAAACCACTCTGATTTTTCGTCGAGTGTATCTACAGTAGCTAGCATAAATAATAAATAGGGCAATTTAAATTGACTAAAATTAAATTATAAACATAAACTCATAGGCAACACAAAGAGAAGCCTAAACCTTATCAGTATATATGGTAGGTAGAACGTGCCATATTGCACTAAGCTTCATCTTTTTCACATTTACGATCAAACGGTTGTTCGCTTTGGGTGGACTAAGAGTTGATACGGTTAAAAGATCTGTTTTAAAATTCATTTTATCAAACGAAATCGCCGTTTTAGTTAATTGGTCAGGACACAATAAAGATGATTTAGGCGTATCAAAAAAGGCGTTTAAAAACAAAAACACCATGAGATTAGTTAATGATAAGTTACAAGAAAATTATGCCCATATAATAGATTCTAGGTGTTCATATCCTGATTTTATGAATGTATTTCTGATCTCCTGTATAAGATTATGATAGCTGCGATATCTTTTGAGAAAATCTTAACGTAGTTTTAACAAGCTTTTGACAAACTTTATTAGTTTGTTCAGAGTTTGCAATACCAAATACAAATTATTTAAATAATATAACGTAAGATAAAATAAATATATAAAATTTCAATTGTAGGTACCTATATTTTTGTTTTCTGTATAATTACGTGTAATAACTGTTTTACACCATACTCATTTTAGTACTTATTTTGATGCAATTTTACTCGACTAGATAAATTCTGCTTTATTCGCATAACTCAAAAATAATCAAAGCGATTAAACATTAGGCAATTGGAATTGCATGAAAAGTAATACTAAATAGCTAAAATGAGACTCGTGTGAAGATAGCTATAAAACAAGAATGGTCTAAATTATTAGCTTTAAAATTAGTTTATTTGTATGAATCCTCAAGACCATAAAATGTGTAGCAAGCTAGTATTTCCTTTATTTGTCCCAAAAGTCAAAATCCTCAGTAATGTAGCTTTACATAATTTAATTCTTGCAATAGTTTCAAAATTAAAAGAACTAAAAACTCAATTTGATATTGTGTTACCTTAAATACTTAAATACTTTTCAATATTACAGAAGCCGTAAAACGAAGTTTCCCTCATGGTTACTGCAGTGAAGCTGACATTTCTAAGGGAGCGAAGGATTGGTTGAACCATTCTAAAACTAAAATGACAAAACATAATGTTCAGGATGGAGCTTGTAGTGGACTGTATGAATTTATTTTGGACAAATTACAGGATATGTTTTAGGGGTGCAGGAATTAAAAAGGGTGCAACCCAACGGTCTCGTGCGGTCTCACACGAGATGATTGTAACAAAAGTCCTGGGGTACGTTGGGCAGCGTGAACACAGTGAAACAAGATTTCAAACTGTATTAATTTAATGACTAGTTCTTTTCTATTTATACATATAAAAATACTGACTTAGCTTACAAAGTTTAATATTTGCCCTAGTTCAAGCTGCTATTTCTACGTGCGTGTCCAATTTCATAATAAATAAACTTGCAGAGTGCAGAATTGCAGGCTGTTCACCGGGTCATTCGAGCACTGATTACATTACTGCTGACGCTTTGTTAAGCATTTTCCGTATGCAATATATGTTTGGTTCCTAAAAATTCTGCCGAGCGACGATGGGCCGGGAAGGTGTGGCTGATTTTGTCTCTATCTTCCTCGTCTGGTGGCAGTGGTTGTAACCTGAAGCCTTCCGACGGGTCTGATTTTGGCCGTGGCTGCGGTCTCCTGTTCTTTCTCCAGTATTTCCATAATGTCCAGATGATACAACCTGATACCAAAATACAGATTGTAGTACCGGTGTTCACCATGTAGTCGAGGAGCTATAGAAGAAGTGACTGTTGCACGGAGATGTGTACAGCAAATTTTTTTACTGAGTGTCTTCCTAACACCTATAGATCATTTTTAGCTATGGTACGCTTTTCTAGTATGGGGAGATTTTTTTTAAAATGGCCACCATGTCCTGCCACGGTTATATGAGTAAAATCCATATACCTCTTAAACTACTGGTTTTAGCAAACTATTTCATAGGACAAAAAATGTTCAGAACACTTTTTTACGGTGTATAAATATATTTCAGAACTATACATTATTTTTACATTTGTCCGATTAACCACATTTACAAAACCTAGAGCATGAGATAGAGCTTAATCTCCATGCACACTTATTTTTAAATCCGCAAGTCTTGCAAGTGCATGGGTGTGGAAAGTCATCTGTTAGATTCTGTTCAATAATCTTTGGCATCCACCCTGATTCACATTCTTCATATACATAAACAGAAAGGTCAAGTTGTAGTGAATTTTGTTCTTCCAACAGGTTGTACAATCGGACAGCTTGTAAATATGGTCTTTTTATGTGTAGAAAGACACTTGAAACTCTAGACTCTGAAAACTCGTGATGTAAGTCATACTCATCATTTTCCGTTGTTCCACACATTCTTCTGTGAAAAATATTCGTGGAATATGTCTCGTGCTTTATTATGTCCTGCAATGCTACAGCTTCTTTTCTTCGGTTCATACCAACTATACCACTCTGTCCTTTTGCTGGTTTATTATAGCACATCTCCAAGCCTTGGTACATAGCAACACTACTAAATTTCTTGCCTCCATGTTGAACCACGAATTCGCCTTTCATAAACGCATCATATATGCTAGGATGTTTATGTCTTAGTTTCAAACAGTCTTCATAATAAACTGATCCCCATCTTGCATAACTGACTTTACCACAAGAAAAAAATAAGGGCAATGCTCTCTTAAATGCAGGCATGTGCAGGTCCCAGTTTCCTTTTCTGTCACCTTCTATTAGGTCCAGCAATACAGGGTAAAGTTCTTGAAGAATGGTGTTCCAGTATAAGAACATATTTGATTTCCCTTCCCCTGCCTTAGTAAACTCAGCAAAGTCGGCATTAAATTTGTGCTGGAGACTGAGTATGGTTTTGATAGTCTTTTTCGCATTAACAGAGTCTTTTACATCACAAAACCCTTCTAATTGCTTTATATGGTCAAATAGAGGTTTGTATTTTTCTATGTCATTGTTGAGGAAAAACTGTTGGAATTGTAATCGTTGCAGAGCCTCTGCTACTATTCTCACACCTCGAACTTTGCTAGAATAGTGTTTTCCTTGTAGAACACTTTCAACAACTTTTAATCCAAATACCTCTGTTTCTATCAGAGCTTCGGTAATACCACTGTCTTTAAGATACTGCCCCAAACAGTTGATAACAATTTTTGCCATGTGAAAAAACCCATTCCTAGAAATATATTGTCAAACTGGGTGGGAAATAGCAGTTGAAGTTCTTTTGCTATACGGTATACCCCTTCGTCACTCCAGAGAGCTGCACAACTTTGACTAACCTGTGACATTGCATCTTGAAAGTTTATCAGTGTTGTGAATATGGAGGCTTGACTTGTGGCAGGATGAGCAAGAATAGGTACACAAGCTGAAAGAGTTTTTGGTATATGTATTTCTGTTATTAATGAATTGAAAGCACGCCATGAGGGTATTTTACTAAAGTCAGAAAACGTGGCATCTAAGAAATTAAATGTCGATAAAAATCTAGCAAATGACCATGTCAACTCAATACCTTTAATTGTGGAAGTCACGGAGTCTGTTTTTGAGATATTGGATGGGACGAATGGGGCGAATTCACTATCAATGCCCTCTTTTTCAGTTTAGTAAAATGTACTAGCTTTTGGCAGCTCAAAACATCTTTTAGCTTCTTCTGTTGTTTGTCAATTGCGTAGTCATCTATTCTTAGACAACGAGTGTCATTATGTTCACTTTCACTCTGGAACAGGACTAGCACAGTATTATGTGAGCCACCAATGCCAGACATAGTGTTCTCCTCATGATCAAAGTTATTCGTTGAACCTCGAAGTGGCTTATCTTTTACAAAGTGTGTAGGGAGTGGAACCCTGTGATTTTCTGCAAGAATTGCTGATCTGTCTGCAAAATAATAATATGTCCTTTGAAGCGTTTGGTAGCTACTACATAAACCAACATGATTTAGTGATGTTATCAAAGTTTTGGAACGTGTGGAACGTATAATGTAATATCTGGAAGAGAGTATTACATTTTCTTTTCACACTTTCATTTTCTTTAATTGATGATGATGATGTTGATAACGCCATAATTTTTTGAAAAAAAATATCCCAGAATTCAGGCCTGTTGTTTTTAAAATGAAGTAGACTCATTTCTAAGTCTCCTGCGTCAGATAATTTGGCATCTAGCTGGAAGTCATAATGTTTAAGCTATCGCGCTAATTCGTCAGTTATATCTTTTAAGCTGTTAATGCTGCAGATTTTTTGGATTGTTTTCGAAATACTTATGTTCGCGAAATGTATAATCTGAGATTCTGAACGTTCTTTAGGATAAGTGAAAGATATTTTCTCTCCGAAATGCTTAACCAATAGGATTTTTATTTGACTATTTGAAAGAGGAGGATCTGACAGTTCATAACCGCTTTCAGACAGGTCTAGTTTATCAAGTAACTTTTGAAATTCTGTTGTAATATGAATCAAAGTTTCAAATTTTTCAACATATCCGGAGTATTTTGATAGGTAGTTGGTCATGCATAATTTACTATATAGAACATTAGCTGCGAAAACGCTTTCTACATCACCAACAATGTTCACCTTTAAAAGTGTTGTGTCGCTGTTAAAAATTTCTCAGCTCTGTCTTTTTCACAAATTCTTAGAATTCTCAAATCTCCTTTGAATCACTATCCTCTGATTTACTAGTTGAAGCTTTTTCAATTTCAACTGAGCCGTCCTTTTTTTGTGCCCTATTTGCTTTCAAACAGTATTTTTTGTGGCACTCGGGATTATAAAAAAAATCTTCTTTGTTGAGTTTCTTAATAAACTCGACATCCTCACAATAGTTCGATGCTTCAGTTAATTTTTTTCTTCCGCTATCAGTCCCATACGTCTTTTTTCCTGATACGTCCTTTTCACATATAACACAAAATTCAGAGATATCATGAATTTTCCTCTTCTTGGTTGCTGGGGTAAGTTGTAGTTTCTTCATGTTGGGTTTGTTTCAATCAAAATTAGGCAATACCGTAATTCCATCCAGTTATAACCTCCAAAAAAAGGATTTTAGGATATAAGCACACTTTTTTGTTTAACTATCCGATGCAGCAAATAAAAAGTATATTATTCAAATGTAAAAACATGTTTTGAACACTTTTTGTTCTTTACAATTTTTGATTGCAATGAGTGGTTTATGAAATATACGATTTTTTTACAAAATTACTTGGCGCCATCTTGAAAAAAATCTCCCCATGTCAGGAACGTGTACCCAAGCTAGAAATAATTCATAGATGTTAGGAAATCACCCTGTGAAATAATTTGCTGTACACATCTACATGCAACAGTCATCTTCTCTGTAGCCCCTAGACTAATGATGGTATGTCGATGGTTCCAAAATCGATAGTCCTGATGTAACTGCAACTCATCTTCTTCTTCTTGTAGTCGTTGAAAATGATCGGACGGTAGCAACACAGGTTCCTCCATTTGCAATTGAGGGTGGCTGCTTGAATTCTGCAAAGTAGTGTTAATAATTACTTGCATTGGTTTGTTGAACCCAGCTACGACAGAAATAGTAGTGAATAGCTGAGTATGCAAAATAGTCCGTTTTGTGTATATAGGACAATCTGGGGATATTTGGATTAGGCCAACATCTTGAATCTTCACATCTTCTCGATTCCCGCTGCATTGTACTGCTGCTGTTGTGGGTTGATTGAGAATAAATAACCATGTATTGGCGGCGTACAGTTTCTTCCATACCAGTGTCTTAACTGTAAACTGATGGACCAAACATTTGATCTTGTTTAATCGCTGATAGATCTCGTCAATGATGCAATTAGGATTGTCTTCAATACTTCGAACTGCGGATGGCCTGCATAGGTAAAGATGTTGGCTCGATCTCCTTTAACTTGTCCTCTTGGATTTCAAAATAGGTTTGTTCATTGTAGTTGATAGCTAAGAACTCCATTGGCAAGTTCAGCGATGCGTAGGTTCCATTTCCCTTCTTTACTGGAATTGGAGTTGGTTTTATTAAGTTGTATTCCCGCTTCTCAGTTATGTGAATATAACTGAAGATCTCGATTGATTCATTGTTGATGCTAACTTCCATCTTGTGCGTTGGTGTAGTAAGAATCTCTAGGTTTGCTGGAAGATTGACCATTGCATTAGTCATTATTCTGTCAAATTGTGACGATGGAATAAATTGCATGATGTCTGCCTTCTTAAATTTTACATTTAGAAGTTGTTTGTACTTCTTACCCATCTCTTGTAAGTAGTTGGTAGCCATCTGATATGATGTCAACACATGTATGTTTAGCTTGTTGTCGTCCGTCTTCTTGTACCAAGGTTCCATCTCATTGATTGCTAGCAACTCTTCATTGAGTTTTCTTCGAAAATTGTCTTCTGCATTTTTGAACAAACCTGTTACAGTATGCAGTGACCCGCAGTAACTTCTGCAGTGACGAATATTTGGATAAGATGCCAATTTCCGCTGGGGGTTACTTCCAATATTTCTGTTACCCTGTTTGCAACAAATGTTTTCTATTTCTCCGGACCTGCTCTTATCCAGGATAAGGTTATCATGGAATCTGACCACGCGACGATGGAGATGCTGGGGATGTCGAGTGCACTAATAGCTTCCTTCAACATTTTTGCTGCTAACGATGCGGCACATAACTCCAGCCTTGGCAACGTTTTCTTCATCTTTATATGTGCAACCTTTGACTTGTCTGTCAATAGACTTACTTGAATGCGTCCGTCTTGAGATATTACACTGCTGTAAATTACAGCACCGTAAGCTTTTTCCGACGCATCACAGAATGCATGCAGCTCCATTTCCCGGATGCTGCTGTGGTACCCTAACCACCTTAGAATGGATATGCCTTCAACCAATGGTAACTCTTCTTGAAACTGCTTTCACTCGTTTATTATTTCTGTGGCCACTGGTTGATCCCATGATTGATGTTGTAACCAAAGTTGTTGAATGATTAATTTGGCTTTTATTACAATTGGCGCTAACCATCCTAATGGGTCAAACAAGCGGGATATTTCTGACAAGATTACCCTCTTTGTAAGATTTGCATCAGCTCGAAGACTGACTCGAAACTTAAATTCGTCTGCCTTTGGACTCCAGTGTACTCCCAAGGTTTTCCTTGTTTCTCCTTCGTCGATCTCGAGTAAGTTTTTGTCCTGTAAGTTATCTGGCAATTCTTCAACAAGAGCTGCGCTGTTGCTTGCCCATTTTCTGAGGGTAAACCCTCCATTTTTTAACATATTGATTAGACTTACTTGGAGATGCCTTGCTTCTTCTATGGAGTCAGTTCACGACATTAAATCATCTACGTAGAAGTCCTTGGCTGCTACTTCTGCAGCTATTGGGTATGTTTGTCTTTCATCTTCAGCTAGCTGCAACAGGGTACGGATTGTCAGGTATGGTGCTGCTGTTGTTCCATAAGTTACAGTGGTAAGTTTAAACTCTTGAATAGGCTCGTCTGGAGAAAACCGCCATACTATCCTTTGGAGGTCCTGATCTCCTTCGGCTATCTTGATCTGACGATACATCCTTTCAACATCTGCTGAAAATACAAACTTGTGTTTCCTCCACCTTAGGAGAATTTGCTTCAAGTCGTGCTGCAATCTTGGTCCAGCAGTCATTAGCTGGTTTAAGCTGAGTCCAGTAGTGGTCTTCGCACTAGCATCAAAGACTACCCTTAACTTGGTGGTTGTGCTGTCTTTCTTCACTACCGCTTGATGAGGGATGAAGTAGGATTGTCGTATATTGGCTCCTGGTTGAACTCGTTTCATATGTCCCAGTTCTAAGTATTCCTTCATGAATATTTTGTATTCTTTACATAGAACTTTATTTTCTTCTAATCGCTTCTCTAGTTGAAGGAACCGTGCGATTGCCTTTTTTCTCGAATCCCCAAGCTTTTCTATTGGTACCTTGAACGGAATTTTCACTGTATATCTACCATCAGCATTTCTCTGGTTTTTGCAGTTGTAGAATTTTTCGCATTCCTTGTCTTTGTTGGACATCATCTTTTCTGGTACAACTTCTTCAATTTCCCAAAATTTTGTGAGTTGTTCATCTTCTGCAGCACATGCGACCATGCTAAGAATTTTCCTTTCTTCTGATGGTGCTGTTGCATTCCCCGTGATGATCCATCCAAGTTCCGTGTTTTGCGCTAACAGGCCTCCGTTGAATTTTCGTACTCCTTCCACAATGATTTCCTTGTAGATGTCTGCTTCTAGGATAACGTTTATTGGTCCAGGTTTCTGAAATAGTGGATCAGCCAACACCATATTCTTACAGTCCTGAAGTTGATAGTTTTTGACTGGTTTTTCTGGAAGTGACTTGGTTAACTGTGGCAGTATCAGCATCTCACATGTGGTTGTGTAGTTGCTTAGAAATCGTGGACGTAGGTTTACAGTTAATCGTCCTCGGGCTGTACCTGCTCCTTTCTTGCCTAATCCAGAAATGTGCACTCCTACCTTTTCTTCTGGTAGACCCAGCGTTTGAGCTGCTTCTCCTGTGATGAATGATGCCTGTGATCCGGAGTCTATCAGGGTTCTGAGATACTCCAAACTCCCTGAGGATGACTGGACCTTAATTAGGGCAGTTGCCAGCAAAACGTTGCGATGCTGTCTTCCTACTAGGCTTGCAACAATGTTTTCTTTCTTATTGGTTGCTGTCGCACTGGAAGTCGCCGCCGTGGTCTTGGAAAGCTGCTGCTGCTGCTTACTAAAATCTTCGTGCAGAAGCCAATGCTGCTTTTTGTTACATACCTTGAATTTCCCTGGGCAAAAGTGTCTAGAGTTATATTTTCCTGTAGGCTTGAAGCAGTTAAAACAAAGTTTTTTATTCTTTATAACGTCCCAACGTTCGGATACTTTTAGATTGTTGAATTTTGGGCAGGATTTGATGCTGTGTGATCCTCCGCAGTGGAAGCACGATACGTCAGCAGTGTGGTACGTCTTTACTGCCCACCGATTCTGGTGACTCTCCCATGGTTTCCCAATTCCTTGTTTTCTGGGTTCGAGTTTGTTCCGTCTTTGCACAGCTTCCAGCGACTGAAATCTTGTTTCTAAGAAATTCAGTAGCTGCTCGAATTTTTGCACCTTTCTTGGTGCCTTTAATGACTGCTCATATAGTCTATTGGCTTCCTTATCCAATTTTCGTGTCACTATATGGCACATGATAGGCCCCCATGTGGCCTTTTCAAATCCTAAGTTCTCAATTGCTCTTAGGCATTCTGCAGTCGTGTCGTGGAGTTTCTTGATCCCCTCTGCAGATTCGTTCGACAGGGTTGCCTGGTTGAATATGTCATCCAAATACTTCGCGAGTAGCAGCCTGGTGTTGTCGTATCTGTTCCTTATAATAAACCATGCAGACTCGTAATTGGCTTCAGTTGCCTCCAGGTGTTGCACTAACTTGCTGGCTTCCCCTCGTAACTGCGACTTCAAGTACTGCATTTTTTCGCCTTACTTAGTCGTGGGTTTTCATGAACAATTCTTCGGAAAATGTCATGAAAGCTAGGCCATGCTTCGTAGGTCCCTTCAAAAACTGGAATTTTGAGAGCAGGTAACACTATATTCGCATGGCTGTTTTCCTAGACACGTTGAACCTCTTCATCCTGGATGTGCTGGTACAGGAGCACAATTATTTCGTTGATCATCTTCTTGGTCTCGTGGAACTCCTTGTCGTCGTAGCTACCGTGGGATAATATCTCCTCGTTTAGAGCTCTGATGTCATCCCAATCATCCTTGATGTTCTTAATGTTGTATTCGTAATACCTTTTACTGCATTCCTCATTCAACCTATTACAGACTTCCTGAATGTCGCTTTGGAGTGAATTTACCTTGATCTGTAGCCTTCTTATTCGGCTCTGTCCCTCCTTGTCAGCAACTGTGGTCGTGTCCTCTTTTGGCGCTACTGGCTGCTGTGAACTTTCACCTAGTGTGGCTAGATTTTCTTCGCATTTGTCGAGCAGGGCAACCCCTTCATTGTAAACGTCTTTGGTTTGCTAAAAAAAATTGTTTTTAAAATAAGGGTGTTTTTCCTCGACTTCCTTCGCCAGGTCTGAATGGTTGGCCTCAAATTTTTCCCAAAGTTGTTTTAGGGTGGATCTGCAAGCGGTGATATATGCTGCATTTTTTCTTGATGGGCCATCCTTCTTCACGTTGATAATCTGCCTGCGAATGGATTCTGCTAAATCTTCTTGGGTTTTGAAAATCTCCCGTCGCTGCGCCATCGTAACGGTTTTGTTCGAAGAGGGCTGGTACGTTTAAGGGATTACTGGACCAAATGCTAGAGGCAGAAACGTTAAACGGCTCTAAATATCAGATACTAGGGGCAGGAACGTTTTAATGGATTGAAGGACCAAAATGTTCAGGATGGAGCTTGTAGTGGACTGTATGAATTTATTTTGGACAAATTACAGGATATGTCTTAGAGGCGCAGGAATTAAAAAGGGTGCAACCCAACGGTCTCGTGCGGTCTCACACGAGATGATGTAACAAAATATCTGGGGTCCGTTGGGCAGCGTGAACACAGTGAAATAAGATTTCAAACTGTATTAATTTAATGACTAGTTCTTTTCTATTTATACATATAAAAATACTGACTTAGCTTACAAAGTTTAATATTTGCCCTAGTTCAAGCTGCTATTTCTACGTGCGTGTCTAATTTCATAGTAAACAAACTTGCAGAGTGCAGAATTGCAGGCTGTTCACCGGGTCATTCGAGCACTGATTACATTACTGCTGACGCTTTGTTAAGCATTTTCCGTATGCAATATATGTTTGTGAAATACACGCCTAATTAAAATAAAAGGATTAAAATTTATGTTTGGTTCCTAAACACATAATTATAATCATTATTGGTTTAAAATTTAATGCGTTTTATATTTACATTTTTTCTTACTTTTAATTTCATAATATTTATATGATATAATATTACCTTTTATTATTCATAAATCTATGCAAAATATATTAGAAATAATAATAAATAAACACTTATAAGTTGGATACGTTTTATTTTTCGTACTTGTTTCCACATACAGATACTCAACATATGTCGTTAATTTTACCTCTAATTATTTAGTTATTTTTTATTTATTATATTCAGATAAGGGCTGAAGACAAAAGTCCTATAATGCCCAAAGAAACAAATTACTACAACTGGCAGCAATGGTATAGAAAAGAAAAATACAAAAAATAATGCAATACAATTTAAACAAACCTCAATCGACATAATATATTAGAGATTGTCGTACTTATTTTTGAAAGTTCACTTCTTAGATTTACAAACTCGTGCGTAAGTGTTTTACATGTTATTTATTTTTTTAATGAAAACTTCGATATAAAAGCTCGAGTTTTGTGAGATGCATTATCACAGGTTAGTATAAATATTACTAATATCTATTCGACATGCAATTTGTGTAATTTAGACTTCGATGATTTAGAAAATTTTGCAATACGCTGCCTGGTCTATTTCCTTTAAAGTAAAATTTTTTGGTGAAAAGTTCGTGAAAATGTATGTTATAACTTTGCATTTACCAAAATGGTAACGTTTCAAAGGCGTTTAGTCTAAAATAAAACATAACTGTAACGTAAAAAATTGGTGAATGTTTCGATTAAGAAGTAACGTCTTTTTGTCGTAATACTGTACGTAAATAAAACGCCAATATTGTTTCAAATAAAATTTCGTTTGAGAGTCAAAAACAAGTTAAAGTTGTGGTTAAGACATAACGTGTTTATAACGTTAACATATAACTATAAATGTCGTTAAAAACTGTAGTTTTGACACATAAAACGCGTACTTTTTCTGTTATAAAGGCAACGACATTATAACGTTAACATATGCTTTAATATTGTGCAATAAAGTAACTCGCAATAGACGTCGGCTTGGCAACCAAACGTAGAACGCACGTCAAACAGTCTGCAATAGCTAACGCGTTTTAGATATTAAATACGACGACCGTGGATAACGTTCTTTTTTTTTGGTCACGAGTTCAACGTTAAAAGGCTGTTATAGACTGACGTTGAATCAACCACATACCGTTGAAAAACTGGATGATTTTCGTGACACTTCACCGTTAATATAACGCTTTGTCCAAGGTTATGTTTCACGTTAGTTCAACGTGTCGGCGTACATTGGGTAGTAACTCTATTTTCCAACTGGTCAGCAAAAATATTACACCTCTCTTTGTCTGTGGTATAAACTTCGTTATTAACTCTGATGATTGATACCTGGATTGGTGCTTCAATAATCCTTTAGTGGCTTGCCACATAGTAGGAGTCCGAAAGGACAAAGGTTAAGGTCATTGCAATTCCCCCAACTAGGGGCGGGCTGCTATAGGGCCTTCCGTCCCTCTTCAGCCAAGAACGGGAAACTCGGGATGGATGAGATAAAGGAGGGTTGGAGACTGGAAGAAAGGACAGGAAAGGTGGAGAAATACTGCCCGGCATTCACCTCAAAGAAGGTACTCTGCTGGCTCAGGAAAACCACCTAAAAACCTGAATCAAGGCAGACGGTCGCGGGAATAGAACCCACGAGCTCCCGAATGTTAGGTAGACGTGCAACGCACTGGGCTACAGCGCTCGGTGTAGCCACCCTTGGCTGTAGCTCCGATATGTAGCGTCTATAGTTGTTAATTCTATAGTAATTTAACCCTAGAACGCATACATCTAAGAAAGTTTCATTAACGCATATGTGGTGTCGTATACGACACCACATCTTTTTTTGTTTAATGAGGCACTTTAAATTTACTATACGCCTTTTTTAATATCTGGGAGATAATTTTGACTGCATAGATGCATATTAAAGCGCAAAGCGGAAATTAAAGTTCTTAAAATATTTATTTATGAGTATGAATAAATGAATTGTTAAATCTAAGGAACTGATCAGGTACTAATATCTACGTTAAACACTTTTGACAAATAACTACAGTGTGAATTTGTAAAAACTCAATTGCAGCACGCCCTGGATAGTCTGAATCAGTTGGCAGTACTGAAGTGTGTGTCAAAGTTTTGACACAGACTGACGCAAAACCTAACCTGATAACCTCGAATTTGACATAGACTTGCAGTGCCACCAACATATTGTTCATACGTTTGAACTTCCACAGCCCGCAGAGAATCATTTTTTTGGATCTCTCGATATTTGCATCATAACCTCAAAAAGTTATTTAATGTCAATTGAAATTAGTTCTAATTATAAGCGTCGCCTTCTCCGTTCCTTTTGTAATTAGTTAATATATTATCGAGTTACCTTTGTAATATGTTATTTTGGTTGCCTGCTCCACTCTATCTGTTCGGGGACTGAAGTATAATAGCTAACTGGCAATCCTATAAAGACAGTAGTCATAGCTATTTTAACAAATTCCACTTCGCATTACGTTACTATGAAAATTATGTACGTAAACTGACAGATGGCAAGTGGTTACCGACCAGTATATAGACACTGTACCAACACCTACCGAAAAAACGTGTTATGTGATTGCATAGATGGCGTCATATGCGGCACCAAGTAACTAAAAAACTAATTATAAAGCTTGTAACAAGTTTTGGAAATTAAAAATGAAAGGAAGATATCAACAATAATCTTTTGGAGAGGTACTGAAAATATGAATATGATAAAATAACAGCAAATCACTAAAAACTAGATAGTTAAATAGGTGGTGTCTCATATGACGCCACCTATGCGTTCTAGGGTTAAAGCAAGTTTTACTTCACATGTGGCACGATTCAGCTGCACATTGATCGGAGAGTTTCTGATTCTAGCCCATAGTCGCCGTAGTCTTTTTTATTGTTGACAAGAGTCAGAATGAATGACGGAGGAATTCCATAGTTGGGTGTTCGCTTCATTTGGATAGTGGTTGAGTATGTTACAGCGGTACTTATTGCAGCAGTACGTTTATAAATCTTTATCAGTTTCTTCTGGAGATTCTATAGATGTAGGACAGGATGTAATGTCTTTCAACTAAGATAGAAACGTGGTCTGATTCTAAATTCATTAAAATTGTTTGTGTTAATTGGTAAACTGGAAATTTTTAGCAAACATTTATGTCCAAAATGTCGGGACTGTGATCAATTCGGGGGGTCGGTTAACATAGCACCACCAACTATTCCAAATGATCTCCAAATCAAGCGCTTCATTCTTTATATCTAGCGCAACCTAGCGCCACAAATTATTACGCTAGCGCCATTGCAGTTTCGGATATTTTTACTGGTCTTTTCGGGGGGTGCTAAGTTAACGCTGTAACGTTTCACTCCAAATTAAGCGCGATCAAAGTTAATTTAAAAATAATAGCGCTTAATTTTCGTCTAGGCCAACAATGAACGTTACAACAATGGAAATTTTTCAAAGCGCTCGAACTGGCAAGATTAGCGCTAGCCCCTCGATCGACGCGAGCGGTACGAAGAATCGATTCTCCGCGCAGTCCTTCCTTAATAATCGAGAAGTCCCGAGAGCCGATCGCCGCGTTTAAAACAAAATTCGAGCAGCGGACTCGAGGAGATCGTCACCAGAAACTAACCCGGCTTCCAGCCGCCTTCAGCGGCTTCGGCCGCGGAAGATTCCGCATCTCCGACACCAGAAACCGACCTGAAGAATTCGAAATATTAACTCGATTTTCCCCAGGTACCTGCCTATATAAACGTATTTCTGGACTCGGACTGCGTTTATTAGGATTTATTCGTAAATTGAAAACAATAAATTTATTATACACAAATCTGGGAATCGGATTGTGTAAGTTTTGTTCTTACAATTCCGTAAAATTTGTCACGAGCGTTCGCATGCGAATTAAGCTTATATTTGGGCTATCGAAATAACTTAATTTCGTAGACGAGCAATCCAGGTAAACTTACGGAACGAATAAACCCCAATTGAACTTGGCTGGGATATCGGCGAGTTTCAATTGAGTTTATTCCGTAGGAATAAAGCTAACATTCAAATACAACATCCACGAACGTTGAAATAGCAATAAATTCAAATTCAGTAAAGCCACAAAACACCTGTCAGAATACAATTAACGTTGTATATACTTCAGAGTACTTTAAAGCAAACTTCATTTGCATTAAATATTTGCAAATTTTAGAATCAGTTCACTTTTCCTGTGACAGATAGTAAACCGTTGTATAAATTCGATATTTACCCTGTGATAGCTTATATTATAGCGGCCTTCACACGCGCCGTTCTATAAGATAACCTCGAAAGGAATTTTGACCCACGGTCAAAGGTCGACTGCACTCTTAACATATCACTGGGAGTTGCACGTGTACAGATGTGTATTTAATTTAAACAAACTATAGTTCTGATCCAGTCACTTCATAATTAAAATAAATCAGAATTTTCCTTTTGTTTACACCGACACGCATTGACATATTTAATTTTTATTTTGGTTTCCAGTTGTACCAACTTGATCTCGCAGGCCTTATACGTCGAAGCTCACGGGCATACATCGGTGCACACGATTTGGCCTACCGTCTCCGAAAACCAGGACGAAAAATCAAATACAATTAAACTGTAACTTTATACGAAGAACACCTTCATTTTATTTTAGTTTTGTACATGAGTAGGCAATAAATGTATATAGTTTCTTTAAATCAGTCTAAGTGTGAGTAGTCAGTACCTGGACCCAATACAAGGGCTACCATTCTTAAAAGGGCATAATTGATAATGCTACAGGGGCACTTTTAAATTAAATATAAACTTGAGATTAATACGAAGCCCGGATAGCGTTGCAACGCTAGCACCACCATTTAACGATAGGCTTCTGAAAACCTAGCGTTAGATTCTCTACACCTAGCGCAATCTGGCGCCACAAATTTTACACCTAGCGCTTTTCCCGTTTGAATTGTACGGCATAAAATTGATGGTTAACATAGCACCACCAACTATTCCAAATGATCTCTAAATCAAGCGCTTGATTCTTTATATCTAGCGCAACCTAGCGCCACAAATTATTACGCTACCGCCATTGCAGTTTCGGATATTTTTACTGGTTTTTTCGGGGGGTGCTAAGTTAACGCTAGCACCACCAATTAACGATGGGCTTCTGAAAACCTAGCGCTAGATTCTCTACACGTAGCGCAATCTGGCGCTACAAATTATTACGCTAGAGCCATTGCAGTTTCGGATATTTTTACTGGTCTTTTCGGGTTATGCTAAGTTAACGCTAGCACCACCAATTAACGATAGGCTTTTGAAAACCTAGCGCTAGATTCTCTACACCGACCGCAATCTGACGCCACAAATTTTACACCTAGCGCTACTCCCATTTGAATTGTACGGCATAAAATTGATGAGATAATCAATACCACCAATATAAATGATTTCCAAGTCAAGAGCTAGATTCTTATATCTAGTCCTATCGAGCGCCACAAATATTACGCTAGCGCCATTGCAGTTCTGGTTTTTTACTTTTCCTTTCCGGGGGTTCTAAGTTAACGTTTTCACCACCAATTAACGACAGACTACTGAAAACCTAGCGCTAGTCCCTTCAGACCGAGCACCATTCGGCAACATAGATTTCAAAGCTAGCTCCATCTTGTACTAAATTACCTATACTGATTGACATTACTGAGATAATTTAATTTAATTTTGTTCAACACAACTGTTGAACAAAATTGTACCAGTAGAATATTCCACAGCATGCACTGTTTAGTGCAATTATAATTTTGGAGCGAGTACATCATATACATATACATACTTACACAGAATAAGAAAACAGGAAGTTTCTATCATATAATAAAATAAAATAGAGGTCGTTGTATGTGACTCCCTAAATTACAAAGTAGTGAATAATTTTCGTTGTCTCACCCTGCATATATCTGCAATAAAAAAAAACTTCAAGAAAGTTCCAATATATATAATGTATTTAAAAACAAAAATGAAAATTTTATAAAACTATAAAGCAAATTAAGGTATAGGTAGGAGCAGGTAATACGACCTACTTAATATATTTTATTAAATTACTCGAACGCTATAATAATAAAGTAAGATAAAAATATAAAGCAAGCTCTTCTTATGGAAACTAAAAAAACATTACGGGTGGGCCTTCTGCACATGCAGTTAATACGGCCAATAATTTAAAACGTTGCAATTTGTGCAAGCAAATGGCATCATAACCCGCACTACCTTGTAACAACAAAATTATAATGAATAGAACAAAGAAAAGCAACAAATTACTGTGGTAGGGGAACAGCAATTTTTCGTTATTTGGAGATCATTGCATTCTTCCCATTTGTCATTATGACGATACGCGTATGCAATAAAATGACCAATCACCGTAACCTCGTAACCTCCAACATACCCAATGCAACCTCGTAAATATATTTTTTTGCTGTTCACTTTCAAATGCTTTGGAACATCGTCTAATCTTACTATAAATTCCCCTCTTTTACTAATGGCATTTAATGGTTCTATTATTAAAAAGTTGCCTACAGAAATTTTTGAGGTACAATTCCTTGTTGAGCATTGCCCACAAAAATATTGTTTAAGACTAATATATGATTCCATTGCTGTTTCAATTTCTTTAACATTTTGAACAACCAAGGCAACTGATGTTATGGGCTACTGTGACATGCATCCAGTCATTACATTGCATTTCTTGCAAACCCATGTAAACGTCATCTAATATTTTTCAGAAAATATTTGTTAGTGTATCAGCACATTTAATCAATGTTATGTTTTGGGGCAACAATTCTTTTTCAAAATCGGCATTTATCAAAATTTTAGCTCTCAACCTATATATATGAATATTGACACGGCCTTTGACCATTTTTTGTATAAGATTCGCGAAAAGATTTCTATTACTCTTCGTTTGAAGGTATTCCGAAAATATGCAGCTATCACAAAATGCTGTACAGAATATTTGTGCAACGGAATCAAAACCACAATAAGTTGTGACGCTAGATAGGGCTGGATATAAAGAATCTAGCGCTAGGTTTTCAGAAGGCTATCGTTAATTGGTGGTGCTAGCGTTAACTTAGCACCCCCCCCCCCCGAAAAGACCAGTAAAAATATCCGAAACTGCAATGGCGGTAGCGTAATAATTTGTGGCGCTAGGTTGCGCTAGATATAAACAATCAGGCGCTTGATTTGAAGATCATTTAGAATAGTTGGTGGTGCTATGTTAACCATCAATTTTATGCCGTACAATTCAAACGGGAAAAGCACTAGGTGTAAAATTTGTGGCGCCAGATTGCGCTAGGTGTAGAGAATCTAGCGCTAGGTTTTCAGAAGCCTATCGTTAAGTGGTGGTGCTAGCGTTAATTTAGCACCCCCCACCCCCCGAAAAGACCAGTAAAAATATCCGAAACTGCAATGGCGGTAGCGTAATAATTTGTGGCGCTAGGTTGCGCTAGATATAAACAATCAAGCGCTTGATTTGAAGATCATTTGGAATAGTTGGTGGTGCTATGTTAACCATCAATTTTATGCCGTACAATTCAAACGGGAAAAGCACTAGGTGTAAAATTTGTGGCGCCAGATTGCGCTAGGTGTGGAGAATCTAGCGCTAGGTTTTCAGAAGCCTATCGTTAAGTGGTGGTGCTAGCGTTAATTTAGCACCCCCCACCCCCCGAAAAGACCAGTAAAAATATCCGAAACTGCAATGGCGGTAGCGTAATAATTTGTGGCGCTAGGTTGCGCTAGATATAAACAATCAGGCGCTTGATTTGAAGATCATTTGGAATAGTTGGTGGTGCTATGTTAACCATCAATTTTATGCCGTACAATTCAAACGGGAAAAGCGCTAGGTGTAAAATTTGTGGCGCCAGATCGCGCTAGGTGTAGAGAATCTAGCGCTAGGTTTTCAGAAGCCTATCGTTAATTGGTGGTGCTAGCGTTAACTTAGCACCCCCCGAAAGACCAGTAAAAATATCCAAAACTGCAATGGCGGTAGCGTAATAATTTGTGGCGCTAGGTTGCGCTAGATATAAACAATCAGGCGCTTGATTTGAAGATCATTTGGAATAGTTGGTGGTGCTATGTTAACCATCAATTTTATGCCGTACAATTCAAACGGGAAAAGCACTAGGTGTAAAATTGTGGCGCCAGATTGCGCTAGGTGTAGAGAATCTAGCGCTAGGTTTTCAGAAGCTATCGTTAATTGGTGGTGCTAGCGTTAACTTAGCACCCCCCGAAAGACCAGTAAAAATATCCAAAACTGCAATGGCGCTAGCGTAATAATTTGTGGCGCTAGTTGCGCTAGATATAAAGAATCAAGCGCTTTATTTGGAGATCATTTGAATAGTTGGTGGTGCTATGTTAACCATCAATTTTATGCCGTACAATTCAAACGGGAAAAGCGCTAGTTGTAAAATTTGTGGCGCCAGATTGCGCTAGGTGTAGAGAATCTTGCGCTAGGTTTTCAGAAGCCTATCGTTAATTGGTGGTGCTAGCGCTAATTTAGCACCCCCCGAAAAGACCAGTAAAAATATCCGAAACTGCAATGGCGCTATCGTAATAATTTGTGGCGCTAGGTTGCGCTATATACAAAGAATCAAGCGCTTGATTTGGAGATCACTTGGAATAGTTGGTGGTGCTATGTTAACCGACCCTAAAATTGATGGTTAACATAGCACCACCAACTATTCCAAATGATCTCCAAATCAAGCGCTTGATTCTTTATATCTAGCGCACCTAGCGCCACAAATTATTACGCTAGCGCCATTGCAGTTTTGGATATTTTTACTGGTCTTTCGGGGGGTGCTAGTTAACGCTAGAGCACCACCAATTAACGATAGCCTTCTGAAAACCTAGCGCTAGATTCTTTATATCCAGCCTTATCTAGCGTCACAAATTATTGTGGTTTTGATTCCGTTGCACAAATATACTGTACAGCATTTTGTGATAGCTGCATATTTTCGGAATACCTTCAAACGAAGAGTAATAGAAATCTTTTCGCGAATCTTATACAAAAATGGTCAAAGGCGGTGTCAATATTAATATATATATAGGTTGAGAGCTAAAATTTTGATAAATTCCGATTTTAAAAAGGATTGTTGCCCCAAAACATAACATTGATTAAATGTGCTGATACACTAACAAATATTTTCTGAAAAATTAGTATTTGTTGATATTCCTAAAATAGCTGACCAGTTAGCGGTGTCCGGGTTGCCGAAGGTAAAGCAAGTAATCTTATCGTTATTGTTGTTGTAGAAAATTAGTTAGTAGGAGATAATTTTCAATATCAGTCAAATTTATGTGAACTTTTGTACCTTAATTAGTAAGAGCGAATTAATTTTTCCTACGCATTTATATCTGTAATTAGTGCTTGGTCGTTGATGACAAAAAGCTGTATTTTACGATTGGTATATTTGGAGGTTCTGTATATGTACCTTTATTTCAGGATCAATATTGCAGGCAGATAATATTTATTTTGGTAAATGAGGTGACTGTTATCAAATGAGTTGTTAGGGTTGTCAGCTGCGAACAATGTGTTTCGTCGGTTGTTACTGTTGGTTATGTTGTCGTCTTTTGCTGTTATCGAACATTATCACGTACTCCATGTACTAACATTCTGGGTTTCCCCTGGCGCTATTTATGGAATTGTATTTGAAAGGGAAAAGCAGTAAAACTAGCTCAGAGCTATGCTCAGAGAATATATGGGTTTGAGTCCCCCCAGACTCTATCGGCCACAAAACATTCAACGCTTAGCCCCCTGCGATTCCCAACCAAATTGGTTACTACCTATTTTGTATACTTTTTAATGCAATGAATTATGCCAGAATCAAACACCCGCCCCAAATATTGTGTAATCAAAAGAAAAATGTTGTATAACGAAATTTAGAAGTCATAGCTAGCTTATTGTGTATGTAGAAACTATAGGAGCAAAACGTCTTAACGCTTTCTTCCAAATCAATGTTTTATTAATAATCAGAAGTACCTGTATCTCGATGCAACATAAAATTTAATACAATTTTACACTGCGAAATGAATTACTGCAACAAATTCATTTGACATCGATTGCAGTTTAGTGTCGAAGTATCTACTTATGAATTTATAAAGGATGCGAGGTCTATATGAACGTAGACTTCAATAAGGCACAAGGGTAATGATATATTCTGTATTAAAGAGGAAACGATTGCTCCGAGTGTTTTAATAAATTATCGAGATATTTAGTAGCAATTATAACTCTAGTGGACATGTTTTGCATAAAATATGCAAAGTAAGTGAATGATTGTTTAGTCGACGTTGTTCCTTACACCAGTTTGCATTATTGTAATAGTGGTAAAAAGCGGTGAAGTGAAGTTATTTTAAGGATTCCAGGTGACAAGTGTTTTCTGTTTATAAGCAATTCAGATCCTGTTTAGCTGAAAGAAATATTTTAATTCTTAAAACCAGGTAAGCATTTTTTTGTCAATTTTATCAACAAATAATAATATTGTCTTTACTGTAATACAAACAGCAGTAAATTTATAATAGTGTCAATAGTAAATAATTTGGAAACACTCGTAAATAAAGAAGTAAGGAACTTCCATACAAATTACTCTATTAATAACGTTGATACATTTTGAGTGTATATTTCCTACATAGTTTTCTTAATAACTTGCTACTTTGAACTAGAATTCTTAAAATTGTAATAACTTGTAACTAACCTTTGTTTTGAAATAGTAAGCTTTAATAAATAGATGGGCACGTTTATTATATCCTGCATTTGGATGAGCTTTACGCGTAGAGCTATAAATTAAAAAAATTAAATATTTTTGCTTAGAATTATTAGAATTCTTTAGAATAGCATCAGTTTTTTAGGGCATAGAAAACGTACTTCAAATGTTTGAACCTACCTTAAATTTAAGTAGTATATTCAAGAAAGAAACAAATATTAATGCATCTTCCTAAGGTATAGACTAAGGCTATCCAGGACTGCTTTGTAAAAATTTATGTTTGTAATATTTTGAAAGCATAGAATAATAGTTGCATTTCGAAGTATAATTTTACAAATTAATCCATTGCATGCCTGTGAACGTGCGCTCACAGAGAGGTGTTTTAACTACGAAATCTATTTAATACAAATAACATGCGTGTAATTGTTTTAAATTAAAAAAGGTACACATGTATAATCAAACTACGTTTATTAATTAATTACAATGCAATAACAGTTGAGTAAAATTAACTTTGTTACAAAATCTTGTGTGATACACTCACACAACTTCGTTTTACAGTAATCGTTTGATTAGCAAGACATTTGATTTTTCATTTTAAGCATTTGCCAAAAATTTTCAAAAATTACAAATTCTACTGAAACCGTAGAAAATAAGATGTTAGTCTAAAATAGTAGCCGAATCAAAAAAGCGATAATGTAGCGGGTGTTCTATTTAAATAGAAATCAATAAAAAAAAGAAACAAAAGAAACCCATTTTAGAAGTATTCACTAAAAAATCGCCTACCTCACATCAATACTCATTTAAAATGTAATAAAAATATAATGTTTGAAACAAATCGTTATAGCCGTTTTTGAGAAGATAGAGAAAGAACTGAAAAATCACAGAGTAAACACCATACTTCCGGTAAGCGATTTTTTCAAAAGCTTACTGTCGCATCTAGGTAGTACACAAAACTTATATATGAAGTGTCAACGTTATACCTCTTTTCGTTTTTGAGATATTCTGTTCACACACACACTTTGTTGTAAAAGGAAGTAACAATACAGGAAGTGGATGGATTGTGTGTGTTTCTTGCAAATAGAAAGATCACATTCAAGCTTGCTACATTTCGTCTTTGTTTTTCCGGGTTTTTTCTCCTTGGACAGTAGGCACATTTGTTAGATTTTTCTTGACGATTCTACAGCTTCTGGTTCTTGTAGTATTCTTAACAATACCGGTACCATTTTTATGTTTGCCCGCTTTAGTTGAGGCGGTCGTTCTTATTATGAACAGATGATAACAATACAACATGTTTGTCCTTCTTTGACACATACGACACAAGCGAGCATTCCTCGCCCAAAACCAAACATTCTCCTTTGCACCTTTTGTCTCTTTAGTGACAACAAATATCAGAGGAATGTCCGTTTTGTTTTTTCCTAAAGTGCCAACTAAGCTAGTTTCATAGCCTTTTAGTAATAGATCTTGTCAAAGGAGAACGAGTAGAAAAATTGTCGCATGTAACGTTACGATCTATATTAGCTATAGGTTTTTTTTAGGTTTTACTAGTGCTGCTAAAACCATTATCCTGCCGAAAAGGGCCTTTAGACTACTTACTTGCGTATATTTCCATTTTGGTAGTTTACCAATTTTGGGCATCAGCCAGTGAATATATTTTTTTCACTACCTTCTTTGCAAGTGATCCTTACACTGTCAGATTTGAGGGGTATAGGAATTATTTACAAAAATGTTCACGTTTTCCATTACAATATACTTGCTTTCCTAGAGAAATAATAAGTAGTTACATATACAATTCATTATGAATAAAACGAGTTTGAGAGAACCAAATTTGAAATTGAGAACAGGATGCACTAATTTAACGTTATCTGTTATCTATGAAATTGATTAGGCAACTGTTAAAACGTGAACATAACAAGCAGTTATTGGCAACCCAATACTGCATAAAACATTAACATGCATACATTTTATGTATGTTATACACTGTAAACATCGTAAGACTATTCAGTTCATACAACATGCATTCAATCTTACACACCATAGTCAAATAATGATTAACCATAATGAAATGCCACTAATTTTGCCACGGCGTGGGACCTAAATGCACTTTGAGATAACTATTCGGCTGAAATCTGAATATCTCCTCGCATGTATCTTGGAACCTGCTAATTACTGTAATAAAAATACACTTGTTCGCTTCCTCTAGTTCTTGAATGATTTAGCACTCTTAGATGTCCATACGCCACACTGGAAGTCTAAGTAACAGAAAATATTGAAACACAGAGAATTGATACGAAAAGGGGAGTGAGAGAGGGAGACACCATCTCCCGCTTTCAAATCGCTGAACTGGGACAATAAAAGTATTAGCATCGATGGTAGACATTTGAACTATCTGCGTTGACTGCGCAGATGATATAATTATAATCAGCAGTAACTCTACGGAACTACAAGAAATGCTATCCCAATTAAAACTTGCCTCAGAAAGAGTAGGGCTCACAATGAACACCGATGAAACAAACGTTATGACAACAGGCGAGACGAATTGATATTAGATAGAAATGTAATTGAAAACGTCGAAGAATGTATATTTGGGCCACACAATAAAAAGAGGTAAAGAGAACAAAACAGCAGATATTTAAGGAGAGTGAGAATGACCTGGGCTGCCGGTAGGAAGACTTGGATATATCCCGAAAAACCTCAATATTCCAATAAATTGAAAAATAATAGTCTTTAACACATGCATACTTCCCGTAATGACCTAGCGAATGGAGACAACAACTCTAACAATTAAATCAGTAAACTGAGAACTACTCAAAGAGCAATACATAATAAATAAAAAGCGAAAATACATCAAGAACAGCCTGTACATTCATACTACAATGTGGAAGTTCTTCCTTTTCAAGAAGTATATTCACTTGTTTAGATTTCCTTTTTGGATCGGATACATATGTCCACATTCTCCCATCTATTTTCTCGTTATTAGCTCCAGCAGCGAATTAATCATCAGTTTCTTCAGAACCCGAAAACTTCACTTCCAAATCCACTGTCATCGATCGCTGCACACTTTAGGAACGTATTCTGAAAGCGTAGCTATTTGGATTCATTATGACTAAACGGTAACAGCAAACTGAAAGTAAATTTTTGAATTCTGCTTTTATATAGACATACGACAAACATGTGTAATTCCTGTAAATTCCCCAGACATTTCTTACCAATAAAATTCATGCATACAGGCAAAGTTCGCCAGACGGCACTTTACCATGAAATTTATGCATGCAGCGGCATGTACGCGCAGTCATAAAACATTAATTGTCTACAATACGCGAAGTACCGAAATGGGTCAAAATTGAACCTTCACGCAAAGGAAATAATAAAAAATTTCAGGTACCAATTTTTAAATGTCTATTTATGGAATACGGTGACAGACAGCATAGGAATAGCATATCCAGAAGCACAACGACGTAATAGCATCTGAAAAAAAATGCCACAAGAACATCCTGGGTCATTTTTTGACCCGGTTTTGAGGTTACTAGAGTTAAAGCCGCTGCTACAAGCTCTTGCTGCGGCTTCTTTGAACACCTATGATACCTTTCAAGGTTGTACTACTTTCTCGAAGCTGTATCTCAACTCCAAGAAAACCACGCTTAGGCTACGACCTGCTGACGCCACTACTCACTAGTTATGTGCGTGTGCCCACTATAGTTGTATTTATAAGAATTATCTCTTTGCTGAGTATGAATAGATTAGTTATCCTATGCTAGCTCAGTTCCTACAGTGCAGCATCCGTACATGTTTTATCATTTTATAATTATATGCAGTTGGCAGTCAGATCTCGTCTTAATAACTTGTATTTAAATTGCGACTCCATCGATGTAAAGTTTTTGATTGTACAAATAAAGTGCTTTTTAAAAACAAAATAAACATGAATCACTGTCGTCACTTGATAGCGAATGCCTCTCTTCCGCACAAAACCCGCGAAAGCTTGGCGTCTTGTTCTAATAATAGACGCATCCGGTTTGCCTTCAGCTGGTAGAGTAAAAATACTCGGCGCGTTTCTGAAATGCGTTCTCAACCTACTTACTACAATATGAAAAATACAGCACAGCTTTACTCCAACGTATATAATTAGAAGAAGCTCTGCTTAACAAATCAGGCCAGTTTTAAAATGTTCAATCACTGAAACTGTTGCATAATAGACCGATGCTGGTGAAAATAAATAGGTGATGGTTTTTTGACTGCAACTCTCTCTATGGTAACTGATAAAACAAATGTAACATTTTTGTAAAATAAAACGAATTGTCTCAATTTGTTCCAAAAATGGATATATAGAGATAATTGCTTCTTCATTAATGATTTGTTTGTTAAATGCAACTCGTGTCGTGAACAACGCCAGATTACAATTCCCCTAAATTTTCCCAGGAAATGCAACAGGTGCCAACGAGTTGTATTTGCGTTATATTCAAGTCAAATTATAATCGGCAATGTTCAAGCCACTGTCACATTACTACTGATTATTTTTTAAACAGTCCTATCAACCAATAGTAATGAGAAAAACATTCAAATCGACCAATAGCATCAAAATTACACTGACTATTTGCTAGTAGCTAATTACACTGACTATTTTTAAACACCAACCTAGTATACCTACTTAATTGTCACGCTCCTTACAAAACTAAAAAATTCACTAAAAAGAACTTGCCTTGGGTTACTGATACTATAAAATTTATGATGTCATTAAGGGACAAAGCTTTGAAGAGATTTAAGAAAAGTAAAATACCAGCGCATTGGAATTATTACAAAAACTTTCAGAAATTTAGTCACATTTCAGTTAGAGCAGAAAAGAAAGCTTTTCTTGCAGAAAAATTTAGTAATGTTGATCTTAAAGCTTTGTGGAAAAATTTAAAAAAATTCAATGTAGTTGGAAAAGCAACCGCGGGGCTCCCGGCACACTTGCAAAATGTTGATGAAATAAATAACCATTTTATTATCTGTGTCCCACACTCTATCACAAACGATGAGTTGTGCCAATATTATCTAAACAGCAATGAAGCTGTTGAAGCTAATTTTCAATTCAAGAAAATTTCTACATTAGACGTCGAAAAAGTTATATCTAAAATTAGCAGTAGAGCGTGTGGATCAGATGAAATCAACATAGATTTTATAAAACTCGGCTGCCCGTTTCTCGCCTCATATATAACGCATATAATTAATTACTGTCTTCAAAATTCCGTAGTGCCTATGTTGGAAAAAAGCACTAATACTTCCTTTGCCAAAGATCAGTAATCCAACTAGTTATAACCATCTCAGGCCCATTAGTATCTTACCTGCTATGTCTAAAATTCTTGAGAAAATCGTTAACAAAATCGTTAACATACAAATTCGTGAGCACTTGGATGCCCATAACATTCTGCCGGTGCCGGTGGTGCAGTCAGGGTTTCGGCCAGGCCATAGTTGTTCTACAGCATTAATGGCAGTGACAGACGATATTTTTCGTGCTACAGATGATAATAAATTAACTGCATTGATCCTGTTGGACTACTCGAAAGCCTTTGACACCTTAAATCATGAAATTTTACTTAGGGCCGGTTGCAGAAAGCAATGTTAAGTCTGGTGTTAGCTAACGCGACGTCAAAGTGAACAAAAACGAATCAAATCTCAAATGCTTATGGTAACTAATACATTAGTAAACAAAATTTGATGCGATTTTGTTCACTTTGACGGGACGTTAGCTAACACCAGACTTAACATTGCTTTCTGCAACCGGCCCTTAGTATTTTAAAATTTACTGGCCTGGGGGCAACTGCTGTGAAATTTTTTGAGAATTACTTAAGTGGCAGAACACAGAGAGTAACTTTAAATGGTTTAAAATCTACTGAACGTGTAATAACTAAAGGAGTACCACAAGGCTCAATTTTAGGACCGCTGTTATATACCATATATACTTCTAGGCTATACAAGAAATTAAAATTTGTTAATTATCACCTGTATGCAGACGATACCCAGCTGTATTACTCGTTCAACACTGATCAATTATTGCAATCTATAGAAAATATCAACCAAGATTTGAATACATTGGTTAAAGCTTCCGAAGATCATTCTTTAAATATAAATTCATGTAAATCTTTTATGATGCTGTTTGGCCGTACGAAAGCTAGAACCGAAGTCCTGGCTGCGGGTGTGGCAATTAATATTAACAACGTACCGCTTACAATCGTCGACTGTGCAAGAAATTTGGGACTTGATCTCGATTTTGGATTAAGATTTAAGCAGCAGACAACAAAGATCGTGAAAAATGCATTTTGCAACTTAAAGCTTCTCTACTCCAATAGACAGTATTTAAACATGTCGCTGAAAATTATGTTATGCGAATCTTTAGTTTTGTCTAAAGCAAATTTTTGTAGCACTGTTTATGGATTATGCTTGGACAGTGTTTGTATTAAAAAATTGCAACGAATTCAAAATTGCTGTCTAAGATTTATCTTTGGGATAAGTCGACGATATGGCGTAAGTCATAAATTGAAGGAGTTAGGGTGGCTAAATATGCAAAACAGGTGGTTGTTTCATTCTATGTGTTTGTATCATAAAATAATCAAAACTAAATTACCTTTATATTTATATACAAGAATAATTTTTAGATCTAATATTCATAAAATAAATATTCGCAGAGCTAATCAAATCACGATTCCAAAACACCGGACAGCAACTTATAAGAGATCATACAGTTACAACATTTCGAAGGTATATAACTCTCTCCCATTGCAGTTAAGGGAACTCACTGTAAACAAATTCAAAAAGCAACTGAAACACTATTTACTCGATCAGCAACGATATCTTGTCTAACATTTTGCTTATAATTTTTTTCAATCATAGTTTGCAACGCTTGATTATTTTTTTTTGTTACAATCCCCAAAGGTTAGCAAAGAAGACCAGAGGGGCCATTTGCGGCCTTCCACCTGATTGTGTACCTTTTAGATCGCATGATAATAATATGTTTATATGCAGATTTTTGTTCTATCTTTTTTCTTGTATGAAAGCGATCTAATAAAAGCATTTATTATTATTATTATTATTATTATTTGTTAGTAATATCAAAATTACACTGACTATTTACTAGTAGCTGATTACAGCGACTATTTTTTTCACAAACCATTCAAATCGTTCTTCTGCTGTAACTCGACTAGCTAAGAGTGGAGTAGGTGAGCAGCAGTCGTTAAAAATAACAGGACACTTATCTGGAAGCTCCATCAAACCCTATCTATAACAGGACTGTTTAAAGAATAATCACGTCGAATTACATTCGTGGTAATATTTTTTTGTATAATTTTAACTAGACTAGCACCAAGGCGGTCTATATTGGTCCAGGCCATGACACTGGGCCTATAAAGTGACCTTTGGAATGGCCTACACAATCTGGCAACATGGCTGCGCCAACCTTTAACAAATAATTACTAGTTTTGGTCACTACATGAACAATCTGTCAATGCACTATCCCTGTCATTGTGATGCATGTCAGTTGAAAAAAAAATCTATAAAATCACTGCTATTTACACAAAGAATCATTGAAAATGTACAGGGCTATGCAACCAACATTACAGTAGTTGATTACGTTTTCTGAATTCCTCTTGTCTCTAAAGTAGAATCGTGTTGTTCTAACTCTCTACCCATCGTAATAATAAAATAACGTTGCACGCAATTGCAAAAACGTCGGTTAAGTGAATTTGAAATGCATAACCCTGTTCATTTTCAATGATCGCAAGTATACATCGCAGGGCGTCACTTCACCGTAATATTCGATTTAAAAACAATTCCTAATGGGTAGGTACCTAATTTCCCATTGCAAGTAAATCGTTACTAATTTTGATTTCATCTAAAACAGTAATAACTTGCCTCTGGAAACTAGTGATATTGCAGTCAGAACAATTTTCTTCATCTTATTACCCTTTATATCTACTCTGTTAAAGTGCTTTTCAATGATTCACACACAACACTAGTCTTTCTAATCCGCCAGTTTTCTAAATGCAAAATATCTTTCCATTATTGTACCACCTTCCTATTAGATGTAAACTTGAACAGGCTAACATATGGAGCAACTGATGTAGCGTAAGTTGACTTGCAGCTTAGTACGTAACACTTCAAAGACATTTTTGGAACTTATATGAACTGCCCTGTCAAAATAGTCTTTAATGTCAAATATATTTCAAACAAACAAAACTTAGTGTGTCTTGGAATGGCCTAGCACACAATCTGGCAACAGAGCCAGTGTCATGGCCTGGAACAATATAGACCGCTGTTTCGGCCAATGGGGCCAATAATAACAAACTTTAAAGTGGACTGTATATTTATTTTAAAATCCATTCCTTCTTCCCTCGTACATGGCAAAAACTCGACTCTCGTCACAAGCAAGCGCACTTACCCCCAACCCTCTAGCATCTACAGAGGTAGTCATGCGCAAACATACTCCCCGCCTTGAAAGGTTGCTTTCAAAACAAACATAACAAATAATTAAAGTCTTAAGTCTAATAACAATAATAACTTATCACTACTGAAACCAAATATTAATTAATTTAACTTATAATGTCCGTTTAGTCCATGTAATGTGTAATGTTTTACTCAATCGGCAGAACACAAATCCGATTCACTGCTCGCTTTATTGTACCTCCGCGCACCTTTAACGACACTACCCTAACCACACCGTCACTTCCTGGATGTAGCGATAAAACCCTTCCTAGCTTCCAGTTAAGGGTAGGTAAGTTGTCGTCCTTTATAAGAACCAAGAAACCTGTCCTCAGTACCTCCTTAAAATGTTTCCTCCATTTGGTTCTGACTTGTAGTTCAGAAAGGTACTCCTTCTGCCACCTGGACCAGTAATGTTGAACCATTGCTTGGATCCGTTTGTAAATGTTCAAATGGCTT
Source organism: Agriotes lineatus (assembly GCA_940337035.1). Lineage (NCBI taxonomy): Eukaryota > Metazoa > Arthropoda > Insecta > Coleoptera > Elateridae > Agriotes > Agriotes lineatus. The sequence continues at coordinate 150,158 of CALNHX010002301.1, forward strand.
CGTGGAATTTCCTGGTGAGTTGGTTCCGGGATGGCTGTTAGCGACCTTCCTATCAGAAAGTGTGCCGGCGTCAAGGCCGACAAGTCCTCCGGATCTGAGGATAAGGGACAGAGGGGACGGGAATTTAAAACTGCCCCAATCTGAACCTGTAAGGTATTCATTTGCTCAAAAGTAAGTGAACTATTGCCTGCAATACGCATTAAATGATGTTTAGTTATTTTAATCCCAGCCTCCCAGATACCACCGAAACTCGGAGATCTAGCGGGAATAAAGTGCCATGAAATACCATCATTTGCCAAGTGATCAAAAATGTTTCTTTCGTGTTCCATTAAAAAATTATACATCCTGGTCAACTAATTGTTAGCACCAACAAAATTTAGTGCATTGTCACTATAAATGTGAGTGGGTTTGCCCCGTCTACTTACAAATCTAGATAGAGTTGCTATAAAGGCTCTGATACTAATTCTAAGTGTACAGCCTTTGTCGACATGCAAACGAATAAACATATATACGCTTTAGTTATTTTTGCTCCTCGCGTATATCTATCTTTTATCATTAGAGGCCACCGAAATCAATTCCTACATTTTCAAAAGGAGCATAGCTATTTACGCGATGCTTAGGTAAATCACCCATGATGTAATTTGGAGAGTCTGGTTTAGCTCTAAAACAAGTAATGCAATTTCTAATAACCTGTCTGCAAGTACTGCGACCAGAAATCGGCCAAAATCGTTCCCTTACGCTACATAATAAATTTTGAAGACCGCAATGCAACAATTTTTGATGTTGAGTATTTAAAATTAACTCAGTTAGTCGATGACCTTTTGGCAAAATAACTGGGTGCTTTTTGTCGTATGGCTGGTCTGCCTTATTTAACCTACCACCTACTCGTATGATGTTACCTTCCATGAATGGGTTTAAAGATAAAATTTGGCTTTTACTATTTAACTCTTTATTATTTGATAGCTGGCGATATTCATAAGGAAAGCATTCCTTTTGGCAACCTTTGACCAATGTCATTAACGCGTTGTCCAGCTCACTAGCTGTTAAGAAACCTAATTGCCTATTACTTGAAGCCGATTTAACATTTTTCACAAATCTTAACATATAGGCGACTACACGTTGCAACCTTTGCAGTGAGGAACATTTATTAATTAGCTGGTTCAACTGACTGGGTTCTGAAATGATCGTTAATGATACGTTGCGTTGCTCAGGAATATCATTTAAAATTGGTTCTTGTAGTGGTTGAAACTTGTGACTACCATCGCTGAGCCAATCTGGGCCGCACCACCACAATCTTGATTCAACAAGGACTTGTGCATTAACACCACGAGATAGTAAATCTGCAGGATTTTCTTTTGATTTCACATGATTCCATGTATTAGAGTCTGTCAATGATTGTATTTCTGACACACGATTTGCTACAAATGTTTTCCATTTGGTTGATTCCCCTTTTATCCACGCTAATGTAATTAACGAATCGGTCCAAAAATACATTTTGTGAAACTGTGTATTTAATGTACTCAAGGCCTTTTTTGATAATTTCGCCAACAATAGAGCCCCGCATAATTCTAATCTTGGAAGACTAATTGTTTTCAAAGGTGCAACCCGGGACTTCGCACATAACAATTTTGATGAAAAATGTTGCGAGTCTGTAGCGCAGCGAATATATATACATGCTCCGATGGCCCCTTCTGAAGCATCGCAAAAAGAATGCAGTTCAATTGTTACATAACTAGAAATTACAGCATGCCGCGGTATTTTAATTGTGTCTATCATGTTTAGTTCTGCCATAAATTTGGACCACTTACAGTATATACCTTGCGAATCCATCCCAAGCAACCCTTTCTTTCCATAATTCCTGCATGATTAACTTTGCCACAATTATGATAGGCCCTAGCAATCCTAGCGGGTCAAATATTTGACATATAACAGACAGAATTGACCGTTTGCTAATTTGGTTGGTCATTTTTAAATTGCACACAGAATATTGAATAACATCATCGGTTGGATTCCAAAATATTCCAAGAGTTTTGTTCCATTCATTTTCACCTATATGTAAAATATTTGCTTCTAAACTATCCTCTATTTGAAATTCGGTCAACAAATTTTTATCATTGCAAAGCCATTTGCGTAATTCAAAACCAGCGCTTTGTAATATTTGTGTGATTTCCCTTTGTAACTGTATTACCTCTGATACTGTATCCCCTCCACTCAAAAGATCATCTACATAAAAATCATTTTTTATTGCATCACATGCCAATGGTGCAAGTGACTTGTTTTCAATTGACAACTGAGTGAGACATCGAACTGCTAGATACGGAGCAGATGCAGTACCATACGTTACAGTGTTTAGTTCAAAACATCTTAATTTTTCCGTTGAATTCGAGCGCCAAAATATTTTTTGATACCTTCGTTGTTCTTTACTGATTAATATTTGTCTGTACATTTTTGAAATGTCGGCTGTCATTACATATTTATGTTTCCTAAATCGTACAAGAATCGAAAAGATATCCTGTTGTAAAGTGGGACCGCTAAATTGAACATCATTCAATGATAATCCGGAATCTGTCAGCGCGGACCCATCATAGACTACACGACATTTGGTTGTCAAACTTGTTGATTTAATAACCGCATGGTGCGGTAAATAATAACCTTCTGTGTTACTATTTGATTTTGAGTCAGTTAATTCGTGCATGTGATTTAAATTTTCATATTCATGCATAAATTTTATATAATCTTTCTTTAAAATTGGGTCCTTGTTAAGTTTTCTTTCTAATGAATAAAACCTATTAAGAGCCATTTCCCTAGAATTTCCTAAATCAATTAATGATTGTTTAAAAGGAACCTTAACAATAAATCTACCATCGGAACTACGTTTGGTAGTTTCAGTAAAATGAGTTTCACAATATTTCTCAGCTTCCGATAAATGTGAGCTGTTAGTATCGACTTCCTCTATTTCCCAAAATCTTGCGATTTGGTCATCAATTGAATTTTCTTTTATAACATTCAAACAAGTTACTGACCTATTTATTTTGGAATTAATATATAAATTGCCAGCTATAATCCAGCCAAATTGCGTGTTTTGCAATACAGGCAGATTTTGACCTAAACGTTTTTGTCCTGTACATAAAATAGACCAAAATGTATCTGAACCTAATAAGACATCAATTTCGCTTGCTACGTTGAAGGTAGAATCTGCCAATATTAAATTATTTGGGAGATTGAGTATATTCCTATCAAACGAAATTGACGGTAATGTTTCGGTAATTTTTGGTATGACTAAACAATTAATGTTTATATTAAAATCATTATGTAGGGACATAACCGAAATATTTATTTAACTGCTTATATTTGTCAATGTTTCGCCTACACCCTTAATAACGTGATTAATCCTAGATAATTTAATTCCTAATTTGCTAGCTAAAGCTGCAGTAACAAAATTGCTTTGTGAGCCGCTATCCAATAAAGCACGGCATTTAATGAATCCATTACTAGTTTTAATTTTGATTATAGCAGTTGATAAAAGCACTTGTGACGCCACTGCTAATGCTGCCTTATTTTGTTCAACTACGTGACTATTTACTGAAGAATTTGGTAACAATGAAGCATCCTGTGTACCTGCGGGATTTGGCAAAGTGCTCGTCGAAGGGACAATTTCCGAAGTACTAGAATTTTCAAGGCTAACAGAACCGTTATGCTCCAAGTGCAACAAAGAATTATGGGGCTTATTGCATTTAAAACATCTGCGAACGGGACAGTTCCACGAAGGATGAGACGCCCGTAAACAATTCAGGCAAATTTTAAGTTTCTTTACAGCTGCAATTCTGGCGACTATGCTTAATTTTAGAAACGAATCGCATTTGTAAATTGGGTGATTTTGATGGCAATAGTAACATTTTAGATTATTTGTACTGAAGACGAAACTATTTGTTGGAGATTTTTTATAATTTGCTTGATTAAATTGACCCTTATTATGTTTCTCCATTTTATGAATTTCAAGTTTTTCTAAAATGTCGCACTTTGATTTCAGAAATTTATTCATATCTGACATGTATGGCAATTCGTTTTCATATTTATACGATTCCCAGTCGCGGCGTGTAACTAAATCAAATTTATTGGTTAATATATATATTATTAATCGATCCCAATGCTCTGTTTGTTCACCTAGCGTTTTTAAGGAACGTAACTGTTTAGTGACATTATCAAATAATTTCCTAAGTTCGATATGAGATTCCTTATTAATAACAGGATAGTCAAAAATGGCCTTAATGTGATTGTGAATCATTAATGGTTTATTCTCATATCTGTCTATTAAGAGCTGCCATGCATTTTTATAATTGGCTGCAGATACCTGAATATTTTTAATTATTTCTGCTGCATCCCGTTCAAGAGAAGACCGTAAGTAATAAAACTTCTGAATTTCCGATAAAGATTCATTGCTATCAACAAGAGCCTTGAATGCATCCCTAAATTCCAACCAGCCATCATACTGACCACTAAAATTAGCTAATTTTATATGTGGCACTTGTATTGAATTATTATTATTAGATGCACCGAACCTGTTGATGCCACTATGATATGACCCTGGACTTGAATTATTTATTTTATTAGAATCGAAAAGTGTACATAATGCTTTTATATCTCCTATAATATTAAAATATGCATTTTCAAACTGTTCCCGCTCAACCTCATGATTTTCTGACTCTTCAAGCAATTCAATTTGGTATTGAACTTCATTAAATTCATCCCATGAAGGTTCAGTTTTTTCTAGCCTATGATTTAATTGAGCAATAATACTTTCAGATACTGAATCCTTATCAACATTGTCAAAATAAGTTCTTAGGCGTGTTACGTTGGCTTTAATTATGCCGCGCCTAGCCCTTAAGTAATTACAGTTGATTGTTTTTTTGCAGGTCTGTAATCGGTGGAGATAAGTGATCAGAAGTTCTTTTATATGACATGAGGATAGCATTCACCCCCGCTTGGAGGTGATAAGTGTTACTTGGACTTGTTACAGTTGTTTATATAATTTGTTTTTGATTTCAGAAATAAACGTGGTTATTGTTGGCGAAATTCTCACAAACGCTTTATGTTCATATGCCCCACCAACACTTTCGAGTCTCGGAACGAATTTTCGCCACGTGCTTAGGTTTCGAAAGCAAAGTGACCACTTCGAAAACGTTTCTGAAAATGTTTGTAGATTGTTTTAAATCATGTAATATATTATAGTCATATTATTGTACTGTGATTTTTTCTTATTTACAGGATAAGATAATTCTGCAATAGGCATTTCAAGTATTTGAGAAGCAGTGCATTCTCCAAGATGTCCGAATTTTACAGTACCATACAATTCCCACTTTATGTATTAACACTTTTGGGATTTCACTCAAAAGAACGCTCTATAAAACATGTAGCATTTCAATTTTTAATTTGTGGAATGATGCTATTTGTAAATTGCATAGTTATAATACGGTTTTGGTATACAAGAAATATTACTGATTTTGTCGATAACGCTGAAGCATTTGCTGGATTTACACAGGTATTTGGTAATTAGATATCTATTACTTATTAGAAATATCGTTTTGTTGAACTTTTTTTGTCTTAAATGAAAAACGGTATTTGATGAAACTTTTTGCTATACGTGTTTTATGGTCATCAATCCATAAACATCGTCAGTCGATGGATAAATAGTCATCAGCAGGATATTAATTTGAAATTCCTTTCGAGCAAGAGTTCTGAATATTGTTGACTCAATCGTATTAGGGCTAATAACGATTTCATTATGGAGTAACATAAACGGGTTAGAAATAACGTGCTAAAATAATATATTACCTAACTTGTTTAGAAAAGTGATATTTTGCTGAATAGTTCGTTTGAGTACGAGCGTTAGCGAGTACTTAAATAGCCATACTTTTCTAATGCGTTTCGTACACTATTTTATCGCATTTCATATAGAAATGTGCAATATGAATTTTGTATGTAAAAGTGACATTAATAGTAATTTATTGTACAAGACGATAAAGTTAAATTTTATCCACGAGTGAATCGTTTAACGTGGAGACGAAGTCGAGACGTTAATGATTCAAGAGTGGATAGAAATAACTTTATCGTCGTGTATAATACAATATTTTTTTCTATAGCAAGAACTTTAACAATTTCAAAAGAAAATAATGACAGTTAATCTCATTTCAAAATGTCAGTAGCTAGATTGGGTTGCTACGATAATACGAAGCTGTCATATTTAATTTAAACAAAAGTTAGAAAATTAAATTACTTTATCTATCTTTGATGTTAAAGTGCTACTTTATCTACCCTTGCTGTTAAAGTAGAACTTGACCTTTTGTTTTGAGTTGATAAATGCACAATTTAACATGTGCTATAGAAAAAATATAAAAACATAGCTAAGCTGAGTAGAACTCGTTTTTATGTACTGAAGCACAATATGCAGTTCCAGTTGATGTTATGCGTTTGAGAGTACTGAAGTGTACTGTTGGTAGCACTATAATTCTATGCCAAATTTTAAGTTTATAGGTTAAGTTTTGCTTCAGTCTTGACACAGACTAACACAAAATCTAATCTGCTAACTTCGAATACGACATATACTGACAGTACCACCAACAATACACTTCAACATTGCGAAACTTGAAACGAATCATCGTTGCTATGCTATAATGGCTGCTATGCTGTAAAATACCGGTTTACTCAACGATGTTGAATATCGAAATGTAGTACATTCCGCTATTAAATGCTATAAACGTTCATTAATATACACTTCAACGGTTTGTGCTATGCTGGGTAGATGTTATAAGAATTTAATCGTGTGATATCTCTATTTGAAATTTACAAATGAGTCAACAACATAACGCAGACAAACAGGCTTTCGTTCTGTCTTATTTATCATAAGACATTGTTGTTATGGAAACTCATGGTTTATTTAATGGTGTGTTGTTTTCAAATGAAGTTCTATGACTGCAATATAATAATAATTTATTTATCCAATAAATGATGGCGATGATGGAATGATGACTGCTGAAAAATTTCTGTAATTAATACATAGGATCAATCACCAGCCATGGAAAATTGGAGTTTGGCCAATGGCAATCGTTTTACACTGAATAAGCTCCAAGTGGGTGTTTAATAAAGGTAAAACACGAAGTTGCTGCTTATTTAGTTAATGTTATACATTAATAAATTAATGTAATAGTGCCAGCCGTCAAGGTGATTGGTTTTATGCATTAATCCTCCGAATATCATTCGAATTATAAATTTAGTCGGTTTCATTTGTAAGATTAACAATTACACTTGTTGCATGAGCTCTTGATATTTTCCTAGGTAACTTGTTTTCAGGTAATCTTTTCATTTCATCGACTAAATGGATAGTTCTTATTGTATTACATATAAACAAAAGCTTTATTAAATACTACACATTATATAAAATTAATGATGTTTAAAAAAATATAATGCTAACTGTAGAGAGTTAAGTATAGCAATACTGCTTGAAATGTTCTGAGCACAACTCAAACTAAATAGAGAAAATAATTAACAATAACCTAATAAATTGCGTAACATTTCGATCTTGCAGGTTTTTCTGAAGATGATTGTTGCTGCCTACAATCAAGATAAACTTGATAAGCTCTTGAACGGTTTTGAGTCTTTCTGGACAACTGACATGTTCAGAAATAAGCTTCGATTAAAATTAAATACTATCATCTTCAATATGGTGCGTGCGCAGAAACTCTTTGCCATTTTTACTGTAGTGGCTGTATTAGTAAAGAATGCAGTGTCTTTCGTTTACAATTCGTTACCAGTGGGAAGTTTGAATATAAATGCATCCAACTTTTGGTTCAACATCACCTGGATATGCGAAGCAGCAGGACTTACAGTGGCTGCCTTTTTTGTACCTGCGTTTGACAATACATTTTTAGCAGTTAGCACTAACATCATAGTACAGTTTCGACTTCTGAGTCATCGCCTCTCCAATCTATTTCGATTGAGGAACGAACAGCAGTCAATTACAGTCAAATCCTATATAGAGCACCACATATTTCTATTGAAGTAATAGAGTAACTTAACGCTAAACTTTTTCGATGCTATTTGATTACATTTATTTTCAGATTCATAGAGTCAATGCAAAAGTATTTTTCATTCGCTCTTTTAGTTCAGTATATAACTATAACGCCCTTAATTGTCGGTGAAATGTATATGCTCTTCGAAAGGTACTGCATCTATTTATACCTTAAAAGATTTGTAAGGAGCATACCGGATGACAATGAAACCAGGACAATGCTTCTATCTTCGTTACTTATGAATGCATTCGGATGAAATTTGATACAAGGATACGTACTAGACACAATTTTGGATTGGCATACAAGTATAATAAAAATGGCCGACTCTCGGTTTCATCGGAAATAACAATAACTTTGATTTTTTAAATAGATCACCCTATATATATTATGTTTTTCGCAATCAACGGCTAAAATTACATACAACAGGGCTGCCGAATTTACTTAGGTATTACACAGAAATATTAAAAAAAGAAATTAATTATTCTTCAATTTTAAATAATGGTAAAGTAGTGCATGATGCATATCATTGGATTGATAATTAAATTTGGTGCTTAATGGCAAGATGGCCCTTGGTAGGTGCTATTTAAAAAAAGTTACTTTTTCTTAAAAAACGTGTTTAGCAAATTTCGTTCTTTTATTAAGGGTTTGTTATTGACTTTATTGATAAAATAGCTATTATTATTAGTTGCTAGAGTCAATTAGAACATACTTTTTTAAGTCGCAGCCTTCTATTGTAGAAAATAAGAGTTGAACAAAATATTTTTCTGTTTAAAAAAATTTTAATTTGGCGAGAGTAATTTATGTAATTTCACTTGTACATTCCAAAGAATATAAAATATACAGGGTGACCCATTTAAAAAATCAAAGTTGGAGTCATTTCCGGTGAAACCGGAAGTTGGCTATTTTGACAAGATATATATCGGTCAATCAGAAATTATCTGTAGTATCTTCTTACCAAATTTTATCTAAATCTATTCATAAATAAAGCAGATATAAGCACGGCTCTAGTCTCATCGTCACCCAGTATAAGAACGGTCACATAGAAACATTCACCGATGGGGCCATCATTTAAGGATTAATGACATTTGAAACGACTGGACGAAATGATAATTTATGTATTAAGGGCATAATCAATAGAGTATAGCACGAGTAAATGTTTAAACCGTGATGCAAATCGGAGAGCTTTAAATTTCCTGAAAGCTGTAATCGTGATTAGGCACGTGGTACATACAACGTTTTATTTTTGTTTGGTTCTCAAAATGGACAAAATTCAGGAATTCACTATTTAGGCTACAGATTACTGTGTCATCGCTGTGCCGGCGCTGTGAATTTTTGGTGTGCTATGGTTTCTATGCAGATTGTTAGTGTTGTTATACTGCATTGTTAGTGCTTGTTATACTGCTTACCAACTTTATAGGCCCTAGGGCCATAAAAGACATTTGAAGCCAGCTACCGAGAGGCAGTAGACAAGATTATGGCTACAAAATAAAATAAACTCATTTCCGCGTATGTACGAATGTACGTATGTTCCACACAACGGTGAAAATTACCGATGGATTTTCAAGAAAATGGGCAGAGATATTCTATAAAGCTTTGGAACAATGGCATCAGACGTTTGTTTCACTGCGTTACAGCGTTCGTTGGTTGGTTGTCAGGAGGTCTACTTACCCAAAAAAATTTCGAAAAACGAAAAAATTTTTTCTTCTGAAGAACGGCAATAACGATTTTGATCATTTTCACAGAATTTTTTTTCTTACTCATAAATGATACCCCATATTTATTATCTACTGAAAGAAGGAAGGAGTCATATGTCATATAAACGAATTTCAATTATTATACCATTCATAATGCAAAAAATCCCTATTCAGGCCACGCATTAATAAGTAAAAACACCGTGGTGTTATCGTTTTGGTGTTCTCAATTTTGAGGTGTCAGCTGTCAATGTCATGCAATTTCCAACATTTTTTTAGGATAGGCATTAAATACATTTTTAGTGTAATTCCCTTATAGATATTCATGGTATAATCTAATCGAATACTCACTCGACGACTTTAAGAATTATAAAAAAAAATTCTTACAAACGCAACGGGTTGCTTTGTAGAGACACCACTCGCCTTCGGCTCGTGTTATTTCTAAGCAACCCGTTTCGTGAGAAAGCAAAAGTATTTTTGATAATTCACAGTCGTCTCATGGTATTATTACTGAAAATCGTACGACACTCATTAATGTGTGAGAGTTTGTGTCGTTACGATTTTCTTACCGAATGTGCATTCGAGCATTAATTCATATCCGGAAATTATTTTTCTTGCATTCCAACAACGTCCTAATTTGCCCTCGCGTCTCGTTCGAGCATATTAATACGACGTTGTTGGAAAGCACCCAAAAAAAAATCCGGATTATATGTGAAAATTTACTTAGACGGTTTATGAAGCTTTAGAACTTTAGTGTCGTAAAATCGTTATTTTTCTCAAAAATTACTTTTTATTTTGATTATCTTCATAGACAGCCCTAGGACGATAATATCACACCCTGGCTTCAAAGTCGGGAGGCCGAAATACCCCAAAAATGTCAAAAAGACAATGTTCTTTCTTCTCAAAAATAGCTCTAAATATTTTGATCTTTTTTACAGATAACAGTTCCATCTTACTCATAAGTAAACCCCATAGTCAGTATCTACCTAAAATTCTAGGGACGGAAATATTTGAGAATACGGATTTTATTTCAGTACTGAGCTGATGGGGTATGGAAACAGCAGTTGCGCGAGGTCTATCGGTCTTCGAAATACTAGTTATTATAATACAAATAAGATGGTATTAACAAGAAAATACCCTGCAATGCTTAAGTGAGAAAGAGATAAACATAGCAAATATTTGAGTCGGCTTGACGGTCATTTTAATTGTAACATATATGGCAACCAAATATGCCTGCAAATAGTTATTTATGTTTCAAGGGAGTAAAAGAGGTGTTTTTGGTCTAACGTCTGAAAGGTGAGTTGCTACCATCATGGCTACCGCTGGGAACAGCTCGTCTTCTAGGACCGCTTGCAAACGGTGTAAAACTAAAGTAGTTAATAATTTTAAATGTAATAAATGTGACATTTTCATGTGAGCTGTTCCAAGAAGTGCAATATATAAAAATTCTTGACGATCAAACAATAATCTGTTATGAAAACGTGTTTAGTTCGGACAGTGACGATAAGGCATTTTTCGAGGCATTACAGAAAATTTCCAACTCTGAGAAAAAGATAGACATTCATATTTTAAAATATAGCATGATCAAAAATTAATCTCATCTAGAATGGCTGTGGAAATGCAAACCAACGCCTTTAAAATTGGCTTACATACTTACATTTAATTCAAACTGTCAAATTGTATTATTATAAATATTCTTTTTATGCATCTTATTACAATATTAAATTGAAATAAATAAGTTTTCACGTAAAAGTAACGTAGTTATCCAAAAAATAAGCTTGCGCCGGTCGAATATACACTTCATCTTATATCTAACTTAAAAATAAAATATAATGCAGCCAGTTTTTAAGGCAGCAATTTATTCTTTCATAACCATACTAGATTAGATTAATTTTTGATCATACTGTATACTGTGAATCAAAAAGACACTTTAATACGCAAATTGTATAATAAAATTCAGTTATTAAACAAACATATCGAAGTAACAACTGTTCGTGACTGTAAAGCAGATGGTGCTTTGTAGAAAGACAAACAAACATTCGTAGCAAACGAGGCAATTAATAATACTGTAGTACAAAGTGCTCAATTGAGTAAAAATGTAAATAAACAGATAAACACGTGCTGGCTACGTGTTGAAAACCAAAATCCTAAATTGAATATACAAAAACCCACTCAGACTGTAACACAAAAAAGAGCTATCAGCTGCTATGTTAGAAGGTGAAACTTCATCTGTGCTTAATAAATAGGTAAATTTAAATGACGATGCCAGAAATACTCAGTCGTTGTCAAAAAAGGCGGTGAGTGGATTAAGGTGGCCAACAGAAACCGTTGACGTTCAATTGTTTTGGGAAATAATAAGGATACCGCAGATGTTGAAGGAGTGCCGAAATTAATTCACTTGTATTTATACAGGCTGGATCCCAAACCCACGTCATCAAAGCTAAGTGATTTGCTGAAGCCCCATTTCTAGGAAGTAACCTGCGAACCTTTATCATCCAGGCATCCGGATTGATATGCTTCTTTTAAAGTATCGATATCGAAAATTCACTTCAGACAAGCAATGGATCTAGATATTTGGCATGTATGCATGATGCATGTATAAACCTTTTTTTAGAAATGCCCAAGAAGAAAGTGATAAAAGAAGATTAGTGTTTAATCCTAGTTTATTGGTTTATTAAATTAAAAATTTCTATGTCTAGTAAAAATAGGTTTCAAAGAGGACGCAATTAAATATTTTCATATGGACGGTTTTAAATTAATAACAGCGTACTGTACACTGTACATCCACTATGAAGCATGGTGGGGTGGGTATATGGGCAAATGAAAACTTAAATGTAATGAAATTAGCTATAAGCGTTTCTTGTGTTGAACAATATTTTGAAATTTGCGGGCTTTTATGGAAACCCACCAAACGTAAACCTATTATAATTTTAAATTGTTATAGAGCTCCATCCGGGGATAAAAGTGTATTTTTTACTAGTTTGTTGGATGTTTTAAATAGCCTCTATAACCCTTAACATTCACAACTTCTGTGTGGCGATTTTAATTTGGACATGTGTAAGAACAATAAGTTCAACGTACTTTGTTCGAATAGATCTTGCTGTGACTTCAATCCAGTAGTGAAATGGCCACTAGAATTACGGAAGTAAATTGTACTATTATTGATCAGATATTTGTACGATCCTGAAAGAGTAGTGGACTGTATACTAAGACAATAATTAATTTCGGTAGCACACGGTTTAAAATATACTTTATTTCACTAAAATACACAAACGAAAATTATGTACAAGAACCTATAATATAAATCTTGCGACCGATCAGGGCTAACGTCGCTTCGAGTCTGCCCCTTTCCGATTTTAGGGCTGCTATTCATAAAAATGTCCAGATGTTGACGAACAAGTGGCCGGCACAAAATAGCGACAGTCCTTACACTTACTTCTTAATCCTAAACATACCCGCCACCTTGAAATATTCATGATTTCAACATTATATACAAATTAATCTATTTAAACTAGAACCAAAATAAAAGTATAAAATGTACATGAATTACAATCTAAAATTATGCTAAAGATAACCAGAACGTTTCTAAAATAACTAGCCATAAAGTTCGTTCCTCACAGAGGTTCAGGAATTTTGCTTAAAACTAACGCGGTTTAGACAGTTTATGGAAGTTCTTGGTTTAATTTATTGCGAGCACTTTGCTATTGTCCTTCACCAGATGCAAACGGGCACAATTTCACTAACGGTCGTTTCAAGATGCTGTTGGACGTCTTCACTGTAGCTACCCTAACGATTCCATCTGCACCGGGGTGTAGGGCGAGAACCCTGGCTAATGACCATTGACAAGGCGGTAAATTGTCTTCTTTTATGATAACCAAAGATCCAATTTCAATGGTTTGGTAAGTGCCCCGTTGTTTAGGTCGTTGCTGCAGCGTTGACAAATATTCTTTCGCCCATCGGTTCCAAAAATGTTGGGTCAGTAACTGAACCCTTTGGAAATTCACGAGTCGATTCTCCTTGGCACTCCTCAAGTCTTTATCTACGACGCTGGTAATTGGTCGACCAATTAGAAATTGGCCGGGAGTTAGAGGATTCAGGTCTAAAGGGTCGGAAGTTAATGGTGGTATGGGACGTGAATTTAGTACTGCTTCAATTTGTATAATAAGAGTGTTAAATTCTTCATACACTAAATGTGCATTACCAGCTATTCTTTTTAGGTGAAATTTAAACAACTTGACAGATATTTCCCACAATCCCCCCATGTGCGGCGATCGCCGTGGAATATTTTTCCATACTATTTCTCTTGAGAGACAATGATTTTTAATTTTTTGATCGGTTCCTTCTGAATTTATAAAATCGTGCAATTCACGCAATTCTCTCCTCGCTCCAATAAAATTTGTGGCATTATCACTCCAAATCTCGCGCGGAATACCCCTTCTTGACACGAATCTGCAAAGTGCAGCTATAAAAACTTCAACGCTTAGGGAACTAACTAATTCAAGGTGTATAGCCTTTGTCGTAAAGCAAACAAATACACAAACAATACACTTAACGACCTTGCAACCGCGAGTTTTCTTGTCCTTCAACAGAAAATGACCACAATAATCTATTCCGCAAATTTCGAAGGGTGAACTGGGAGCACGCCGATCTGCTGGTAAATCGGCCATCGGAGGCATGACACCCTTAGGATTTGATTTAAAACACGTGACACATTTGTGAAATATTTTTCTTGTCAAATTTCTACCGTTTAGTGACCAGTAATTTTCACGCAATTTATATAATAACGCTTGCGGTCCGCAATGGAGCTGAGTAACGTGAACGTCTGTTGCAATTAATTCCGTTAATTTATGCTTGCTAGGCAAAATAATGGGATGTTTTTCTTCGTAAACGAGATCCGCGTTTCTTAACCTCCCACCTATGCGTATTATGCCCCTGTTATCTAGAAACGGGTTGAGAGATGAAAGATTTCGAGGTTTTCTAAGTTGATTATTATTACTTAACTCTTTAATTTCGTGAGGCAATGCTTGTTTTTGAGCTAGTCGAATTAATGCGGACAACGTTCTGCGTTTTTCGTCAACTGTTATATGTTCCAAAATTTTATTATTTTTATTTCTAAAATTATTTAACCATCGCATGCAATACGCTGTTACTCGAATTAGTTTGTTTAATGAGGAGAATTTTTCAAAAATATACAAATTCATTAAATTTGCAACTGTAACTAAAGTTAAGTTTTTCGCCTCGGGAATTTCTATATCGCATTCAATCTCTTCGTTTTTGAAATTATATTCTACGTTTTCTCTAATAAAATGTGGCCCTCGCCACCATGCGTCTAGATGAATTAATTGTCTTGCGCTTATTCCTCGCGAGACTACATCTGCGATATTATTTTGACCATCGACGTGATGCCAATCATCAATGCAAGTCAACGTTTGAATTTCTGAAACGCGATTAGATACAAATGTTTTCCAACTTAATACGATCTTCGAATCGCATCAAAAATAATGTTTAGAAATATTTAAATTTAAAGCCTTTTCTACACGATCCTTTAATTTTGCAAGAATTACCGCTCCGCAGAGTTTTAGACGTGAAATTGTTAATTTCTTAAGAGACGCTGCCCTTGATTTTGCACATACTAAGTTTACGCTGCAGTTTCCATCGACAGTGATTGATTTTAAAAATACACACCCACCAAATGCATGTTGAGACGCATCGTAAAAAGAATGCAATTCGAAAATGATAGCGTTACTAAGACGAATGTGTCTTGGAATTTCTAGTGCGTTTATGTGCATTAAATCATCTTGAAAAGACCTCCAAAATTCTTGAATTTCTAAACTAACCGGATCGGCCCAACCGATTTTTTCTTGCCACAGTATTTGCATTAGAAGCTTTGCTCTAATTATAATTGGTTGTAGAAGGCCATATGGGTCAAAAATCTTGCTAATGCTTGATAAAATATTTCTTTTTGTTATTTGTTCAAATTTTTCTATTTTGACTTCATACTGCAAAACATCAGTTTTTGCGTTCCATAATATTCCTAATGTTTTGTTTACACAAGAGTCTCCCCACGGTAGTATTTTCAATCTATTATTTTCTTCTACCTCGGATTGACTTAAAATTCTGGGCTCATTTGAGACTCACTTGCGTAATTTAAACTTAGCTGACTCCAAAATTGTGATAATCTCGCTTTTAACCTTCAGCGCTTTTTCAATAGTTTCCTGACCACTCAACAAATCGTCCACAAAAAATCATTTTCTACTATTTCACTCGCGATCGGATATGTTTCACAATTTTCTGTGGCTAATTGTTTTAAACAGCGCGTAGCTAAAAACGGCGAGGAGCTTAATCCGTATGTGATTGTTTTTAATTCGTAACAATAAACTTTCTGAGTTAGATCAGCTCTCCAAAATATTTTTTGGAAGTTTCTATGACTTTCGTCTATCCAAATTTGCCGATACATCTGCTGAATGTCGGCACTCAATACATATTTATGTATTCTAAAACGTAATAAGATTTCCCACAATTCATTCTGGACTGTGGCTCCTGCATATTGTACGTCATTAAGTGACAAATCGGAGTCTGTTTTGCACGAACCGTCAAATACAAATCTGCAGCGGGTAGTCGTGCTACTCTCTTTTATTACAGGATGGTGTGGTAAAAAATAATGCAATTGAGAATCGGCTACTTCGTTGATACGCTGCATGTGACCTAATGTTTCGTACTTATTCATGAACTCTATGCATTCTTTGCGTAAATTATCATTTTTTATCAAACGTCTTTCGGTTGCGTAGAAACGTTTTAACGCGATGTCCCGTGATTGCCCTAAACAATTTACATTTTCACGAAAGGGAATTTTAACAGAAAAACGGCCATCTGTTACGCGTTTCGTGGTGGTGGTAAACAAATTTTCGCATTTAATTTCTTCAGGGGTCAATTTTTTCAGCGCGTCTCCTTCTTCCACTTGCCAAAATCTTTCCAAATCTGTTTCTAATGAACAATGTACAAATGTTTTTTTGCTTAATTACCGGCTGCGCTTGGCCATTTAATTTACCAGCGATAATCCAGCCGAAGGCTGTATTTTGCAAAATGGGTTTTCCCTTACCTAAGAAGATTCGTTCGCTTGCCAAAGCTTCCCAAAAAATACTGCTTCCAATTAAAATATCTATTTTATCGCTTTGGCAAAATGCTGAGTCCGCTAACGCGATGTTGTTAGGTATACTAATTAATTTCGAATCGAAAGTATGCATTGGCAAATTTCCCGTTATTGTATCGAATACTAAGCATGTGATCACTCTTTTAAAATTATTACAACGTGATTTAATTGTCACATCTACGCAATGTTCTGCGCGCGCTAATCCGTTTCCAATGCCACTAACTATCGTATTTAATCTTCGCTCTTTGAGACCTAAACTTTTACATAAATTTTCACTTATAAAATGCGACATTGATCCACAGTCTGATAACACTCTACATTTTTGAAAATGTCCAACTGGACCTGCTACATCAATGCAGGCTGTTGCTAATAAAATTTTTCCATTTCAGCTATTAATGACTTGACTTGATGCTACTACAGTTTCGCTGATTGTTGGCAATGGTTCTGAATTGTCTGCGTTATTTCTAACGGCTACTACATTGGTGCCTTCGCTATCGCGATGTAAAAGGGTATGGTGTTTTCTATTACACTTCATGCACCATTGTTTGTATTTGCAAGCTACGACCCCGTGATTCGGTTTTAGGCAATTTAAACACAATTTTAATTCTTTAACCCAAGTATATCTGTCTAGGACTGGTTTGCCCGTGAATGTTTTACAGTTGAAAACAGTATGCAATTCTTTGCAAAATGCACAACTACTAGCGGGTGCACAGACCCCTACAAACGATTTTAAATTTCTATTTGAATTTCTATTATCTAATTTATCATGGTTTTGTTTCGTTGCTATTTCTAAATGCTTCAGCGATTCTAAAACACTACATTTACCTTTTAAGAAATCCATGAACTCTTCAAATTCAGGGAGTTCACCCTTATGCGGTGTGCCCTCTCATGCGCGTAATGTGATGTTATCTAATTTCCGACTAATAATAAATATCAACAATGCGCTCCAAGAATCGGTTGGTAATTTTAACGATTTAAAACATCTAATATTTCGCAATACAGTGTCGTATAAGTGCCCCATCTGTACCGCGTTTTCTCTATGCAAATTGGGCAATTCAAATATTTCACGGATGTGACCATTCACTAAAAGCTTTTTATTTTCGAATCGTTCTTTTAATATTTGTAAGGCCAACTCATAATTAGCATCTGTCACTTCGATGGCCTCAATAGCCCGCAAAGCGTCTCCCTTTAACGAAATTCGGAGATAATAAAACTTTTGAGCATTGGCAAGGTTGTTGTTGTTATGCACGATTGCTTCAAATGTGTCGCGAAAATTCCTCCACTCGCTTAAACTCCCCGAGAAAGTTGCTAATGAAAGCGCAGGAAGTTTGATTGCCGGCTCTATTACCGAATTATTAGAATTTTGAAGTGATTGGGGTGTGTTATTAATTAATTCCCTATCCGCGATATCTATGTACGATTTTGCTCGTGCCATTACATCAAAATAAAGGGTTTCAAACCCTCGCCTCTCATCACTATCTACGTCTGTTCCCTCCCCCTTAGCTTCTATATCTGATTGAAGTTCGTCAAATCTATCTATTATAGATTCGATTCTTGAATATCTCATTCTTAATTGTGTTAAATTAGAATCGTCATAATCGGAGAGAAATGCACAAAACCCGTTCAATTTTTCTTTAAATTGGTTACGTTTATTCAATTGCTTTTGTGTCATTTTGATTGACTATTAGTTTCGAAAAGCTAGCAGATAAGGATAGGATATTTGGGATAGAAAACGATGGCCACTTACTATTAAACTTGGTACAGTTGCTTTCTTCCAGCGGCTGTGATTTGTCCACGGTTTTCTTCGTTGCGTTGTTGATCCAACACGTCGACTAGAATTTTCTAACTTCTACGTCGATTTCTTCTATCGTTTCTATTGCGACTCACTAACTAACTTCGCTTGCTGTCTTTACGTTCGACCACGCACTTCTCGTTCGCACATACAAAGTTCTTTAAAACGCGTACCACAATACCAATCCGAAATCCGGTACGATTAGGACCAAATGTACGATCCTGAAAGAGTAGTGGACTGTATACTACGACAATAATTAATTTCGGTAGCACACGGTTTAAAATATACTTTATTTCACTAACATACACGAACGAAAATTATGTACAAGAACCTATAATATAAATCTTGCGACCAACCAGGGCTAACGTCGCTTCGAGTCTGCGTTGTCTGCCCCTTTGCGATTTTAGGGCTGCTATTCATAAAAATGTCCAGATGTTGACGAACAAGTGGCCGGCACAAAATAGCGACAGTCCTTACACTTACTTCTTAATCCTAAACAATATTTATGAATTCTGATAATGCTGGTTATTTCAGATCATAGAATTGTTTTATTGGAACTGGATACCAGCGAGTCTGGGTCAGATAAGACCTACGTTTATAAAAGAACTTATAGTGAAAATAATATTTTAAATTTTGAATGTAGCCTTCTAAGCGAAAGTTGGCTTGACCTCTTCAGTAGTGATTGGCTTATTCGAATCAAAAATAACCGGTTATCCGGTTATTGAAATAACCTGTGTAACTCGGTTTTCGTTGCAAGTATTCGATGAAAAATAACCTCATCCTGATACGTACTACGTGCCGCGTCTCAGCGACCTGCGAGTGATTGAAATTCTGTAAATAATACGTCATTCATAACTCATATAACCTTTTCTACGTATGTACTTGATTGACCCAAGTGAGGCACGCGGCTGCTTGTTGATGTTATTAAGACATTTGAGACTCCTTGTCGACGAGTTAAATTTATGGGGCCGCTCCTATTAAAGATAACGTTCTGCTGAGTATGAGATTTTCCGAAGCTGTGTTGGTATTAATTTATAACGGCCTAAATGTTTGCTTCGAAACGCGGTTGATTATGCCTAATAGGGATAACCAGAAAGCGAAATAAGATTTTTCAATATCGTAAAAGATTTATATTTAATTTTTAATAACGGAGCAGTCGGGAAAAGAAGTGGATTTCGGTGTTGAAAATTTTAAGTGTGCGTCCTTAGAACCGCGGAAGGCTGAACGTAGATAAATTATGGATTCTAAAATATACCGGTATGATGTGCAAGCGATAAGGGAAGGGTGGCTACTAGAGAATTTTAGGAACTAAAAATAGATTCAATAGATACTTTTATTCGCATATTTATAATTTCTTTATGATTAATATTGATATAGCTATTCTCAATGGTTTAAACTCCTTAGAAATCAAATAAAAATCATTTATACAATTATTATAATTAACGATTAACTGAGTTCCTCTGCTATCTGCAAGTTACGATGCCGATGCAGATAACGGTGAACCGCCAACGGGCAAACCGGCTGACTTAATCGAAACGAATCGAGAGCCAAAATTGTTTCGAATGATTATTCAAATAATCAATCGCTATTAATATGATTCGAATGCAAATAATTCGGTTATGAAAATTGTCCGGTTATGCACATCACTACTCTACAGTATCACTGATACGAATGACGCTTTCAGGTTTTTCTACGAAAAATTTTACTCTATTTCGATTTACATTTCCCGAAACAGCGTTCTTGTTTAAAACTTTATAATAAAGAATGGGTGAATGACGACGTGATTATATCTAGTGTCAATTTCAACGACTTGCACGTTCTAAACCGCTCTTATACCGAGTTGCTAAATATATACAAGCAAGCTAAACAGAAGCATATTGCTTTAATACAAACTACCAAAATTACTTATTACTAAAACAAACTTTTTAATTCTGACAATCCCTCACAGCAGGCATGTAAGATTGTTTTCGATTTATCTAATGAAAATATAAAGTTAAATAACATTGCATTAAATGTCAACAGTACTGTAACGGAAGATCCGCAACTGGTAGCAGAACAGTTCAATAACTTTTTTATTGAGGCTCTCTTGGACGTTATAAAACATTCCTAAAACAAATAGCATATCTAATCAGAGCAATATATGTAATTATTCTCTCTTTTTAAGTCTTTTTACAGAAGACGAGTGATACAATATACTAATAAAGTTATTTTGCTTATAAGGTTATGTTTATAATTAAATATTAATCGATTAAATTGCCCCATTTATTTGTTTTGAATATTTAAAATTATGTCTGTTAGCTTCTGTATATGCACTTGACGGTAAATCAGAGTGGATTCCTTTTATCTAGATTGCTTATTCTGAAATATGATGTTCCTATTTTAATTATGACAATTCTAAGTTTCTGTCAAACATTACGTCAAAAATAGTTATTGAAAATACAATTACAAATACTTCGTCGTTACATTGGTTATATGACAATCTCAAATAGTAAGCACTCCCTTAATTAAATTAATTCACTTTAATCTTTATTTTATTTTAGTTCTTAAATAACACTTGGATTCATTTACCTTTTATTGAACTTAGCACCTTTGTTTGATGAAACCAATTCACCCAACTCTGCAACCGATCATACCACCACTGATCCACTCAAAATCACGGTGAATGCCTCAACTAATAACCAAACTGCCAAAAACGTCAAGAATCAGGATCTAAATTAACCCAGGAAACTAGTTTGCCCCATCACAGCACAGATCCAAACAGAACCCAGTTATAGTAGTTTTTCTTTAATATTCAATCCAAATTTCTCCTTTGAAATAAGTTACAGCTCAGCACCAAAAATCCCAACCAGAGACAAGCTATCAGACCTCATTTGACAATCCCCATAAATATGCTTACTCTGCCAACGACTTCCTTGCGATTCTCTTCCCTTGTAAAATGTTTGCTGTAATCCAATTCAACGATGCAAAATGCCAAATGTAATCCCACAATAAACTTAACTTAGTATTTGTTTTTTATTTGCTTTTGTAGATTATAACTGCTTTAGGGTACTATTCTCACCATATTCTTTATCTGTCTCCATTTTAGTCTGCTCGCCTTCTTACTTTCAATATTTTATTTTATTTCTTGTACACCACGCGGATTCTATCTTTAACTGAAACACCAAGCATATTTAAACTTTTTTAAAAGGGTTTATTTATTAATTTCTTATTATACAAATCGGTTACATCTTTTCGCTTCAAAATTGTATATCTATAAAAACAAACTCCTTAACGATCTAGCTTACTTTTCAATCCAACACACTATAAAAGCTTTATGGTTTGGAGAATACCCACTCTGTTCAATAGTCTATCTCGAAAAGGTATTTGCCATCAGCTTCATTCTATTAAATTATAAATTCTATTTTCTTTCTTTACTAAATACAGACGGGTATTGAACCTACTATTAAAACCCCTACCTTACTTGGTCGATTTATCCGTTGAAAATGGAGTTTTTCAAATTAAATAAAAATTGGTAAAGTTGTGCATATTCTAAACAAAAAAGATCCTTGTGTATAAATAATTATAGACCTATTACGGTGTGTTCACCATTCTCAAAAAATTTTGAATATTGTTACCTAGACAGATTGATACATATCTTAAATAGGTTCAATATATTGTCTGACAGTCAACGTGGCTTCCGTGGTGGAAGGTCGACAATAAGTGCTTTACATACATTTTACCACAGAATCGTTAGTTGTGTAGAAAGTGGTAAATGCCCTGTCGGGATATTCTGTGATCTTAGCAGGGCATTCGATTGTGTTAATCACCGACTGCTGCTTGATGAGCTATTTGATGTCAGTATTAGAGGCGTTCCTTTTAACTGAATATCTGATTTTATTTCAGAGCGTAACCAACATGTCTCAGTGAATCATAACAGTGTTTAGAACATGTAATTGTATGAGAAAATCTCCTTATTTAGACAACTGCAAAGGAATATTTACAGGATTTTTGTAACAGTAATTCATTAACAAGGTTAGATTAGAGTTTCTTGAAGCCATTTAAATAGATATTAGTTAGAATTGAAAAATATTTCTCCTAAAAAGCGCCTTGCATAGAAAACGTAAAAATTATGCAAACATACTACTTTTCGGGAAATAATAAAAAATCTAAAAGTAATTAACATTTTATATTATATTCACCAATTATAATTCTTTAAAGTGTTTACATAAAAAAATTTGAACTTTAATATTAAGTCTTTGTATGTGAAATTTTGAAAAATTTATTTTTAGCTAAATTTAAAACAAATGGGGTTTTCCTGCCTTGAGATTGTTTATAAATAACACACTCTAAAAAAATCTCATTGAAATATTACTTAATTTCCGAAAAATAGCACTTTTTCGATTTTGACAGTTTCGAAAAACTCCATTTTCTAAACAAGTAAAAATCGCTCGGTATATATGATAGGGGCTAAATAGGTTTTTAGACAAGCACAAATTAGTGACGCAAAAAGTTTTTTTGAAAAATCTAGAATATGTTTTTCCATATTATGCCGACTTTTTGGCGGGCATTGTATATGAACTACACACCTATTTATTTTTTTACTTTTTTGGTTAGTGTTTGTCTTTAGTTACAATTACATATATTAGAGTACCCACTAAATTTGTTTTATAAATAGCTGCTAAAACCAAAATGCAGCAAAATACTGCAAAAACACGATATGGACATTTCAAGGCTATTATTGAAATGTCAGGGGTTGTCCACAAAATTGCTCCAGTTCCACTCTCATCTATACATGGTGAAATTGACATTATATCAGCCACCGAAACATTTCTTAACAATTCAATTTAGAATTCTGAAGTAATAGAACTATATATGTGTGATAGGGATATCACCATAACTATTAAATCAAGACGAGATGGCGTCATGATCACTCTGAAAAAGAAGTATACAGTAGATATCGTTATTCCAAGCAATCAGACATACGAAACATTACTCATTAAATGTGAATATAAAAAACTAAGTATTTGTAGTCGTATACTGCAATGAAAGCAATATAAGCTGATAATAGGGTTATGATAGAAATTAAAATAATTCAAGCATTTCATGCATTATAGTAAAATAGTCCCCAAAAATTGAAAACTTTGAAACTGTATTCATAGCCTTGACATACAAATAAAAAAACAGAAATTGTAAATTGACAGGCGTATGTTCACTTTAAGCTCCTCAGACCCTCGCGGTCAATCTGTCTTATTTTAAATTGCCAGGATTTGTTGATTAGCGGATCGAGGGCCGAGCGCCGCGCCGGGAGGAAAACACCCTGCTTTACAAGAAATTTAATTTTTATTATTCCTAAATAAAGTTTGATGAACGTCCTGTGATCAGATAAAAACATATCTATATAATATCAGGTAAAATTAATATGATGTGTATAGAGGATCGAACAGTTGTAGAAACTATAAACGGCAGCTGTACCGAAAAGTATAAAATTTATATTTCCTAAGGAACCCGAAAACCACTTGAAGATTGACTCTAATTTTAACGAATTTTAAGTAACCGCAGGCGGATTCCCACGAGTGACGGTTCATCTGCAAATTTCTGTGACCATCAAGCTGCCGTGCCATTTCAGACAAAGTTTAAATTGATATTATTATGAAATTTGAGCATAAATTTAAAACAACCACATAGACCAATAAGCCATCGAGAAAAGTTTGTTTGAATTTTTATAGAGGATCTACCAGTTGCAGGCCAAATCTCCTGGCCGCGGTACGACAATCCACGACCCGTTGGGCGAATGACGATGCAATTCCGCTGTTATAAATTATAATTTTCAAGAAATATTTACTTTAAAATATAGAAGCGTGACGTTTCAAGTGTGACATGGCATACCCCTAGGCACCTTAAAATCCGTAGCGGTTCGTGGTCTAGCGGCATACACCGATGCAACCTAAATGTGAATACGAACGTAGCGGGTTCAAATCCGAGTCGGCCAAAGATTTTTTTAAATTAAACATCTAATCTGTGAATGCAAGAGAGACAGCCAATTCCCAATGAGTACAAGAGAAACAGATTTACCAATTGAAGTTCAAAAACGGGCCCTAAATTAAAAATAAAAATAGAAGACGAGAAAAGTGCGCGCGCAGAAAACTAAAATGGCCCACCCCCGGGAAGTTTAAATTCAACAACTTGAACTTAGAAAAAAATCTGAAAGGATTTCAAATTCAAAAATTTGCGCAAAAATTGAAATTAAAATGGCCGCCGCGTAATTCCGGAAGCAAATTAAAAATGGCCACAACGTGATTTAATCAGTAGCACATATCAAAATTTATTAGAGCAATCCGCGAAATTAATTGCGCCAAACCGCGGAATTAATTCGGGGATTTAATTAGGTCAATTAATTTAATCGTTTGATTGACAGGTGCTCTAGTTTAGTCGTCGGACTACTACTGACCTGCCAGCAAAAATTCACAGTTCCAAATGCCTTCTCTTTGATGATGATATGAAGATGTGCAAACAAGTAACTTGCGTGGAGGATTCACTTGAGCTGGAAGAAATAGTAATAAAGTTATTAAAATGGAGTATCGTCAATAAGATCTATTTCAATATATCAAAATAGTTTATCGTTACTTTCAGAAAAAAATTAATACATCTCAATTGTGATTATTCTATCAATAATGCATCACTTAATCTCACTAATGTAGTTAAAGGCCATGGACCGCGGAGTGGAATTTTACTGACCTTATTCAAAAAGTTGCTGCCGATGCTCAGCGGACATTAGCTTTTATTATTCGGAACTCCAGTGATTTCAGTCACAAACTTTGGAAGAACGGCATTGATTGCACTGAACTTACTGGTTTATTTAGATTAAAGATTCCTAATCGATCTACAAGATATGCAACGCTATTTGCAACATCCCTAACACCCATTATCACTGTATTAAAAACAATGCATTATATATCAGTTAATTTGAATATTGATATATCTTTTGACAATAATTAGATATTCAAATGTAAGGTATTAACGTTTTTGCGACAATAAGTCTGACATTCTGATGGTACCGAACCATATAGCTATACTTTTTTAACACTAGTTTATTACAAAGGTTTTCATGTAAAAAAGCTTCAAGCCTGTTCGGAAATAATAGTTATTTACGTATAGAAGGCCGGAAGAGTAAGACGACGCCCGCAGCAAAAATTTGAGGTTCAACAGAGGAGGGCCTTTATTTGGCTAAGAGCGTAATCTACTTCTGGCCTGAGGTACGTCCAACGTTTTACTCACAACTGCATGGAACAAACACTTAGAATAAATGTAGGTTTGTTTAATGCCAAAACTTGATACCACGGTTAAGGTGTCTGGCGGTAAAGTAATTTGCTGGCAGCATACTTACTTTACCGCCCGCGTTTTTATTTTACCGCCCGACGGGCGTAAACCTGTACTTGCGGTTGTGGTAACTGAGATGTAAAGTTTCATTTCCGGACCGGTTGTGCGTAAATAAATAAATAAACAAATAAATAATAGGACCAGAGCCAAAGACGCTGGTTACGGCTAAGGTGTAGACAAAACGGTCTAAATCGACTTTTACGACACCGCGCCGGCTCATACAAACTAAACGGCCGGCGCGGACAATATTTGACTAAATCGGGACAAAGCCTTACCTAGGGCCACTACTCAACCAGCAACAAGATAATTCCGACTAGACATCAGTGGAGCGAGGGAGGGTCCTTTACGAGATTACCTACGGGCAACGGACAAAGGGGCGGTAAACAACAATAAAATTAAATAGGGCACCACCCGGTTTCATTGACATAAATGAAGATACAAGGATAGACCCAGAGAAAACCGGGGAAATCAGATGAGCCCACTTTTTAACTTATCACCTTGGCCAAATCTGAAGCTCAACGGGAATGAAATATAGTAGCAGCCTCACTACACTCGACGCTGCAGCGGCAAACGTCACCAACTTACCTGTGACGCTTAAACACTCAGGCTGCGCCGTACTTATATCTTTACACACTAACCTTAGGTTAGGCATGCACAGACTCGTAGTAAGTCATAAGGCATCATTCAAAATACCGGTCCATTGGTCTCACACATATAAATTAGCAAAACACACAAATGTGGATTAAACTATATAGCCCAACTGGGAGACGCTTTAACTCTAGTTATAATTAAATCAGCATATGAAATTGGTTATTACTAGCGTCTGCCAAACGGTATTGGCTCAGCAAAACAAACGTACATAAATTAAGCCAGCACAGATGAATTAATTTGGATATCAACGGCATCGGCCGAACGGCATTGCATTAGCAAACAAGCGTACATACATTATGACAGCACAGATGAATGAATTTCGGTATCAACAGCATCATCCGAACGGTATTGAATTAGCAAACAAACGTACATAAATTAGGCCAACACAAATGAATGAATTTGGTTATCAACAGCATCGGCCGAACGGTCAAGCGATTTTGCATTTACAAGCAAATACCAGCCACAGGAGTTTGATTATTACTGTTAATTACATGCTACCTGGCTGTTAATGTTAATTATATGCTACTTAATTAGGAGTGCCGGGTTTTGGCGTCACGGCAGCTAGCGGCTCGTCAACAGCAAAGAACGGACTGAAGGAGGCGTGGGAGTCGAGCGGCACCTGTAGCAAATCCACCAACATAGCGAGGTTGAATTACGTCTCCCTTGGGGACAAACAAAACGGCGGAACCGAACATATGTACAGCTTTGCGATATGAATCCCCAGTTATGGAAGAATGGCCTTTTCACGACCCACGAGATCATGCAAAAACTGACGTCCACACTGACACACAAGCCACCACAGCTCACTCCCCTAGCAAAACCACCTCTCGCTTTGACATCCCGATCAGAAGTCTTTCAACGAAGCGATCTTTTTGCGCCAGACGCCTCAAGCGTGTGAAAGCGAAGCAAGTCGCGCGCGAAAGAGATCAACTGAAGTTTTTTATTATTCACGGAAGGTATCTCGCGTGCTCCAATCGGCTATGTTTTAAAAATTGATGTAAACGGAATAAAGCAAAAATGAAGCTGCCACTACTACGGCGTAGAGATTAGAGCGGTTTCGCTGAACCTCTTTGAGAACCAAAAGGGACGTGCGTGTCGCTTTCAGAATTTTTAGGTGCAATTAGTTGAAGGGTTATACGGTAAAATATGATTGAGAAAGAACCTATATACAGGCTAATTTGTCAACTCTGCACCAAACCTGCTCCAATTGGCTACGAACTATTGAAATTAAAATGGCCTGACAAACTTTATGTACTGTCGAATTAAAATAAAAGGTAGATCCACATTATATAAAACGTTGTGAAATGAGAATAGGGCAATCCTTACACATATTTTAGCTTAAAAGTACATTTGTAACTAGATATAGTTTTGGTTAATACATACGTATTTATAAATAACAGCTAAAATGTTGTCAGCGGCGGTGAAGTTCATTTTCGCTCACTACATAACGTCAAAGGCCATAAAAGAATTGTATTTTTCACAAACCTATTATTTTTGGTTTGTATCTGTGATACGATGTATATAAAGCTGTCCCTAACGTCCTAGGGAGTAATGATTATGTTCTAGGGGGTTTTTGTATCCTTTTCAAGCTCTACAATTTATTTACTTAGACGATGTGAATAACTTTGTATGCACAACGGGCACTACTTGATGCTTATACCTCTCGCGCAACTTACAAACCCTCGGCCCATAGGCCTTCAGACTTGTAGAATTGTCGCAGGCGCACAAGCATAAACGACTCCATATAGTGCTCTTAGTACATAAATAACTATTGTCGCCGGTTAAAAAACTTGCTTGACACCTGAAAGTGAGCTCTAAAAAAGCATGCTGTTGATATATCGTACATAATAATAGTTGTGTACCTAAGTCGTGAAATGACTGTCTGGCGGGCAAGACAATTTTTTTGTATGGCTATCTCTTTCCTACCCAAGCATTCTGTTTTTTTGTTCAAGCTCACTGCTGTTATATATAATTATGGTTCCAACGGTACATTATTCTCTTTTTGCATAGTAATCATGAAATTCGTCTTTTTTTAAAGAAAAATAATTTTGAAAGTACCACTCTTTTTAAATAAATTCGTGAAAGAAAGTAGACTCTTTTAACTATTTTATTGAAATGTCAGTTTGACAGTTGTAAATTCCGAAGTCCTTTTCGACTAAATTTCAAGTTACAAGAGGTCACTGTGCAAAAAAACTACGTATACAGCACGTTTTGAAAGTTCCTTTTTTCATTCATTTGCTTGATTAACTCCGGCTCATTAAAACAGTATGACTTTCAAAATTAGTTGTACAAATTACTATTGTACCATTTTGTTAGTTAAACCTTTCCGCAACCTACTATCTTCTCCAAATGCGTATGTCTAGCCAAGCTGTTATTTTTATTGAAATTAATTAATTCGAAATGAGAAAATACAGCGTTTGTACTAAACCCAAACGGTTACTGTTCGTTAACAGTAGTAGCAGTCATAATAAATACTTTAGCATTTCGAGATGTAGTAACCACGAACAATAGTAAAGGTTTAGGGAATAAAGTCTATAAGGAAGAAACTATTTAACAGATATCGGTAGATCATGTAAATAAAAATGTATATGTCAATAGTAGGAGATAATTAACAAAGCTTAATGCTTGGTAAAAATTTACATATACATCGAAATTGGTTTATTAACACAAATTAACAAAAATCGACGCTGACGACAGCTAAGCCAAATTCGTCAATGCAATTTGAAGTTGATGGTCTTTCAAGACATTATGGACAGTACAACACAAGACGCTGGTTTGACACACACATAGCAATCCAGAAGAGAGCTGACTGCTACTTAAAGTGCCGCTTGTTTAATTTGATTATGCAACTCACCCACAGCTAGATGAGTTTGGCAAAAAATGGGGTTTTGTAGATTCCTTTAAGAGTCTCAAATCTCATAATAACCGGACCTTTACTGCCAAAAAGCAGGAAGCAAGTGTTTTTCCCAAATTTTGAAGCCGGCCCAAGCACCGTGCAAAGCGTTTCGATCTGAAGTTAGGTTCACAAAAGAGTGTCTAATATAAAGAGATGCAATGCTAAAAAAAAATAGGTTTCCAAATAAACAAGTCATCAAGTTTCTTCATATTTTTCTGAGGTGCCAGAAGTTTCTACTTGCTAACATTATGCTATTTCAAACCAGTAGCATGTGTATGCCTTTTATTTACTGTAATACTAAGTGAATGATTTGAATAAAAATACTGCAGTTGATTTTATGACAATCAATGAAAAGTTAATTTCTAGTTCTAAAAATGGGATATTTTATGGTGTATACGATGGGTGTCTCTTGTTTTGTTAGAGCTAAAGCTTTGTAAAGTCTAAAATATCAAATTATTAACAAATAGAGTCTGTCTAGGTGTCTATAGCTATATATTGAAGAGAATTCCACCAGTGATACCTCTAAGATAAATAATATATACAATTTAAATCATTTACACTAAATTATTCTCAGTAGCTTGTTATATAATTCGGCGACTTCCGTTGCAGTCTTCTATGGGACGTTTCTTCGAGTAAGGGTTGAATTATTTCATTTGGATAGGACCGCAGTATAAGTTCTATTTGTCAGCGTATTGATTGATTACTTTTAACATATAGGATTCTCAAATCTTTTACTATGGTTTGGTTGAAAACAAACCATATTGCTAAACGTTTTGGATATGGGCCTTAGGATGCCTCTGTGAACAAGCAATATGTTATCTAAGAAGAAGCATGAAGTTTTTTCTATCAGTCATTGCATTTTCTTAGCTCGGATGTCCTGTTTTTCGTAATATGAGTTTTCAAATTCAATCGTGTGTCAACATGCATGACTAAGTATTTAACTCATCTGACTGGATAACTGGATTCAGAATAACGATTGGACGTTATTGCTTTCTCAATGTGAACGTGATGTGCACAGATTTGTTTTGGTTCACATTAACCTTCCGTTTGTGAATCCACTGCGAAATGGTATCTAAGCAATGTTGTAGTGTGTTCTGTGGGTGGCTAGTTCAGGAGAGCTTTCACACGCAAGGATAACAGTATCGTCTTGAAAAGTGCTTTTTACAATGTCATTAGTAATATGCAGATCTGCCGTGTAAAGTAGATATCGAGTTGGGCCTAAGAAAATTCTTTGTGAGGTCTGTTATATATCTGAGTTTATTTTATTATTACTTTACTACCCAAGCTTGTTACATCTAAAATATCAAATATATCAAGACCCTGTCATATATTTGTTGGTAAGGTGAGAAATCGTTACCAATTTCGACTTGCAAGTGACTTCCGGTTAGGTAGGATTTCAGCAACAAGTAACATTGGTATGCAAGGCTGTTTTAATTTTGAATAAAAGATCATTATGCCAAACCCTATCACAATCCTGTTGAACATTTGAAATCACAGCAGAACAGTATTGTTTATTCTTGAAAGCTTTATTTATAACGTCAGGTACACGATGACACTGCTGAATGGTCGAATGAGCATGTCGAAAGCCAAATTGATGTTCTGAAATGGAATTTTTTAGGCATCAGTTTGTATTCTAATTAGTATTAGTTACTCCAGTAATTAGAAGATTATTGGAAGAAGGTTAAATGGTCTATATGAGTTGACTTCACTGTGATGATGTTATTGTGTTCTGGGACAGCTCGGTCAGTAAAGTTTTTTGCGGTTATGACGTCAATTCCAGATTATGATTGTTTCGATACTGCATTTAATTTTTATCTCTGTAGGCACGAATTGGCGAGTTAAAGAAGAGTGTCAAGATAATAATTAATTTTATCATATATCTCTTTTACATGGAGTCTATACACTTCGGCAAGATGTGCAAATGTTTCGGCTTTTTCCGGCTCTGGTCTAACCTAGCTACCTGCTTCGTTTCGTATTGGCTGAGAGGGTTGCTAAATATGGTTTGAGTTGTTTGCTATGTAGATCTTTTATGGTTTGCTTCAATTTCATGGCTAACCAATTATATATTCATTTTTCTTGCCTAACGTATAGTGACTGTTCCGCCAGGTGATTCTAACTCTACATTTTTCAGATCTTGTTATGATCTTTATGTTGTAATAAGGGTTTACTATTCCATCTGCCGAACTTTTGAAGCGAATATTCAACTTCAAGTGATAGTTACTGTATTCTCGGAAATTGTTCCAATCGGTGTTTTTCTTGATGAGTGTTGGATGATCACCCTTGACTATAATTTTAAGATAAAGAAAATCATTCCGCAACAAGTCATAATTATTATCATCAATTTCGTCGTAATTGTCTAATATTTCATTTGTAATAAAAGGGCTAGTTCGTGGTGTTTTACAGTTTTCCGTACTATTATAACAGTCCCAGCATAGAATGTTTGCTTCAGGTACATTTGGCATGATAAGTTTTATATTCAGGTATTTTAAATAATATATGTTCTAGTATTGAAATAACACTGAGATTTTGTTGGTCTTTAAAAGTTTCTGGAAGTTGGTTGTCCTCACATACTACAAATGGAATGGAATCCCGTTTGTAAAAACCCAGTGCACGCAATATGTGGAAATACGTTCGGAGAAGAAGGATATGGGTCGAAAATTCTATGATATTTACTCCAAAAACTTGGGAATATAAAAGAACAAAGCTGCACAATACCTAAAAGAATCTTCTGAAAAAATTAAAGATACCTCTTTGAAGAAGTAGGTTCCACCGTTTTGATTGACGTACGGAGATCGTATGAACTATGAAAAACAATTTATTTCAAATTAGTACTTCAATTGGCATCATAAAAGATTAGTTTACTAGAAACGCTCTTCAAATAGCTGCAGCCACATGTGCCGATTTAGTTCCACCGATTAAGCTGAGTTTGCCTGAAATTGTAGGAAAATTATCTTTATTCGGAGATCAAGGGTTCAAGAATTGTTCTTGTGAAAAATCAAAAGTACAATGCAAAACGAATACATGTGTCTGTAAAGAAAGTAACTTCCTTTGTAACTCGAGATGCACCAAATCCACAACGTGTGTCAATAACAAATAAATGAACATTATAGCTAAGTTCCAATTAAAAAATATACTTCTCGCTAACTGTTTTAATACACTTCTTTTAAATTTACTATTGTTGATTAGTTTGAAATAAATAATTAAAGTGATATTTTCTATGATCATTGTTGTATTACGTACACCTAATGAATGTTTGGTTTACTAAATAAATCTTTTTAATAACTTAGCATTGTTAATTTTGTCATTTCACTAAATCAGTTTAGGCACTTGATCAAATAACTTGATTCGTTTAGGGAACCGACTATATCGAATTGTCATTTCAACTTCTTACGTGAATTGATCAATTCGCTTAGGGATTTGATCAAATCCCTGTTTTTACCACATTGCTGCAACATATATAAGGCGACTGTAACGATGTACATCTAAGATCTCCACTTTTTATGATACGCAAAATCTCGTAAAACTGTTCCTTTTTACATTATATACTAAATTAATGAACAACAGGAAATTTTTTACAAAATATAATACATCATTTAAGTACTTGCAAATATAACCTCAAAATCCAATTTTATATGAATCAACAGTAATTCATGCGTTGTTAAACATCACTAGTTGACGGTTCCAGTTAATGAACAGTAATCGTTTAGGTTTAGCACTAAAACTGTATTTTCTCTTGAAGGTAAAATGTTGTGGTAATACCTTCACCTTTCTCATTTAGTAAAATTACTTCCACAAGTTTTCGCATACGCTTTTGAATACTAATCAATTACTTCGTTTAAATTTTCGATTTCAGTGATAACTTGTCCTCGCTAATTCAACATGGAATTACCTATTTTGGATTGCTTCTGCAGCTTTCTTTATATTGTTTCGCAGCAGAATATCTGTCATCTGAGGTACTCTATTACAATTGCTCTGCAGTATTAGTAAATAGCGAATATTTTATTAGGCAGAAGCAGTAGCAGACGCAATATATAATTCTGAATGGTACATGGAATGCTCACCTACTTTAAGACGTTCTATTGTTTTGATAATACTAAGGGCACAACGAAAAGTTATCTTTAGTGCTAGTGGACTAATTGATATTAAGATATCTACTTTGGTGGCTGTAAGTAATGTTCTTTTCTTATAAAAAATCGCATGCTAGAAGTAAAATTATTGGAATTTCTGCTATACTGATAACATGTTTTTTTCTTCAAACGGCAGTAAAATATGGCATTATACTGCTGGATTGATGATGCTAAACTGTCACTTTATTGCCAAGCGGCAGATAAAGTTATTATCTGCCGCTGACGAGATCAAGTAATTTTCTTCGAATTATGTTCACAAAGTTGTAAATAATTTGTTATAAAAACGTTTGTAGAAAAAATACTATATGTTATTCGGAGCAAAAGTATCTTTATGTGGCTCCGCTGTACTTATCTGCCTCGCAAGCTCGGCAGATAACCCGTCCAGCCTCGCCACATAAAATATAACTTTTGCTCCTAATAAGATAATATACTATTGTTTCACTGACTTCTTTTTTTTAACTGCAGGTACTCCAGGTTTCATGGTCTATATGCAATCTAGCTAGAGCAACAAGAAGTTAATTACACTTTGTACACGTTTTTTATTAATATGGTCCATACAATGCCTATGAGAGAAGAAAGAAAAAGA
>CALNHX010002302.1:0-184355 GCA_940337035.1 Agriotes lineatus
TGCGTTTCAGGCAACTACCTATCGATTTTTTCATGTATAAAATTCGTAACAAATAAAACTGGTTGTATACAGGAGGGATATTCATTGTTGTATAGAGTCCTAAGAAACTATAATAAATCGGAAACTAGCTTTAAATCAAGTTCATTTAACAGTTTGTGAACACATTGATTTAGATTTGGGGCTAATTTATTTTTTGATAGATTTGAATCCGTCTCCTGCATACATTTGCAGGCCGACGACTTACCAAAAATTTCATACCGCCCCTTCGGTCTGAGGGTTGTTAATCAGAACTACAGCACCGGAGAGGCAAGGCGATTGGCGGTCCGTTTCATGTAGCATGTGGTCACACACACTCGCTAGCACAAAACAGCCAAATTGCATAACCAAAAGTAAACAAGCATTGCTACATTTAACAGTACGTGTTCGGGATGATAGTACTTAGAGGGTGTTTTGCGGCCCCCGCGGTGCTTCTATGTAGAATATTTCGATGAAGGATGATCTTCAGATGCACTGCCGATGATTTACCTGTAATATACCTATGATAACGGGTGCTTACAACATGTAGCGCCCATTAGCCGACTACTAACTAGACCAATGAGCTCCAACTCATGTTAGTGTGAATTGCAACTAGGGTTGCCGCCCCTGCAGAAGATTAACTTTACAAGGCTATGGTGGGAAATGAGCATACCGTGACTATCCATGTGCGCTCTTGAATTACTGATAATAGAATTGATTATTAGATCAAGAGTTAGTGATCATCTCACCGGATGTCTGCTAAAGTACGTTTTTTTCCTATAAAAATTTTCAAGGTCAAGATAAAATTGGTAAAACTGATTTTTAAAAATTATTCGAAAATTATATTTTCGTCAGGTTTTTCTGTGAACTACTTGTGTCATTTTGACATTTAAAATTAAATTGTCAACTTTTCTTTTTTGAAAATAAATATGCGAAAAAATGTAATCTTTTAAAATTAAATGTAAAAAAAGCAATTCTGAAGTGTGCAGAGGAACTGTTGGATCTGCAGCCTAACATGCCAGAAGAAGAAGTTTACGAAAGATTACCTAAAAACAAAACTCCTTTAATGCCAGATTTTCCCACCAATTTTTAGTTCGAAAAAGTTACTAAAACAAACTATACCAACATATATTTTTTAACATAAACCCTAAATTCTTTGACCTTAAAAATTTTTATAGGAAAAAACGTACTTTATGTGTGGTACCGATTGGGCACGAACGCAACAAGAAAATCATCAGCAACGACCCACACAACAAACCTCTCTACAATCAATGCAGCAACATCAACAATGAAACGGTTTCCAACTCAACTACACCATCGAGCTTCATACAACGTCCGTTGCAAAGCTACTCAAGCAATGATATCTATTACAGACATCATTTAATCTTTTCGATTAATCTATGTAAATACCCCAAGTAGCACTTCAAAAATTACATACGAGCCCTCACAGTGGAATACCCTACAATCAGTAGGTATTACCAACTATCAAACATAGAAAAATTTGGTCTGTTTATTTGTTGAATATATCAATCAAAAGGTTGAAATATTGACAAAAAGCATATAGGGTGTGAAGAGCAAGTGATATTTAATAGGCACAAATAAAGGTTTTGAAAAGAAAATAGCAGGAATATGATAAAATAGGATATTAGTGGAATGCTGAATTTGTGAGGTTAAGTGGCAGTTCAGTTATAGCAGCTGAGGAGTGAACAGAGCCGGATTAAAGATATGTGAGGCTCGGGGCTAAATTTTTTAGAGGCCCCATTTTCCAAGTCATGGACATATTCTACAAGCATGCTTTATTATTTTATTAAATTAATATTTTTTATAGGTAGGAAGGTGTTTAATACAATGTAGGAAAAAAGTACAATGTTTTAACATGCATATCAATTTATTTTTACTCTTAATTGCAGAAATTCCTTAATTATGCTATCGAAATAAAACACTGAAGCCTGTGGTTTGAAAATATCACAATTCGTTAAAACCCTCACCACACAAACATTTAACAACTGCTAAATACGTATTTCGACAGCCAAGCTGTCATCATCAGTAACTACGAAAACTTACACAGCAAAATGACAACGATATGCTCGTGACCAAATCACAAAAGCAAGTGGACGATTCTCACGCATTTTACAGCTATTTACACTGTCTGGCTCGGAGGACGTGGCCGAGAGCCAATTAACATGGCCGACGGTCATTTAACTTCAATAAATCATACAAGATGGAGGAAGGTATAGGCCCAACGTCTTTGTTCAAATGTTTATTATCTCGGTTCTTAAAAATGACCAAGCTTTCAAACGAATTTAGTTGCTTTGTTGAAGTTAACGCCTTGACAATTGTTAGGTCATCCTCTTTTATACTATGACCCGTTTCGTAAATATGTTGGGAATACTCGATTTTTCGAATCTGTTGAATCTAAAATGAGCTCTTTAAACATAGTACCAAAATTACGACGTGTTTGGCCAATATATTTAGAATCACAATGGGAGCATTTAATTTCGTAAATTCCAGATCTCTCTAAACTCCTCAGTTTTTCTTTTGAATTTCCCAGCAAATTTCTAATATTGTTGTTTGAACCATACACAACTTTATGGCCCCATTCTTTAAAAATGTTTGCTAGGCCCTTTGCAGCCGGGTGAGATGGAATTTTGATGTACTTGGGTCCTTCACTTCTACGACTGACGAGAGTTGTGGAATTTCGAACTTGCAATTTTGTTTTTTGGTTCCTAATCAAAGTGTCGATAATTTTAGAAGAGAAACCATTGTACACAGCGATGCTTTTTATAGTCTGAAGTTCAGTGGTATATCGATCTTTGTTTAAAGGAAAGGTTCACAGTCTATGCAATGTACAGTTGTTAAATATTTGTGTGGTGAGGGTTTTAACAAATTGTGATGTTATCGATATCTAATTTCCGAAGCACATCACATTCAATGTTCATTAAAGTAAGAGCAGTTAATTCGGTTTTGGTTAATGCTATTTCTCAATTTATGTTTAATAATTTGCAATTTTGAAAAAGACCTTTCTGATTCACAGTTTGCTATCGATATGCATAAATATATTTTGAAAACAATGTAAACGAGGAATTCCCCAACCGCCCTTTGAACAGGTAAAATTCTAAGAAATTTTAAATGCCAAAGGTTTTAAAATTTCCCAAACATTTACGCAACGGGTACAAAGGGATTTAAATGATTAGAAACCGCACTAGATTATAATCTTCGAATCTTTTCGAGGCCCCCGAAATTCGGTGGCCCGGGGCTGCAGCCCCCTTAGCCCCCCCTTTAATCCGGCTCTGGGAGTGAAGACGTGTTTATTGCTCTGCAGTGCTAAGTATTTGTGATAACTGGCCGAGAGGTCAAGTGATATCAATTCATAGTTAGCAGACAGGAAAATACTCACTGCATGTGGGTTTTTTTTCACGTGCGCAGAGCCGGATTAAAGGGGGGGGCTAAGGGGGCTGCAGCCCCGGGCCACCGAATTTCGGGGGCCTCGAAAAGATTCGAAGATTATAATCTAGTGCGGTTTCTAATCATTTAAATCCCTTTGTACCCGTTGCGTAAATGTTTCGGAAATTTTAAAACCTTTGGCATTTGAAATTTCTTAGAATTTTACCTGTTCAAAGGGCGGTTGGGGAATTCCTCGTTTACATTGTTTTCAAAATATATTTATGCATATCGATAGCAAACTGTGAATCAGAAAGGTCTTTTTCAAAATTGCAAATTATTAAACATAAATTGAGAAATAGCATTAACCAAAACCGAATTAACTGCTCTTACTTTAATGAACATTGAATGTGATGTGCTTCGGAAATTAGATATCGATAACATCACAATTTGTTAAAACCCTCACCACACAAATATTTAACAACTGTACACTGCATAGACTGTGAACCTTTCCTTTAAACAAAGATCGATATACCACTGAACTTCAGACTATAAAAAGCATCGCTGTGTACAATGGTTTCTCTTCTAAAATTATCGACACTTTGATTAGGAACCAAAAAACAAAATTGCAAGTTCGAAATTCCACAACTCTCGTCAGTCGTAGAAGTGAAGGACCCAAGTACATCAAAATTCCATCTCACCCGGCTGCAAAGGGCCTAGCAAACATTTTTAAAGAATGGGGCCATAAAGTTGTGTATGGTTCAAACAACAATATTAGTTTGCTGGGAAATTCAAAAGACAAACTGAGGAGTTTAGAGAGATCTGGAATTTACGAAATTAAATGCTCCCATTGTGATTCTAAATATATTGGCCAAACACGTCGTAATTTTGGTACTATGTTTAAAGAGCTCATTTTAGATTCAACAGATTCGAAAAATCGAGTATTCCCAACATATTTACGAAACGGGTCATAGTATAAAAGAGGATGACCTAACAATTGTCAAGGCGTTAACTTCAACAAAGCAACTAAATTCGTTTGAAAGCTTGGTCATTTTTAAGAACCGAGATAATAAACATTTGAACAAAGACGTTGGGCCTATACCTTCCTCCATCTTGTATGATTTATTGAAGTTAAATGACCGTCGGCCATGTTAATTGGCTCTCGGCCACGTCCTCCGAGCCAGACAGTGTAAATAGCTGTAAAATGCGTGAGAATCGTCCACTTGCTTTTGTGATTTGGTCACGAGCATATCGTTGTCATTTTGCTGTGTAAGTTTTCGTAGTTACTGATGATGACAGCTTGGCTGTCGAAATACGTATTTAGCAGTTGTTAAATGTTTGTGTGGTGAGGGTTTTAACGAATTGTGATATTTTCAAACCACAGGCTTCAGTGTTTTATTTCGATAGCATAATTAAGGAATTTCTGCAATTAAGAGTAAAAATAAATTGATATGCATGTTAAAACATTGTACTTTTTTCCTACATTGTATTAAACACCTTCCTACCTATAAAAAATATTAATTTAATAAAATAATAAAGCATGCTTGTAGAATATGTCCATGACTTGGAAAATGGGGCCTCTAAAAAATTTAGCCCCGGGCCTCACATATCTTTAATCCGGCTCTGCACGTGCGATGGCGAGCACGGGTGCACACGTGTGTGCTCGCTGCAGCGACAACTTTATTGTGAATGCCAAGTTCGTGACGTGTAAATTTTGTGAGGATAAGCATCATTTGCATTGTGCCAATATAAAAGATCAAGTACTCAAAGCAATGAATGATTGTAAAAATATGTTTTGGATGTGTGATAAATGTCTGTTGTCTGTAGATGAAAAACTTGATATAAATAAAAGACTAAAAATCGTAGAACAACAGACCGAAGAATGTAATTTGAAAACAGCAAGTTTACTGCAAACCCCTAGAAAATGCAAACTTTCCACCTGTTCAAAATAAGCCAATGTGGTCAGAAGTAGCTAAAAGAAATGTAAATGTCCCATTGATAATAAGACCCAAAAATGCGAAACAGGATAGCGGTATAACCAAAAATGCTGTAACGCAAAAAATAAATCCGTCTGATTTATCTGTGGAAATAAACAAAATTAAAACTATAGGTCAAGGTTCGGTTATCATTCAATGCAAGGACAAAGAATCCCTAAAAAACTGCAAAACAAGGCATTAGAAGAATTGTCAGAAAAATATGAAGTAGAAATTCCAAAACAGATTCGACCGAAAGTAATTATTGTTGGTATTCATGATAAGTATATCAGTACAGATGAGGAATTTTTAAACCGGATTAAAAACCAGAGCTGTCTCAATAATGTTCAAACAGATATGAAAGTAAATCGAAAATATATTCCCAATAATAAAAAACTACACAATGTAATTTTGGAGGTGTCATCTGAAGTGTTTAAATGCCTTGTAAATAATAAAAAAATATTTTTAGACTGGGATAGTTTCCCTGTTTATGAATATATCGGTGTAATGCGGTGCTATAAATGTTGGAGATTTGGGCATAAAGCAGTACATTGTAGACAGGAGCATATAGTGTGTCCTCTGTGCAATGAACATCATAAGAGCACAGAATGTAAATCTGAAATGCATGAATGTACAAACTGTAAATTTGCACATGATATTTTGAAAATACCAAATATTCAGTACAATCACACTGTTTTTGATAAGAATTGTGTATGTTTTAAGAAAGAACAAGAAAAAATAAAAAATAGAACATCTTACTCATAGCAATTAAACAATTATGGTAAAACTGTTCCCTATATGAAAGTGGATATTTTACATGTAAATATACAGGGTATAACGTCTCATATGTTGCAGTTAATACAGTTTATGCAGCAAAGAAAACCATGGATTGTTTGTGTTAGTGAAACACATGTAACTACAGAAATAGAAGATCATGAAATAGCTATCGCTGGATATTCAACAGTAGTATGCTACTCAAACAGCAGGCATACAGGAGGAATTATTATTTATGTTAGAAACTGTCTGAAATATGAGGTGGTTTCTAGAGATGTAGTAAATAGTAATTATTGGATGCTAATTGTCAAAATACATGTAAATAGAGAGGTTTTTGTGACTGCTGCATGTTATAGGTCTCCCAACTCTAGTACTGGCGAATTTTTAGATTACTTGGATGAAAAACTAAATGAAGATTTTTTACAACAAAACAAAACGTTTATACTTGGAGACTTAAATATTGACTGGTTGAAGAAAGATAGTGAGGCTAAAAGATTGAAAGACGTCATCCAATCAGCCGGTTTTACTCAAATTGTATGTAAAGAAACTCGCATTACAAATGTGTCATCTACACTATTGGACCATATAATTACTAATGATTTTTGTGCTACGGAGATTCCAAGGAACTTTCCAATCATAAGTGACCATGAAATGATTGGTACTGAATTACAATTTGTGAGGAATGCCCCAGTAATGCAACAGAGTACACACTTTCGTAACCTAGATGATCAGACAATATCCAATGTAATCCTAGAATTAACTGAAAAAGAGTGGAATTATACTTCTGTGGACGTAAATGTTCTTTATTTTGATTTTATGCATCATATACAGGAAGCTCTTGATAAGGTTGCCCCTCAAAAACAGTTGGTAAGGAAAAAATATCCGTGGATATCAAGAGAAATAAGAAAGGAACAGTCTGAAAGAGATAAAGCATACAAAATATTTTGTCTTACAAAAACAGAAGAAGATTGGGACAAATACAAGCAAAAACGAAATAAAGTGGTGTCAATGGTGCGGTTGGAGAAAAAAAGATATTTTGAGTGCAATATAGACAGGTGTAAAGGAGACGGAAAAAAAATGTGGAGAACACTAAAAGAACTCTTGGGAAATAACAAGCAACAAATAGATTTCTCACAAATCGACTGTGGAAATTATAATGGACCTGTGGAAGAAAACTTTAACCAATTTTACCTTGATAGTATAAGGGAAGTATCTGAGAGTATTGAGAAGAAAAACTGGCATAGCGAGAACATAGAAAATAAGCAATCAAAGTGTATGAAGTTTAAGTGCATTTCAATGTTGGAGTTAAAAAAAGTTGTGTTTAACTTACGGAACAAAAGTAGCAGTGACCATTGCCTAAGCATAAAGCTAGTAAAAGACATATTCTGTGTAATAGGTTACCCTCTTCTACATTTGATTAACACCTCTCTTGAGTCGGGAATTTTTCCTAACGATTTAAAAACTAGCATTATTATACCAATCCCTAAGGTGCAAAAACCTACTGTTTCTGGTGAGTTTAGACCAATTAATTTATTACCGGCAATTGATAAAATTATAGAGACTATAGTGTGTGCGCAGCTGAGAGCTTATTTTGAAAACAACAAATTATTGTATGCGGGGCAATCAGGATTTAGAAATAGGCACTCTTGTGAGTCAGCAATACAATACGTAACTGCAACATGGAGAAATGATATAAACGAAGAGAAAATGGTGCTTAGTGTTTTTGTCGACTTAAAACGTGCATTCGAGACTATTGATAGGAACATTTTGGTAAAAAAATTGGAGTTGTATGGTGTAGGCGGTAAGGTGTTGCTATGGATCAAGAATTATCTTAGTAACAGGTACCATAGGACTAGAATTTCACATAGTGTATCAACAAAAAAAGAAAGCGTATGGGGAGTCCCACAGGGTAGCGTGCTGGGCCCCCTGTTATTTATAATTTATGTGAATGATATATATAAAACTCTAAAAAACTGCTTTGTTAATCTTTTTGCTGACGACACACTTATTTCATTGTCGGGATTTAACTTGTGTGAAATGACCACTGTTTTAAACAACGAGCTTGCGTTATTGTATAACTGGTTGTGTAGTAATAAATTAAAATTGAACGAATTAAAGACAAAATGTATGGTTATAGGGTCAAAAACAAATTGTAAAAAGTTTAATGAATTGGGCTTAGTACTGCACATAAATAATTCGGTTATTGAAACTGTTAGTGAAATAAAATACCTAGGTATCTTACTGGATCCACAACTAAGTTTTTGTAATCATGTCAATTATTTATGTAAAAAAATAGGAAAGAAGGTTGGGTTTTTTAATAGAATATCTACTTTTCTATCTCATTGGACCAAAAGACTTGTGTACAATACAATTATTTTTCCCCCATTTTAATTATTGTTTATCTTTACTTATTTCGTGCAACAAAGATAGCATATATAAATTACAATTGCAGCAAAACAAAGCAATGAGGATACTTCTAGGATGTAATCGATACACACATATAAATGATATGTTAAATTCTCTGGGTTGGTTATCGGTGGAACAGTGCATTAAAAAGGCAAATATTTCCTTAATCTATAAGATTGAAAATGGCTTAGTACCGCAATACTTAAGTTCATTTTTGGAGAGAAGATGTAATATGCATTCATATAATATTCGATCTAAACAAAACTATTATGTTCCCACAATGAAAACTAGCAAACTCCAAAAATCGCTATTCTATGAGGGAGTTTGTCTTTTTAATGACTTGCCTCCCGATA
Source organism: Agriotes lineatus (assembly GCA_940337035.1). Classification (NCBI taxonomy): domain Eukaryota; kingdom Metazoa; phylum Arthropoda; class Insecta; order Coleoptera; family Elateridae; genus Agriotes; species Agriotes lineatus. Next base: position 8,903 of record CALNHX010002302.1, read on the forward strand.
TTAAATCTGCTGAAAATATACACGCATTTGATAAATTATTAAATAGTTACTTAAGGCATCAATAATTTTATATCTACATAATGTGTATTGTGCAATGTGTAACATTTTATGTAACTTACTAGCCATGTGCTAAATAAATCTTATTTATCATTTATCAAGTGCATATCGGTGCATGTTGTATAGCAAAATGATTTATCAGAAGATACATATACCTAAAACATGAACTCCATGTCATAATTATCGGTTTTGTATTATTCCATTATTAAGATAGCAGATTTCGAGATATGGGCCTCGTCATGAACCTTTATTCCTGGCAGATTTAATTTTACCTCTGATTTGCCCTTAATCATCAAATGCAAGATATCAGTGTTTACGGTAAACTAAGTACTAACAGTTTTTATATTTTCACTGAAAGTTTTGTTTAACGAATTATTATTTTAGCGAGTTTTTAAGTAATTTCATTGGAAATGCAGTATAAGATAAGAGCATGCGTGTAAAATTATCGAACTTCTTATAATTACACTCGTCGAATTTTCAAATCATATGATAACTGGCTGTTCTATAAATATGTCTTAACAAGCGACAGATGAAATCATGTTCAATCGTTTTTTCTTGATCTAGGCTGCGAGTACGCTGGAGCATAGCTTGATGTTATTATAATAAACTTTCTATTTCTTTTGTTGTGTAAACAATTTTTTGTGTTCTCTCTTCACTCTCTTTCATGCACTGTGAAAGTTCAGTAAAAATTTAGTTTTTATTTTCTCAATAAGATTTTTTGCCTTGCAAAAAATGTGGTTTCAAATGCATACGATGTACTTCGGTTTGACATTTCTACCAACTAAGAAATAACAAATAACTTTTGATCATTCACAATTGATGCACATGATTTTGTATAAAATTTTAAATTCGGTTTCCTCGTAGTTTTCTTCTACAATGGTGGGATCTTTCACAAACACAGCATTAAACTTGTTACGAATTTTTATGGCAGCAGGTGAAAGTTTATGAATCACTCGTAAAATTTCCAACCGTATAGAAATTTCGAACTTTGTACCAATTTGTTAGCTGCCTTGTTTATGGACCAAACTTAGTCGTACTTTACTCATCAAAAAGATGTATATTTTATGCCCAATGGACTGTGTGACCTTTGAACGTCGGATTGTGTGAATCATAAAATTTTGTATATATTTGTACCTCTATTTCTATGTGAACAAATTTTATAAAGTGTAACGTTGTCCTAATCTTTGATCTTTGTCCAGCAATTCCGACAAGGAGATTCCTTTGTTTTGGTATTTTGGTTACAATTTTTCCATTATTATCTAATTAACGTAAATTCCAGAAAATTCATATAAGTATCGTGTTTCCAATTGTACATATGGTTTAAATTATTTAAATTACAATGTGTCTGTGCTTAGGACTGGTTAGGAGTGGCCGAATTTGTAGATAGGAAAAGTTATTGGAATAAACACCTTTTGTTTTATAGATATCAATTACACCCCCAAAGAAAGAATATAGTACTTATATCTGAAAGGCTTTGTTAGAAATATTATTTTTAAAATAAAATAAAACAATTCATTACTATTAACCTATTATTTAGCATCAGTAGGTAGTATGTATCTAGTGGGATTCAGAAATGTATATTTTTGAAATGTCTACAAAATCTATATATTCAGGTTTACCTCAAGGAAAGTTAAATATGCTTATATTTTTTTTATATCTCGAAGCCAATTGCAGATTTATAAGCGTCTTACTCTTTTAAATTTTTGAAATGTTACATCATTTCAAACTTAGAAATTCACCGTTGCAAAATTCAAAATCCATAATTTCATTTTATGAACTTAGAACTAACTGATTACTGCGAAAAATTGGGCAACAATAGAACTCGTTTTATAAAAAAGTGTTCGTAAAGATAAACGCGAATTGTTTTTAAATTATAGTGCTAGCTTGCTAGGAGCTATTTATGTGTAGTATTTTACACAAAAATCTCTTTGTAACACGGGCACTTAAAAATATCATAGTCCAATGGTTATGGATTGATGATATCAACTGTGATTAGTAAAAGTACGCAGGTCGTTATTGTTTGTAATTACGTTTATAGGCATAGGTTATTGTGCTCGGATCAGTTAAGTCACGGTTTCAACAACTGAGTTAGTCACCGTATTGTATTCCCTCATTAAGCATTTTATAAAAAAAATATGCATTTATGTTGCAGTTTAGCCAGTAAATGTTGTCAAAGGTATATCATATTCACTCTTTCTCGACGAAACAAAAATGTACGCACATTTTTTAAAGTTTTTCTTTTATAGCAGTAATAACATCTGCTGTAAACAACTTTCTTTTCATCCTGGCGTGCAATGAAACTTACGTTTAAGTTGTTTTTTCCGGAAGCCACAGCGTCTTCAAATTTAACTACAGTTTTTAGTCGGTATCAGAAACATTTTCTTCGATTTAAATGCCAATTTTGAGATAATTATGAACCATTGACTCCACCTCTATTATTTCATCAGAGGAGTCAAACTACAATCACTATTTAATTTGCATCAGATTCCTCTAACGAAATAATTAACGGATAACTATTTTCAACCGAAATATTGCCCATATTATTTAGGTGATACAAAAGAAGTTTTTTACGTTGGTTACAAAAGTTTTCCATATGTCTGATCCAAATTTTGAAAGACTGTCACATTATACATTTGCAGGTGTGTGCTTGGACAACGACTGAAAATATACGTGCCTTCTGTAATAGGTCTTAGAAAACCACCATGTCATTTCACTTGGATTATACCAAAAATAGTATGGGGTAGTGATGTGGGTCGGGTAAATACCCAGTGGGTAGGGTATTTATAAATGGGTATTTACCTGGGTATTTACCCCTGCCTCGGGTAAATACCTAAAAACTGGGTATTTATCAAATTTATAATACTTAGAAAGCTAAGCTAACTTTTACTCACATAATCTTATCTTAATAAATAAACTACATATAAAGGAAGTGGAATATTTTATGTAAAATAACAATTTAAATAACATTGAATAAGCATTCACCCAGGTAAATTAATCGTTTATCGAGAAAAAACATTGGCTGCCGAAATTTATGGAAATAAACAGTTAGATGCAATAAATTGCGCCTGTTAGAGTTTACAAATAACATTGTGATGGCTGACTCCGATGATTGGGATAATTTGAATTGTTTGTACATTATTTACTGACTTGTTTCCATTTTTGAAAAATGAACATAACATTAACTTGTAAATAATCCTTATATTTATTAACATTAATATTAATATATACTTATAGACACATCATTAAACAATCTTAAATAAGGCAAACAATATCACAAAATAATATAAACAACGCTGTATACCGATGGGATCATAAGTATGCAACAGCAATGAGATAGCATGAACAAAAGCACATAATACTTGAGTAAGAAAGAGATAACCGTACAAAAAAGTTATTTTAGTATGCATATTTAGTTGACATATGACATAATTAAAATGAGCGTCAAGTCTACTCAAATATTTGTTTCTATGTTCATCTCTTTCTTATTCAATCATTGAATTCTGTTTTTTATTCATTTTAACTCATTGCTGTTATATGCAGGTTACCTAAAATTGTACAGAACATGGCAATTCCATGAGTTGGAAAAGGTTCATAAGACCATAAGAGTAACCGAAATAACAAATGCAATAATTACTTTGGTAGCTAGGCAACAAGTAGGTACAATAGCTACTTGTTGCCCAGCTACCAAAGTATTTATTGCATTTTCCATTTCGGTTACTCTTATCGCAAATACTATTTGAATCTTTTCCAACTCATGGAATTGCCATGTTCTGTAGAGTTAGGTATGTCCCCACCGGTATTTTGGGCAGTAAATGTTCTCAGGTCAGCTATTTTATTCTACATTTTTATAAAATTCGCATAGAGCACCTTCACTTACCAATCAATTATACTGATTAGATTAACTTTATAATATTTGTAAATAAGTCTATAAATACCCGCTTAAATACCCATTTTGGGTATTTACCCCCCGGGTATTTACCCCTAAAAATAAATACCCGGGTAATTTACATCACTAGTATGGGGTAACCCAAGAACATGATATCCTCAGTCTCTCAAGACATTTTCTATTACATAACATTTCTTGCTGTTCAGTCTAAGTTGGAAGTTTACAAAACTTCCAACATTCTTTTTAGTATATTTGTACTCATTTCTTCTACATTATGGTTAATTAGCTATAGTTCTTCTAAAAAAACTTGCGTTGCACGTCATAAAGTTTCATAACGTCATATTTGTTGAACATGCTATTTGCTCGTGTACTTAATGGAAAAGATTTTTTTTAATCAGCAGTGAAGTACGTCGAAATCATCATTAAAACACGAGAAATGGACAGTGAAATAATCCATTGTTTTACAACTTCTTGTAGGTGGCGGATGGGTTACAGAAAACGTCAACATAGCATACACAGTTGGTTAATAGTAATTTACGATACAAGTGCGTAAAGCTAGTCTTTAGTCACGAGTGAGGCAGGTTAAAACGCCAGTGACTAAAGATGCTCTACGCATGTGTATCGTACAATACTTTATCCACGATAGAATCTAGAAAACGCTATAAATATAAAAAAAGTTTCAGTTTATTTTGAGCGTCCGCCGTATCAGCTTCCTCATTTCATGTTTGGAGTCAGAAAACAGAGGGAGGCTAATACATTCATTTAAAGTGGAATAACGATGCAAAAGTGTTGCCAAGTGGAAAACTGTTGCTAAGTGATAACGTAGTACTTTTCCTCACTGTTTTCTATAGAGAGTAGACGTAAACGAAAAAAATATTTGTGTTACTAGTACATTATTGTTTCTTAATAACTAGGATACAAGGTATATTATGGGGTACATAATACCCTGGCGGGCATTATGAGTTACTACGGTACGTGAATGGACAGAAATCACAAGTGTCAAATTTGTGATCATTCACGTACTTCGATGCGTCGATACGTTTATAGCAATAGTTGATCATCCAATATAAGTTTTTTCTAATCCATTATTTAGGTTATTAAGAAAAACTAGTAAGACACAACATTTTGACTATTTTGAGTGCACCACGGGCATTACTTGATGTTTATACTCTCAGGCGACTTTCAAGCTTGTCGCCCGCGAGTGGGCATAAAGATCTTCGTAATGCCCTTGGTACATAAATAACTATTACGGCATAATAATGAAAAAGTTAATTTTAGTAATTATAAATAGGAAAAGTGATTATGCTTCAGAAGCATAAGTCCTAGTTGGAAAACGGTGGTTTTTAATTTTTTTATGTGTTTAGATTCATCTGTCTTCCAAACTTTATATATTTCTTTTTAAATATTTTTATGTGCCTTCCAATTTTAATCTCGGAACTACCGGTAATTGTAATTAGTAATTACCCAACCCAATTAAGTTAATTCGTTTATTACTTAGTTTAATATTTTGCAATTATTGTACAGCAGGTTTGTTATACTTTTATGAACTATCTTAATATTTGTTTATAACCAGTGAAGTTCCAAACCGTATTCTTTGTTGACTGTCTCCAATTTAGTAAAAAAACATATTAGTTCTTCTGGAGTGCTGGTTAACAAGGTGGTGTCATCAGCTCGTCAGCAAATCTGAGGCATCGCCAATTACTCATTCCTCCACATCAGTTTTCTATGGTTATTCGCGTTATACATTCTTCATAGATATTAAATAACAATGGAGAAAGAAAACAATCTTCTGACTAAATTTTTGATAGAATATTCGTTAATCTTTATTAGCTGTGCCATTTCTATAGGGACTCCTTATGATGTCCACGAGATCTTCAGGGAGACCCATACCTTGTAAAACTTCTCGCGTGTTATTTCGTTTTACATTGTCAAATACATTTTTGTAATTTATACAATTATACAGATATTCAGGTACGTTGAATTCTGGGCTCTGCAATGATTTGGCGTATATTCAATTTGCGCCCGTGTACTTTTTTTAGCGAATGCAGTTTGGATTTTTGGGTTTGTTCCAACAATATTTTCCAGAATAACTACAGTTGAAGTCGCGTATACATTTTATGTAGCGCTATTTCGCCGACGCTCCTTTTCTAGTACATAATCTAATAGGTTGAGGTATTATCCGTCAAGTGGTAGGTACCTATGTGTATAAACAGTATCTATAATAGTAGTGGCGGGAGCTACATTATGAGTATGGCCAATGGAAATAGATAAGAGGCTCGATACATTCATCCATTTGCCAATTAGGCCTTCCTATGCTGACGTTACGCCAGAACGCTGCGGCCTTGTTCTTCAGGTGGTATCGATCAAACACCTCCTTGTGGATTTTTCATTCCCCATGTCGAACTTTCTTAACACTTGAATTATATGGTTTTCGCTAATTGTTTTCGTATATTGGCATTGAAGTGTCCATTTATTTATAATGATCATTTTTCTATTGCTATTGCATTAGAGTGGGATAATTGTAGATATAAATTGTCTATGACAAGAGGCGTTTGATTTACTTGATAGATATAAGTCTCACTAAGAGCATTGTAGCGCCCTACATATTTTTTATAGACTGCTGCTGGTTGATACATGTTATAAATCTATTATTTGATAAGATTACGCTATAAAACGAATTTTAATGATGAAATTCTGTTTAGGAAACTAGGAATTTTCGCCTTTGCTTGTTTGTGTATACGTTTACTACACACATAAATATGCTATTACTATTACTACAAAAATGTAGATAATTTCTTACAAGAATATGTCGATTTCCCCATTGCGCATTGTAGTGCATATTCAGTAACAACATGACTTCCAAAGTATATTTGAAATTACTGTCTCAACTTTTAAGACGAGAAAGTGTTTGTAATATTTCTGAAGTGGGACAATTTCGATTTGGAATTATGTCTATAAACTGTGTAAGGATAAGGACAAAACGAAACAAAATTTTACTGGAACAGGTTTCACTTTATACATAGATGTTTATGGAAATTTCAAAACTACCTCGCCTTCTATATAATACATTCAGTCAATTTAATATAAAGGAGAAACAGCAAAATTAATGTGGAATATCCAATACTCGTATCCCGTTTCTGCGTAGGAAAAGAAGTACGTAATTGGTTGAAAATTAAAAAATGGCGGTCTTAATTGCTTAATACTCGGCTTAATATAATGAAATAATCAGACAGTTATCTTCATTTTGCGTCTGGCAATAAATTAACAAATTTACTAACACGTTACGTAAATGGACAAACAGAAAGAATTCGCCTATTCTTAAGACAACAAGCACAACAATTTTTTCAGTAGCGTTTAAGATTTAGTTTCTCGACGCCAAGTGATAAATGCATAAACGAATAAATGAATGTTTAATGTTTAGGTTTACGTGAATAGTCACAATATATGGTTTATGCTAAAATTTAATGGAAAACTAGCCCCAACACCATTATATACGCTTTATTGGGAGTTTTATTTTGAATCTAAAATGAAAATCGTAAACTATAGTAGGTACTGTATGAAATGTTTCAAGTATGGTATAACGTTACAGTTTAAATAATATCATAGTGCAATACTCAAGGTGGACAGAATTAAGAATTATTATATTACATTAACTAAAAAATTTAAAATATTATGTAATTTTTGTGAGTGTATTTAGGTAATACAATTAATGGTATCTACGAGGAGCGATATAAAAGTAATATATCTGTTTATTTCTTCAAATTGAAGATGGCTGAGAGTGTTGCAATATACGTAAGTATGTTATAAGGTAATTCTAGTTCCACTACAGGGAGCTGCAGAAAGTCAGTAGAAACGGAAGATAAGTAATACATACTCATAATACAACTATTTGACGTATGGCAGAGTTTTTTTTGTATATTAGAATTCATATTCGTATTAAAATAAGAATAATAATTAAATTATATAATTTACTTAATTTCATTTACCAATGGCAAAATTGCAATGAAAATCGTACGACACTCATTAATGACCAATAGAAAAATTAGTTCACGAGCCGTATCCAAGACAACAAAAAAATGTCTTGGAAATTTTTTGTAGGTAGACATTACTTCTTTTTAGGGTTTGTGTCGTTACGATTTTCTTACCGAATCTGCATTCGAGCATTAATTCATATCCGGAAATTATTTTTCGTGCATTCAATAACCTCATAATTTGCCCTCGCGTCCCGCTCGGGCAAATTAATACGACGTTGTTGAAACGCACTCAAAAAAATTTCCGGAAAGAATTAATGCTCTTATGAGATTATATGTGAAAATAATTTCAATACATAAAAAACAGGTCGCTTTCAGAGACTATATTTTTAGAGTTAGTAAATGTAAATTTGCATGCATTTTGCGAGATATTACTGAGGTTGAAGTTTGTATAAGTGATAATTAAACGTCTATATTGCTTCTCTAAAACTGCAGTTCTTATCACAGATATCGAGTATATTTAGGTGTACTACGTTAATATGATTTTATTTCCAATTTTGATAATGCCAGGAAGCATTGTTATATTACTGGAAAGGTTGCTCCCGTTACAATGCATTTATGACCACAATACTTCAGCGTTTTCATAGCATTTTGGTATGACAACTCGTTAATGCCTTCGTTTATTCACATCATTTAATTGACAATGTCATAACCACATGCGGAAATTTTCCTAGAAAAATCGTTTTTAATCGGATAAATGTAAAATATTTACTTGGATTACCAAAGATCCACTGATTTATCTTTGAAAAGTCCTATGTTTTATCGTACTTTTGCATCATGCATTGTAGGAAATATGAATATCCCAAGGATGCCTTTGATGTTCGGTTCTGTGGTTCTTCTATTAATAGCTCTTTGTTACTTCGCGATTAAGTAGCGATTAGGTATTAACGAGTCTATCTAGTTGCATAGGGAAGTACCTATTACAAAGGGGCAGCTTTATTTCTTTTTTAATAGATAATTTGCCTGTTTTGTTTTAACGCGTTTCATAAACAGCCGCTCATTTCTACTGTTGGTAATTAACAAAAAAAAACAGCGATGCCTTGCTTTAAACTTCCTTATATTTTTTTAATGCAGTTGGAGTTCAAAATGTCAGTAGGCTGAAAATAAAAAAAAACATTTTGTAATATTGAAGTGTTGGGATGCAGCAGGTCTTTAGAAAACTATAGCAGGTGCAATTCGAAAATATAAAAAATTACTTGAAACGCTTTTTATTCTGTTGATAAGAATAATTTGCTTTGATATAGGTATATTACAAGTATTAATTAATGCAATGTATACTAAAAAGCAACAAATAATATACATAGGAACTACGGTTTGTGATAATCAGCTAAATTTTTCCAAAATCGTATGTTTGGTCTAATCATTCACTGTTTCTGAATTTATTTGAGAATCGAGTCGGGTGATTTCACTTTAATGGTGTATTACATAATTTGCGTCGTTATTTACCTTCATACGATAACGAAAAATCTATCAAAACACCATGTGAAACTGTTTAATGCAATTGCTTGGACTATGTACTACTTACTGTTGGTTGTAGGTCAAGTTTTCAAATATTTATGGTGATTAATCGCGTTGGTCGTGTAACTTTTCCAATAAGCAACAACTTGAATTGAGACACTTTTGTGTTTTGAAGCAAATTATTTTTTAGTCTGTAGCAGTAATGTCGAAGGGTGGCCATGAATTTTGTTATTGATTGTTTTACATCGATTGCCGCTTCAAATAAATGCTATTTTATGTTACCGGAACATGCTTTTACTTTTATTTTATCATATATTTTTTTACTTAAGGGTAACGTTATTAGTTGTTTCTAGGTGCAGGTGTGTTCCTTGTTTTACGCCATTACTTAGTTTTTATGATTGCCTTTGATGCTTTCCAAGTTTTTTTAGTATGTGTCCTTTTACCCTTTTCTAATAAATTAATTGTTCATGATCTTGCCCGAGTACGTTGTCCTCCTAGTGGTTTTGTTTTTTTTTAAAATAGATATCACATTAAAGTATCTCTGAACTCCGATTTCTTGTTCTATCCGATCTTGTTTTACCTGTAATCGTTCAAAAGTATCACATCGCGTAATTTTTAATGAATTTATGAATTGTTTGAATATGTCACAGGTGTTTAGATATATCTGTTTATCCACAGATATTTTTTTTCGGTAAGTTAAAGAAGTTCCTGTTCCTGTTACGCGTATATATTTATACTCGGTGCCAGGGCCCTTTTTGAGTCCAAAATAAAATATTTGCATATTGAGGGTTTCTATCGTGTGTTCCAAAAAAAAAAACTCATTTAGGGCAGGCCTTGGAAAGAAAGATAAAAAATCTAGTCATGTCTTAACTTAAGTCTGTAGGTGAATGTCAGGTTGCATTTTGTTTCTGAAAACATTTGTCATTGTGACAGGCAAAAGTTTACACTGCGTTAAGTGTACTTGTATCAAGCAAAAATGAAAATAAGATGGCATTTACACAACAACAACGAGTATATTAATCATAACAGCCAATAAAAATTGTTTTCATTAAGCGTTTTGTATATTTTTAGGAAAATAGTTCAAGATCAAGATGTAATTTAGTTCTCTCTGACTTATGGTAGTTCATTTGCTTCAATCGGTATATATCAAGTTATGACAAACTTCAATTTGATTATGGCATGCTGCAAATGAGTTTTTTTTTGGAACATTATTTTATATGGAAATATTTTCATTTTCGGGATAAGATGTAACCATTTAGAAAATATTCATGCTGCATATTTAATTCAATATTTCAGTGTAAAGGCGATATAGGTGATGTAATATGCAGTATCTGTTGCGATCCACTTTATTAGAAATGTGTGACCATCACTTCAATTGAACGTGATATGCAGAACTTACTATCTTGTTAAATTTTAATTCAACCAGTACATCTCTGTGAGTTTTATCCATAAATTTATTGCCTCAGCACAAAATGTAAAGCAACATTACGGTTATCTTAATGAATTGTAAAACATGATTCACGTTTATTTTTATGACGATAAAAATATCCAATTATCGTTTCTTAAATATTGAAAAGTAAATCTTAGCCGATTAAAGCTGTATATCGTTTCGAAGTAAATAATAATAAAGTGAATACCTTCTTGTACTTTGTCTTCACTGAAATAGTGTTCTTGATAGTTTTAACTGCTTTTCCTAATAATACTGTCGATATTTTACAGTATATATTTATTCTCATGTTTGCTTTGTTGCAGTCTTAATAAATATTTCCGTTTTTTTAATTTAAACATAATTGAGGTTCACTCATTTTACTGGCAATAGAAATAGAAGGCGAGTACTTCGTGGTAGTTTAATTACTATTGCCTTGAAATTTTCTGCACATGAAATAATGTTGAAGCAACTGCTTTACAGTCTAACCATGTACATGTATAAATAGTAAAATTACAGGATGCACCTTCAAGTATGCTTAGCATGCAAGTTTTCTGATTTAGAAGCAAGCATTTTACAAATATAAAAACAAAAAACATAATTGTTCAACTTGTTAATTGCGGTGCGTAAAATCTAGCAGTACAGTTTTAACTAAAAGTACCGACGAGCAAATTATAAGATCTATAGAAATTTGAAAGATTCAGGCTTGTTATGGGATGTTGCAAATGCAATTACATGGAAAATATAACTCACCCTTAATTAAATGAAATTTAATAAGATAACGTGGAGGCCTTCGAATTTTGGTCAAGCAAAACAATTCGAACAATGAGTTAAAAGGACCTCTCATACGTTTTCATGATAAAACACCTGTGTTATTTTCGTTATTAAGAACGAATTTATTTATAATACACGGTTGCCGTTCTGTTAACAAAGTGTAAATGTGAACACACATTATCATCTGTCATGAAGTAATGCGTTTGTGGTCAATTTGGAAAAGGCAGATTGTAACCTTATGTAACACGCGATAAAAATGCAAAACGAATGGACAGTATGCGTAGGTCATTTTGTTTTTCTGAACTTTGAGCATTGTTTCTTGCTTGGTCGTCGTATTTTTTCTTGATTACCTAAACTCCACCGTTGTCGGCAAACATGCACATATCGTGTGTTTAACGTGATTTAACCTCACCGAAGTAGGTGAAACACTTGAGTTTATGTTGACTTTTACCCTTATTTGATAGGCGACGTTAAAATTAATGATTAAAATTACCATGTGTACATATGCAAGGTTAACTCGAGTTGAGGTGTCCCCTAGTTCACTTTACTCTTTTTGCAGATAACGACATTTATTTTGAAATATTGATTAGTATTTTATTTCTTATTGCGTTTTTTATGGCCGTTAATATTCGACGATTGATCAAATAATTAACATATAAATAAATATAACTGGATGCATGTTTATGCTAGAATCATTAAACAAAATGGGTGTACTTTCCTGTGTAAATACAATTTAAATACCTAGTCATACGAAGACCATTTGTTGATAAAAGTGGGCCGTGTACAATTGTCATTAAAGTAAACACGTAAATTATTATTTATGATGAGTTACTTTAAAATGGATGTGTTTCTTCTATGCCAAAATAAAGCGAATTCCCTTTAATATCATAATTAAAATGAGCTGAAACAATATCAACTAATCGATATAAATACAGAGCGATCAATAACTGAATTATTACTTTATGTGACTTTAACACAGTCTAATAAGCTACACAAATATGCAAAAAAATGCAATTTAAACCAAATTAAATTAATTGTTAACATTAAAATAATAGTGGGATAAGCTAAACAAGATGTTACTATACTAAATAAAACACTGCTGGAGCCCGTGGTTTCAAAATATCGCAATTCGTTAAAACCCCTCACCACACAAATATTTAACAACAGCTAAATACGTATTTCGGCAGCCAAGATGTCATTATCAGCAGCTACGAAAAACTTCACAGCAAAATGGCAACGATATGCTCGTGACCAAATCACAAATGGAAGTGGAATTCGAAACAGATTCGAAAAATCGAGTATTGCCCAACCAACCTATTTAAGAAACAGGCCATTGTATAAAAGAGGATGACCTAAAAATTCTAAAGGCGTTAACTTCAACAAAGCAACTAAATTCTTTCGAAAGCTTGGCCATTTTTAAGAACCGAGATAATAAACTACTTTTGAACAAAGATTGTGGACCTATACCTTCCTCCATCTTGTATGATTTATTGAAGTTAAATTGACCGTCGGCCATGTTAATTGGCCCTCAGCCACGCCCTCCGAGCTGTTAATTGCGCGGGAATCGCCCACTTCCATTTGTGATTTGGTCACGAGCATATCGTTGCCATTTTGCTGTGTAAGTTTTTCGTAGCTACTGATGATGACAGCTTGGCTGTCGAAGTACGTATTTAGAATTGTGTGGTGGGAGTTTTTAACGAATTGTGATATTACTGTACTATTTACAAGAATACAAGATGTTCGACTAGAAAATACGTAAGGGTTAGCCGTGGGTAATAATGCAGTGAGTAATTACTGTGCAGTGTAATATAATATACCTAATTAGTAGTGTAATATGTAGACCCTAATAAAAAGATGATAGTTAATACATTGCGCTTGCAATACACTTTTTTATGTTCGGCTGCATACTGCATCATAAAGTCGTTGTTTATGAAACTGTTTTTAAAGTTCATAAAGTGGCACTTTATTGTACAAGTACCGTAAGGATAAGGTAAATTGGACTAAACTGTCACTGCTAAGTAAGTGTTACAAGAAGTGCATGGTAATGAATACATATTTCTAACGCATTTTTTGTTTTCGTAAATGTTTACCATGAAAAATTTGTCAATATCCATTAAGGTACTCTAGCTATTGAAGTAAAAAAGCAGCCGAGTATACAGCTTTGTATGCAACTTCTACATAATCTGGCTTTATTGACTCATCCTATTTATTAGCCTCGCTTGCAAAGCTCGTTCGGTCGCAAAGTGTTAAATTATGTATCTACTTGCTACATAAATAGCTATTATTAGGAACTCCCATCAAGTGTTTCTTTGAACACTGTAACAGAGGTGGGTCTATGATTCGAATCGTTCACTATTCGAGTCCAGGATACGAATGGTTTTTGAGGATTCGTAAGAAGTATTCGAATATTCGGCACAAAATTCGTATTCGAATACTCACTTTTTGGATTCGAATCCACATAAAAGGATTCGAATCATTTTCCGCGATTCAAATCCTTTATTTATGATACGAATCCTTTCTGTGGTTCAGATACTTTTTGTGCAGGCGTTTTGTGCTGTTTTATTCACTTTGTGAAAAGTTGACGGAATCGAGGTCTTTCGTAACAACTTCGGAACTTTCGTCCTGTCAAAAATTAACGAAACATAACATTTTTTATACAGATTATTGACGTTTTTGACTTTTTAACTTTGTCGATTGTAGACTCTTGACTGTACAATAAATTGAATTTTAAAAATTTTAATTAATCAATAGCAGTTACATAATTATGCACTATATAGCCTAATCAATATCATAATAACATTTTAAGAAATATAGCTGTAACTGCATACTGTAACAATAATTCTGAAGTTGAACTGACGATACCGAGCCATGATCCAAAAAAGGATCCGAACCTGGTATCCGTGATTCGAATCATTTTTGATGAATCGGATCCGAAATCGAATACATTTTCAGGGGATTCGTCCCAGCTCTGGTATATAAATATTGTACTTTATCCTCACTAATATCCTAATATGTGTAAATATGATATGATCATAAGAGGGTCTTGTTATAACAAATGTTTTGCTGGTTAATCCCTTAAGCGAAACTGCATAAAAGGCCGTTGTAGTGCGGTGGTTGCCGAGAATAAAAGGAATTTAATACGGGCACCAATGAACTTCTTATTTAAACCAAGGGGTTTAAAAATAGAACCTCAATTAAAAGCCACCCACCATGCTCCGTCTCGACAGGATGCAGGAGCATATTCTGTCGGAACTGAAGCTCAATTGATGTCCTTTCCTAAGTGAACATTTTCAGTCACGTATGCAACGTAACTAAAATTTTTCGCTGTGGGAAATGTATACATATTGCATAGTTCAGGTTAATATATAGTTTAAACAAAAAATTTAGCATTGGATTGGGCGAACTACGAATTAATTTATTAATTAAATAATAGTATGTAATTTAGTTTTCAATTCAAATAAATGATTTTTGGTACACGCACCGCAAAATGACACTTTAACAGGCTCTGTTGAGTCCGCAAAATATCATTTTGCGGACTAGCGGAATAGTACCTTAATGGATTTTAGCGACTGAGTTGAGTACTTAATGGGTTTTATCTACTTTGCGTTCGTACTGAGGCTATTACGATACGCGTTTGCGTATCGTAATAGACACAAAGCGATGTTATAATAAAAATACTAAACATTTTCATTTTTTTTGCTTAAAAAAGTGGCAAAGTAGATAAAATACTGTATGATACCTCGTTTATAAGGCATTTTGTAGCACTTACTCCGTGCGTGCTACAAAATGCTTCTTATAAAACTCGTATCATAATATACTATTAGCGGACTGAAAGGTAACTTAGCAACACATTAGAAACGTGATTTTTTAAAATTGAAAAAGAAATACATTTTCTGACTTATAGCAGACAATTTCCAGAGCTGATACTAAAAAATCTTGTATGCATCATGTACGCAAATAGTTTTAGGGGACTCCTCTTATTAAAGACTCTGCTCCTTCGTCGGCTCGTCTGTAAAAACGATTCGTCCCGTAAAACTCCATTTTGCGTACTTGATGCATAATATACTATTATGTACGATTATACAGTACAGTTTATGACATAGTCTTGCCACCATAACTTAGCTCTTTATAGTACTAGCAAAATAAAGTTACTCTTTAATTGGTATTAAAAAAACATCAAAATTGTCATTAAAATAAAGAAATAGGTAGGTAGTGAAATAATCAATTGTACGATTTCTTCAAGTTGGCTGGGGTGACAGATGAATGACAAGAAACGTCAACATAACCTACAAGATTGGTTAAAATTCTTGAATTTCACCACTTTTGGATTTAAAAGAAAACATTATGTGCCCCTCGGCACTGATGTTCGTTTTTATCCCTCATGGGGTTTATGTAAACTACAAACTAAATTCCACATTCGCGATAAAAAGTTAAACTTCAGTGCTTTGGTATACAAATATGTAACTATTATATTAGTACGTACTATAAAGAGCTACTTTATAGCCGCAAAACTATGTCCATCAAGGCACTTTAATGTCAATTATTTTCTGTCACAGAATAGGCCTCAAATTTATAAACTCGATTTTTTCGTTCTCACGTAATCCGACTTGATTAACTCGCCCTCTTTATTGACCTCGCCCGCAAAGCTTGCTCTGCCGTAAAATACACTCGTCGAATAAAGCTCTCATTATTTACTTGTTAATAGTGGACTGTTTTCGCCATTGCCGTTTAAAATGTACTTTCGCTGCAGCGATAAGTTTAAAGAATTGTTTTATTCAATTTATAATTATCGATGGGAAATCGTCCAAAGTTTGAGTGTATTTAAAAGTCAAATACTAATTAATGACGGTATTGTTATCGCTTTCACTCTTAGTTCAGTATTAATCGATCTTTGTATCCACTCAAGACTTGTCAATTCTTTTTTACTAATTAATACCTCTGTGAAGTATTTTGATATCTAATGTATCGATGATGAAGATTGCAAAATCTAAGAACATTTTTACCACTTTACAGCTAATCTGTGCCAGTAAAACAAAGCTTAAAATCAAAGAAAATTGTTACCACTTCGAAGCTAATCTGTGCTAGTAAAACAAAGTTTATCACAAATAGCAACAGTAACATCATAACGAAATCAAACAGATGTTGCGCCAGCGATGCCCGATTGAGCAAGAATATATTTCCTTATTATTTAACTTTGTATAAATACTTTAAGAAATACATACTTACAATTAGTTATAGGTATTTATTGAAGCTTTTTTAATAGAAGTATTGTTGTCATTAATAAGGAAATAATTAATCCTTCTTGGAAGCAGTTTTTATTTGCCTAACGACCAAGATGATAGATATTATGCTAATCCTATAATGATCCTTTTGAACGTTTTTTGTCTAAAAGCAAAACCCTCCTTGCAATCATAATTGAAGGCTACAGTTAAATATAGCACACGTTGCTCTATGTGCGCGCCACAATAATTATTAATGGGTCGTTAAGTGGAGCACTTACCCTTATGCATATTTTGTTAGTTTTCGTGAGCATGTCGAGTTGTAGTCTATAGAAAGTTTGTCGATAACATTTTGATTGTTCTGCCAAATGTATTTTATCTACGACAGTGCGTAAAATTGCCTTTTAGTTGGCAGTTTTTAGTTTGTAAAACGACTATTTAATAACATGTTTTCATTAGTTTGCGTCGTTAGTAGTAACGTGTTTAAAAGATTTCATTAGGCACGTTGTCAGTAGCAACGTGTTTTAAAATTTTTAAAACACGCAAAATTACGACCGGTTGCTGGTAATCCTAATTTACAGTTATTTTTTTTTAAATATTTACCGTGTTTTCTAGATTCTATCGTAGATACGATATTGTACGATACACATGCGTAAAGCATCTTTAGTCACACGCGGGGTTTAAAACGCTCGCTCACTCGCGTTTTAACTCTACCCCACTCGTGCCTAAAGAGTAGCTTTACTATTATTGTGCTAGTAAAGGCGCCTTTCTATGTCTACAATTCGTAACTAGTATTAATATATGCAAATAAATAAATAGATTTTCTTTTATATGCAGATAATGCCATTCTTATATATCGTTTATTTATTAATAGAGTTGGATGAACTTTGATACGAGGATACTAGACATAATTTCTGATTGACGGATAGATATAGTTAAAAATGACCGATTTCTGGTTTCACAATGGAACACCCTGTAAATTTTGTGTTTCGGAATCTATGATTTCCAAACATTTTTTTTTTTCAAATTTAGTTTTTGACCAGAGAGGACCGTGACTGGAGAAGTCTGTTCTAATTGACTCTAGTAGTAACTTATAATAATAGTTATTTCATCAATTAGATCAATAACAAATCCTTCATGGAAGAATAACATTTGCTAAACGTGTTTGTAAGAATTTTGTTTCAATGGCGCCTATTAAGTTTTGCATTTATTACAAACCGTTTCTAACAGTATTTTTGTATTGTTCTAATATCAGAGAAAGTATTACTTAAAAGTGCTACATTTTGTTGTGTCCTTCAACTGTTTTCAAAACAACTTCAAAACCTGGGTAATCTGTAGTGACGTATCACAGCTGATGAAACCTGTTGGGTGTAATGAAATGTTTGAAATGAGTTGTCAAAATTTGCAATTCAATTATTCGCGAGTAGAGTGTGATTAGCTGATTTCTACTGTATTTTAATACGAGACTTTCTTTCATTATTACATACAGGGTGGTGAAAAAATAGTGCATTATATCATTACTATGCTATTTTTGATGGTACATAAAGTTATGTTCAAACACTCAGCTGCTTTCTTTTAGAATCTGTGAAATAACTTACTTCTTTAGCAAAAAGGTAGCAACTGTACGCTGTTTAAGTAAATATATACCATGTAATGGGTTGTTCCTAGAAAACATGGATACAAGTGTCGTGGATTTTTTCGAAATGTTGCAAGATCTAATGTTAACATTTTCTAGGTTTTTACACATCAGAAACTAAAGCAAACTTTTCGAAACCAATACTTCAGCTATAATGTTGCATTATTTCAATGGCATTCTAATTTTTTTTTAATACTTAGCACAGTAAAAACCCTTGCTCCAGAATGATAGAAAAGATACTGTTAAAATTGTATCCATTTGCCTCCAAAACATCGGCTAAAACACAATTTATTGATGTGCGCCTCGTGGTCTGTCTACCAGATGTTGATTTACTTTTGTAGGTATTGATTTTGCATGCCACAGGTTGTTTATCTCAACAAAGTTCAACGTTTAGAAATGGCGATACCGATCCTAAGGCGTTATACAGTGTATAGGGTGTACCATTTTGGGTGGGATTAAATGTGAAAATCTCCGTTATTATTGTGCTAAAGGAAAGTGATTTCCACATTACGGGGTCAACTTTTCGAGGGAAATTTGATGATAAAAGCTGAATTCGAATATTTCTTTTGATTTAGGAGCTAGTCGAAAAATTACAAATTCTACGTTTCTATTCGGCTTCACATTTGTTTTTCATAGTAGGTATCACAAAATAAAGGATGCAGCATTTACGTAGATTGCATGCATATTCAGTTGTTGTTGAAACTTAAAACTATGTAGTTTTTACAGTTAATCATTTTATACAGGGTGAGGCAGTACTTACCGTTATTTGCATATATTTTGGATACCATACGCCATTACAAAACTAATGGAACCCTCAACATATTTCTGTGCAGTCATTTGTTTTGTTTTCACGGCACACTATTTTATCAGCGCTCAAATGATACGGGAACTTTTTTCATCAATTAATTGTAATTTCTTATTGTAAGATTGCTTGGGTACTAATTAAAAAATCATAATTTACTGTCGTGGCAATTTTTGTGATTGTTAGAACTGTCAAAAGATCTTAATTGTTTTGTATTTCTTATTTCCAAGCAGTCAACGTCTACTTGGATAATTTTTGCATATGGGGGTGTTTCAAAATTGCACAGAACAAAATATAAGGGCGTTATTCTGGACAAAAAATAATACAAAACTCTAATACATACATGTATATCATTAATTTCAAGATATCCTTGAGCAAATAATTAAAAATAGCAATTCGTTTTTAAACGTTTTGTTTGTTTTGTTTTCATTATCAGTTTGTTTTACTTACAACTGTCAGAATTACTGTGACTGGTTCAGAAGCAACAAATAACTTCGAACAGTTACCATAAATTTTACTTTAAAGAAAAAAAAAAAGATAAACCAGAAATTATTTATTTTGGAACGCATGCTTATAATTTTTCAACTTTTTTACTATAGAACAATGCCCACATATTATATGTAAACAAAAACATGTGTTGGAACGGAACACCAGCCTACTCAATCTTAAAGGTTCGTAAAACGAATTTTTATTTTTAATTCTTTGATCAAGGATATCTTTGAAATTAATGATTTTGAGACATATATGTTTATTAGTTTTTTCTTATTTTTTGCTGCAGAATAACGCCCTTATATTTTTTCTGTGCAATTTGAAACACCCTGTATAATTGACAATTGAAGTTTTTTGCATTTTATTGAAAAAATGTCCTCTCCACGACTATGATGTTTTTGTATATTCGTCAACAGTATCAGAATTGACGGAAAAAATATCCGTGTCATGTAAACAAATCTAAGATGGCAGCGCTGGTAAAACGGTGTACTCTGAAAAAAACAATTGAATACACAGAACTATAGAGCAGTAGGTTCCATTGAAGTTTTTTAATCAGCTTTTTTGCTTTAGTCTATGGCTTCAAAAGTATATGCAAGTATTGTTAAGTGTTGCCTCACCACGTATATGAAGAAGAATATTTTTTTTTTACATGAAATAGAATGGAAATGTCGAATTTTTCAGTTTTCAACTGCAGCACAGAAGCCAAAAGAGATATGCGAAAACTGTTTTCACCGTCCTGTTGCTCCTACAAAGTTGACCCCATGATGTGCACACCGTTTCCCTTTAGCTCTAATAATAACAAAGACCTCAGCTTAATTCTACAGAAAATGGGACAGCCTGTATAATAGCCATTCAAAAATTGTTGTGAGGTGAAGTAACCTGCTTAATAATAACATATAGTTTACAGGGTGAACCAAATTAAGGGGTCACCATAGCTAACTCCATTATTATTGGTGGAACTATGAAGTCAGTAAATTAGCAAACTAGTAGGATTTTTTCTGCTAATTATTATGGTAAAAACATAAAAGCAATCAAACATTCAGTTTCCGTTCCCAGCTGTATCCGATAATAAGTAACCTTTGAAGTATATTATTTTCCGTAATGCATGGGGTGCTAAGAAAGATAGGAAATACTAGGTAAAGGTGTTCGGATTTGATAACTTCTTTCAATTTTAAGCAACTTTTCCTAATAATGTATTTCGAAAAGTAAGGTTTCTTGAATCATTTTCATATTTTTAACTTCCCCATATACAAACGGCAATATTAAAATTTTGGCGAGTCCATTTTCGATTTGAAAAGATACGGGGACTTATCAAGGACAACATTTTTTTATAAATGCATAATAAAGAAGTGCTGTTTTGTCCAAATTTATGCGGTCACTGTATACAGGGTGTCGCAAAATTTATGGTAAACAAAAAATATCTAGCAAGGTATATGGGTAATATAACCCATATTTGCGTTTTTTTTTAAATGCATATATAATATTTATTTGGAAATGCCAAAATCCATAATGACAGCTATGACTGTCCCACTGGCTTCATTAAATTACTGATAAAATTACTTACCGGTCCGGCACTTATCTATGTACTCAAATTTATGTTCAGTCTTACAAAACATTTTCGAAATGATTTGCAACACAAATCTGCAATCATCTCTGCATTGAAGATCCAACATTTGCAACTAAGAATCAATGGTTGACACATACGGGTCAAAGTCACCACGAGACTGATCTGCAGCATTTCTTTTATTTTGATAAAAAAACTCAGGTTCAATTATTTCATCCTTGAGAGTCTCATAAAAATATCAATTTATTTACGTACAAGCGGCGTCTTTAATTATTTGCGAAAAAAATTTATAAATTTATTACTCGAAAAGGTAGTTGTTGATTTTTGAAATACTTTGGGAATATTATTACAGTATAAACCTATCCGTGTCATTTTTTTTATCATGAATTTTGGGACACTGTATAACCCGATACAACCTCTCACATGATGCATCGTTAAATATTTTTTTTTAAATACGAACTGTCTTAAATCGGGTGAAATGCGATTCTTTTAATTTGAAAATTTGATAATAAGTGTGGGAAATATTTTTCCCCATCTCCAGTTCTCGAACCCTTCATGTAATCAAAGCTGTGTGGCAGACTTAATTAGTAGTAAAGCAGCTCTTATTTATATCTCAATTTCTATCTTTTTAGTATTTAAACAATAAATTGTATTAGTCAGTTCATATTGCCACAAAATAGCAGTAATTAATTCTAGTTTTATTAGAAATTTAACAATTCATATTAAAATTAAATTGCTATTGCTGCATAGCTTACCATTACAGTAGTTTGATAATTTGCACCTATACATGGTTTTCAGACTTGAAACACATGATTTTTTGAGTTCATTTCAGTTGTGTGAGCTTTATATAAACAGGTTTATAATTAGACCGTAAACAATAATGGGATAAGATGTGTGTTCTGTCCTGTCATCATACGTAGGTCATTAGTAATGCCTACAACAATACATTTAAATCTTTTCGTTGTCTGTAAGTACAGGAAATGACATAAACAGTGGTTTTATTGTATTTCAAACAACATGCAGTAATACTCCTTAAAGCTGGAATGCATACTTACTAATTATAATCTGTACAAGAATATTTTGACAATATATAAATTGTAATAACTGTCATTGATAAACTTAACTTGAAGTTCAGAAAAACTTTTGAATAATTAATGTATCCGTTATTTACCAAAATAAATATTTCAGGCCTGTTGAAAGTTTTAATATAAAAATTTTGTTCACTACGTTGGTTTTTCCTTGCGTATTATGAATTTCATTACTGAAAGACGAGACAAGAATGGATGCAGCATGTTATCCTAGCTTTTATTTCAGAAAATGTGATTCTATACATTCAAGAAAAACAAACAAACAAACAAACTATTCAATAACTTGAATCAGAGTAGTCTTACTTGCTAATTGGAATGGGTAGTTAGTATTAATTCATCTACAAAGTTTGGCCTCCCGGGTTTCTTTTGTAGTTAGAATGTTAAGAAATATTTTAAATTCTTTTAAAATCTTACACATTGCTTTTGCACATTCCTTCTCTCAGTTTGCCTCTTGCATCCCACCATCAGATTTATTTTATGAGTTTATTTTTAATCAGAAGTTAAATATAGTTTCACGAAATGTAGGTACGTACTGTACAGACGTAAACACAACATTGTTGTAATTATAGAATTGTATACAAATGAAAACTTTGGCAAATATTGAGGTATTAAGATATTTTTGTAAATACTAAAGTATTGCATCTTTTTTAGTATGGCCGAGTTAATATAGAAGCAGAGTTGAAAAACCGAACATTGTACGATGATAGTGAAGACGAAGGATATAGTGAAGAACTTAGTCCTGATAAATCGAATGAAACGGCAAATGAAAACCATTCAATCAACAATGTAGATAAATCCAAAAATGGTTACCTTCCACAACAGAATGGAAATACTCTCATCAGCAGGGACGATAAGCTTATGCTAGTTCCTGAACCTCCAAACTATCATAAACCGGACACAAAAGTCGATGACTCCAAATTGTCTGATGATGAAAACAACAAACCGTCTGATATTGTAACGGTAAGTTGAAAAGTAGAGTGCTATTAAATTTAACATTTTAATTAATTAATAACTTATACAGGAGAAATATGGAGATTTCGATTTGTCAAACTGCTTTGACTACATAAAAGTAGCCATTGAAGCAATTATTGAAGATCAGGTAACTTCTCGTTTCGAAGCTGAAGAATTAAAGAATTGGGAATTTACTTACACGGACCAATACCCATTACGAATTCATATCATGGAAGCTAACAGTCATATGGATGTGTGGATTCTTCATAAGATACTTCTTTCTGTTTCCTTTAAGAGTTTGCATATGCTTCTTTGGGGTGAGTTATACTATTTATTTTTCACATTTAATAATTTAAATCACTATTTTTATTGTAAAATGATGAAAAGTTGTATAAAAATATAGGATTTTCTATTTGATGCATACATTGAAGCTGGGCTAATAAACCATCTTTGAATATCGGATTGTAGATTTTTCGAATTGGTTATTGTGTGATTCAGTTTATTTGCAATGAAATTGGTAAAATTTTGTACGTACTCGTAAACGACAAATGTTTTTACTTTAAATTTTGAATATGCAATACAATTTTGAAGGTTACTTGAAAGTTGTTTAGAAAATGAAATAATCAATAGTTGCTGTGAAGTTTGGATAGCACTTGACGGTTATCTTGATATGCTTAGTAAATTGCGATGGATATACTGACTCGATATTTAAAAAATAAGTAGCCACTAGCCACAAGTTCCTAAAATTGGATGAATATGATTAATCTGACTTGTGACTTCATACACGTATAGTAGATTTAAAAAAAATTGAAAAAGTATTGCTTTTGTATATATTAAAATTATTAAAAAAAAAATTCATGTTTGCTACAACAGTTTTAAATAATTTGTAACCAATTATCCAAATTACGCGTAGTTTTTATTGAAATTTAAGAAGAGTAACCTTCACTAACTGTAGTTTATTTTAATTAATTGAAGTACTAAATGACAAATATTTAAAATGGTAAATTAGAAAGATTTCTAACCAGCTTTAAACAAATATTTCTGTGATTGTAATAATTTTTTGAGAAAAACCATTTCATATGCATATATTGGTAATATATGGTGTTTCTGAAAATTTGTGGAATCTTACGAGCATATAGGTATAACTAAAACAAAAAGACGATGTTTATAACCTTTTGCAATTTAGCGACTCGCAAAGCTCAAATGCCTCTCTACCTTTCTAACATCATATAACTATTTCGTGCCATAATAATTATAGGAACTTCAGAAATTTCACTGCTTAATTAATAATACCGTACATAAAATACGCTAAATTATAATTTTTATCATAATAAATGTAAATTATTTTTCTCGAACTTCTATACGCCATGCCACTGTAATGAATTACCAACTCTCTGAAATGTTTCAGGGAAATTGCATATAACTGCAAGCAACATCGTGTATGCATTACAGTGGCTATATTAATGACAGTGTGGCCAATTTTAGTTAACTTTCTGATTGGATGTTGAGCTATTGAGTCGTTTGCAGAATTACACATCGTCACACTAAATTGCTTCTAGCTTCTTTATTATTAACAATAGACCCAATATCAAATAAAATGAAATATTCCTCATAAACTTCTACAGTTTTCTGTATGTGTGTGCTAAATTTTCATTTGCATAAGTGAATGTCAACGAATTAAAGTAAAATACTTTTATCCGCAAACGTCATAAAAGTGACAACTTACGTGTCTTTATTGACAAGGTAAAAGTGTCACTTTATCTGATTAAGCAGATAAACTAGCAACTTTTGTGTACTTTATGTGCCTAATCACATAAAATCGTGCGCTCTTTCTTTCTTCTATGTTTGTTCGCTATCTCCTCCGGAGATACTGGACCGATTAAATTGTATGATGGCTTAAAATTTTGCTAATTTTTAGACATAGATCGTAGGACGGTTTTTATTTTTAAAAGAGTACGAAAAAGTTTTAATTTAATTAAATCCTTTATAACCAGCGCAGCGGAGCATCTGTCGTCGTGGGTTATGGTGTAACAGTTGCTGTGGCCATGTGCTATTAGCTCTGGTAATTCAGTATGTTCATATATCATTATAGTAGCGTCTTATTTAAACAACCGAGGTTGGCGCAGGAGTAGAGTGCTCGCCTATCACGCGGGCTCCCCGGGTTCGATTCCCGGCCGATGCATCCTTTTTTTTTAAATTTATATTAGTGAAATTTATCTGAATACGTTTGCGGATAAAATAGTATATGTTATTCGGAGTAAAAGTGACTTTATGTGGCTTAGCTGAATTATTTGCCTCACTAACGTTCGGCTAAATAAACTTCAGCTTCGCCACATAAAGTATCACTTTTACTCCTAATAACATAATCTACTATTTGCGAAAATTTCTCATTAGCCCAAATCTAAAGCAAAGTATGTATACATATAAATATCTTAATGTCTAAGATTATTATTATCAAATGAAAGAGATGTTTATGAACTATCTAACGGTGAAAATTAACTTTTGTCTAAATTCACTGGTGGTATAAAAATAACGGCTTGATTATGAATATCGAAAAATTGACTTTGAGTTTTTGTACGTACTTGTTGTGTGGACTGACGCAAAATGTCATCAATTTTTGTTTTCTACACATAAAAGCAGAACAAATAAAATAATGAAGGATTCCACTTGAAATGAGGATAATTGCTTAAATACTATTCCACACTTCATATGGGTGTTTGTCCATAATGATGGCCTGCATTATTGAATTTAACCGAGATAGTATAATGTTTCCATATGGCTCCTAGATATGACATCTAGGAGGGCGTCGGCTTTCGTGTGCTGGCTGTAAAAAAAAAAACTACTCAGTGTGGCCACTGTTTGAAATTGACCACATTGTCCTTATAGATTCACTATTGCATGCATTGCCATTTGTAATAGTTCCCCTGGCGTCTTATATAAAGCTTTAAAAAATGTTTAAATCTATAGTAGCCAAACATTGATGGCACTCTTTTTTTCTCGACTATCGTCTGTTTGAGTAAAAATGTTAGATACATTTTTTTACTTATTAATGTCCAACACATTTTCAGAAACACACTTTATATAGCCATTCTTCTTATTGCATCAGTCAATAGTATATTAAGTATTAAGAACGGTAAGGATATTTTACCAATCGAAGACAATTGTTTGGAGGAGGAGCGAAGCAACGACTCTAATTATTGTCTCAGATCGGTAATTCCTTAATGTTCGTGATGCTTATGACGTTTTTTGCACGATAGAAATGAATTTTTCTTCAAACGTCAGTAAAATGTGACATTATACCACAGAGTAATATGTCAAATTCGAGGTTAGCAGGTTAGGTTTTGTGTCAAAACTGACTTAAAACCTAACCTGCTAACCTCGAATTTTTACTTACCGTTCTAGAACGGTACACATAACTTACTGATTTGGCAATAAACGCGGTAACTAAGTAAAATCGTTCTTCGTGCAAAAATGTCATTTAGGTGTAGAAACATCTTTTGAAATGGTATCACTGTAGGTAATTAAGTAGAATTTTGAAAAATAATTGTATTATATTTGTTTATTTTTTTTATGTTTTCAGTTTAATGCCCATTGAATATTAATATTTTATTTTAAATGCAAATTGCATATAAAATATATAAGGCATTCGCAATTGATTTGACCATGCCTGGCGATAGAAATTTGACAGTTTTGTGCGTGTAAACTGGATTTGTTACTGTGTGAACTTAACTTTCTAGTGGAGGTTATTATATTTGAGGTTATCCTTAAGCTATGTTGCCAGTTTAACCTTAGAATGGCCAGTTATTACTTCCATCATGTTTCACTTTGGCTCAGTTGTGGCGATTAAATCATTTATAGATCAGTTTATTGAAAATAATAAAATTCCTTTATGAAAACAATTACCTATATGTCAGCCTGCCAACAGGGCCTTGTCTAACTAATTCGACATTGACATGACTATGAAATTTGACAAACTTTTCACATGCCTGCAAGCAATCACACAATTATTAAGTTAGGACTGCAACTTGAGAAAAACAAATTACGGCCAAGCCTGATCCAAATCAGTTGTGAATGTGTATATGGTAGTTGTATTACTGACAAATGTTATTGGCAATATTGACAATTTGAGATAAATTCTGTTACTATAATTTTTAAGCAAAAACTTAAAAATACGAGGGGAGTTTTTATGTTATCTACCTAGCTGTGAAAACAAAACGCTATCATGACAATTTTGTTATGTCAAGTCCCCGTTACATTTGAGAGTGCACTTAACATTCGTCATTTCTACATAAAGTTCAATGTGCAAAAACTTGAACACAGAAGCATCATGAAATTTCTATCGAAAGAAAGAATATCTGTGAGAGAATGGTGGCTGTGTACGGGGCAAATAGCCCATCCTATTTTGACGTTAAATTTTGGTGTGAGCATGAGTTGCTTACACCAAAATTACCCATTTGAGTAATGGAACAGAGAATCCAATCACGATGACCCAAAGTGAGACCTCTAGAAGCACAAACACAGGAGACCATCAAGAAAGTTGAAGATTTTGTGGGGATTGATCGTTAAGTGACGGTTTCAGTTATTGCAAGAGGAACAGGGATATCGGAAGCAACTATTTTTTAAATTTTACATGAATGTTTGGGGGTGAGCAAGGTGTCACCACAGTGCATTCCCGAACTGCTCAGACTCGAACAAAAATGATGTAGGTGACAAATTTGCTAGGAGAATTTAATGGCTTTATCTCCAGAAGAGGACTTCTTCTTTAAAATTGTAACTGGGGATGAGACCTGGGTACACCACTGGGATCCACTGACTAAACAAGAGTCCATGTAATGGGTGCATAAAGACTCCACCACCCAAAGAGGCAAAGATGCAATTCTCAGCAGAAGCAATGGCCACAGTTTTCTGTGACATGGAGGGGATTCTATTGTTGAGTATATGCCAAAAGGATGTACAGGGTGTTTCCTCAAATTTTGACATCTTCTTGCGACTTTGTTATTCCAGATAGAAAAAACTTGTTCAGATAAAAATTGTAGGGTATCATCCAAACCGTCCGAATTTGCTACTTAAAGAAACAATTGAGCATCACAGGCGAACTTTTTTACTTATTGTATACTTTTCTTTAACGGAACACCCTATATACCATGTGTTTATTGGATAGCGCTTAAAATTCTCTTTTGAAAAATATATAAGTTGCTTATAATGACTTCATCCATTGTTGAAATATCCGCTATTAAAGAATCAAAGTATTACTAATTTACTATATGAAATAAATCACAGTAACCATTGAAATAATCAATCTTTAATAGCGCATATTTCAACAATGGATGAAGTAATTATAGGCAACATATATTTTTCAAAAGAGAATTTTAAGCACATAATATATAGGGTGTTCCATTAAAAAAAAGTATAAAATAAGTCAAAAAGTTCACCCCTGATGCTCAATTGTTTCTTTAAGTAGCAAATTCGGACGGTTTGGATGATATCCTACAATTTTTATCCGAACAATTTTTTTCTATCTGGAATAATAAAGTCGCTAGATGTTGTCAAAATTTGAGGAAACACCCTGTACAATAACGGAGAATGTCTACAAAGAAACAATCAATTTGAAAGGTGCTGTATGCTAGAAAGGACTTCAAAATCCAGAAAACTGTGCTTCTGCACGGCAACTGCAGTATGCATAAGGCATCAATCGTTCAAGCAGCAATCAATGAATGCAGTTCTGAGGAATTACCACATTTACCGTACAGTTCCGATCTGCCCCCCTACGACTATTATCTCTTTCTGAAACTCAAAAAACACTTGAAGAGGAAGAGGCGTCACTTTTTGTCGAATGAGAACTTGGAAAATGTTATCGAGTTACTTTGGAATAAGTGTGTAAGGATTAATGTTCCTATGTTGAAAAATAAAATTTTGTATGTTCTCTAACTTTTTTTTTGTAGCTAAATGGATAACATAAAAAACTTCCCTCCTATTAACGTCACCCTCACAATTTTAATTTATTTAAAATTGATTCATTTTAGTTTTCAGAAATCCTCGAAAATATAATTTGTTACTAGTTTACCTGTGCGTAATTTTAATAATATTTTTAAACTACTATGGTAAACCCCAGGTTTCTTATAATTTTGAAGATTTTTATAGTATATTTATTTTAACAGGTATTATTTCTGACCCTATCCTCAACATTATTAGGCTTTTTACCTCCTGGCGCCATAAAGCGTTGGGTAAACCGTCGAGCTTATATAATGGCCTTTCGTATAATGAGCCGGTCACTTTCGGGTGTTATAACATTTCATAATAAGCAGTATAGACCTAGTAGAGGTGGAGTGTGCGTTGCAAACCACACTTCTCCGATTGATGTTCTCATTCTTTCCACTGATACAGATTATTCGTTGGTGAGTTTGTACTTATATAGCACAGGTGCTGATGCAGGACTTCATGATGACTTCAAAGCATGTATATATGTATGTGCAGTATATGCTTTTCTTTGTCCTCTATTGTCTATGTTTTAGTGAAATAAGATTGCTTTAGAATATGTCAATTTGCTGTACTCTTTGCCATGCATCATCGAGTTTGTGAGCGTATAAGTTATTGCAGGTTATGTGGCTGACACTCTGCACTGGATTAGTCGGATACATTCCGAACAGCTCTTTCAAGCAGTGGTTAAACCGATATGTGTCCATTATGTGCTTTGGGGTATTATCAAGTGCATTGTCCTCTGTAATTACCTACCACAATCCAGAAAACAGGCCTAAAAATGGGATTTGTGTAGCAAATCACACGTCGCCGATTGATATTTTAGTGTTAATGTGTGATAATTGCTATTCACTGGTAGGTTTTGGTACATAATTGTTTTCTGTGTTGGTTTTGCTACTGTAGGTGTTTAGTGTTGCAATATTAAAGTAAAAGGGGTATTTGTTTATGTGGAATTTGTGATATGTTGAGAATCTATTGTGTGTAGTGTCTGTTCTGTTCAAGTCCTTACATTTACTTTCATTATGTTATCGTATTGAAATAAGTTAATTGATCAATTGGCTACTGGTTTTTTTTAATAAACATGGGTGTAAGGATCCCATAAAAACAATTATTTAATTGACATGGCAGCTGATTTCATGACTGTTACATAGCCAAATATTTGTTGGTGTGTTTGTTTTGGACTTGGTCTAGAATTACAAAGTAACAGGTATCTTAAACACCAAATACTGTGGTCATATGGTTAAAAAGCCATACTAGAATTTTGCTGAAACTAATGTGTTTCGACCATAGCAAGGACATGCTACACATTGTAATAACACGAGACCCACAGTTTTATATCTCTTCTGACGAATGAGATTTTATAGAAGTCTCCGTCAGGATTTTGCATTTTTAGAAAGTTCATCCAGAGATCATTGGTCAGGATGCTTAATCACTGAGCTACTGTACGCTGCTAGCTAAATATTTATATAACAGTTTGTCCAAATAAATAATTTTTTTTGCATAATTGGAATGTAGATACACACATTTTTGTATTTTGAGTTGTATTTTCAAGGGTAATAAGTTAAGTGTATGTACTTGTAGTCCAAGATTTACCTCTTTTTAATTTGTAACTCAGAAACGAAGAGACGACCTTTACGTAGAATTACTATGTAGATACGTACATAATGGATGTGTGTAAAGTTTGCAACAAATTTAATATTTATTGTACTATTGATTTGAAAAGAAAACTTCGGACAGTCCATCTTAATTTTTGTTTATCATCTTTTGCTTGAAAATATTAACTTTAAAATTGTTCATCAAGAATTTACGTCATTGTTATATTGTTATTAAAGAGCCTCTTATATCCAATGATTTTAACAATAAATATTAAATGTATTGCAAACCTTACACACTACTGTATGTAAGGTCGTCCGTTGGTTTCTGAATTACAGTAAATTGAAAAATCTGTAGTTATTTTGCATTAATGTATGGCTCTGCTACACAACCATGTAATTATACTGGAAAAATATTGGATGATCATGATTTCTTGGCTTTTTAACTTTTTTCTTGTTGGTTTAATAATTTTATTACCAGTTGATTTTTGGTTTGTGGGAAACTGATATATTAAAGAGTTCCTGCATACTGTCTGCTAAATGGCAACGTTAATTTTGTACAAATATGCAAGCGCGTAAAGTACCGTAACATTAAAAACTCATTGCAATACGCTAAATTCATCGAGATAGCAGAACAAATAGAGTACATACATATATAATCTATAACGCCTCGTACCGTTTACACAGTGGAGTGTTTTATTCAATTTTTACGGTTAAAGCTGTAGTTCAACTATTCATTTCAGAAGCATAAAATAAAATTACATCTATTTATGTCACTCACTACTGCATTGTTGGTAGCACTGATTTGCAGATTAAATTTGCGTCAGTCTGTGTCAAATGACAAACGAAACGTAACCTGCTAACCTTAAATTTGACATAACTGACAATACACTCCAGTACTGCAAAACGTATAGCACGAAGCGACTCTTTCCAAATTATTACTATGCCTTTTCACGGCTGTCAATACAAAAATTGTTTTTTTAGATTAATGAAATTATAAGAATTGAACAAAATTTTGTATTATATATACGACGATAAAGATATTATTATCCACTCTTGAATCATTAACGTCTCGATGTTAAACGTGGATAAAATTTACTTTATCGTCTTGTATAATAAATAGCTATTCTACCGGGTGACCATAAATGGTTGTGATTTTTTTTCTTAGATTGGCACTGTTTATGTTGGTTGCACTGTAAGTCTATGTCAAATTCGAGGTTAGCAGGTTAGGATTTGCGTCAGTTTATGTCAGAACTGACTTTACCACTAAACTCCTATTAAAAATGCAAATAAAAGTAATATTAAAAAAAATGAAGAAATTTGTGGTTGTTACGAAAAATAGTAGTTTGTATACCAAGGCACTGAAGTTTAGCTTTTTATTACAAATATGGATTTAATTGCCAAGGCCCATAGGGCCAAGGCAAATAAACCACATGAGGGATGAAAAGAAACTTCAGTGCCGAGGAGTACATTATGTTTTATTTGAAATCGAGAAATCGTGAAATTACAACATTTTAACCAACATTTGTAGGTTATGTTAACGTCGGTTGACGTTTATGTGTCGCTACCTACAAAAAAGTCTTAAAACAATGGATTACTTTAATGCCATTTATCGTATTTTAATGACGATTTCAATTAAAAATAATTATAATGATTAATATGTGACCTGTTACTAGAGAATTGACTATTATATCTATGAAAACCACATATCTAAGAGCGACATTTAAATATTATCAAAACGATTGAAACATGGTAGACAGTTTTAATATTAGAATTTTAATAAACATTGTATCAGTATTATCAATATCCTGCTATTTTTTAAAGGATAATTTAAATTATTTTTTGTTTAAATGTGGAATTTCAGTGGAATATTTAAAAAAAATGTAAATTTTTCATTATACTCAATATTTGACTACAATTATAACATGTCATAAATCATTATTTATAATCATCACAATTTAGACTGAAAAATTTGAATCAAGGATGTAATCAAGCAATTCTTGTCATTTGTAACTATGTAGTTGATCGTAAAATGATTGCTTAATTATTTATTTTTGACTACTACACATTTTAATGAAAATCTGACATTCACATAGTTAGACAAAACATGAGCCTTACAAAATGGGTGCATAGTTTATCAGTCGGTACACAAATTCAATTTAAAAACTAATCTACCCAAAATTAGAAGCGAGGGAAAAGGATTACAGTTTTACATGTAGGAATTCGTTTTTACTTTTTGGAAAGGTGTGAAATGTTGCTCGATTCACTTATTAACGACAGGAATTGCCACAAAACAATGAAAGCAAAAATTTTTCAAAATTGAATGACAGCTATAATTTAAAGTGAGGTGAATATGGACAATGCACTGTACTATTCGGTGCAGTTTCTACATTTTCCTGCAAAAAAGCCAAATGCAAGAATAACTTATTAATAACATAGAAATTGAGGACAAAATAACAAGAGGTCAATAAAAAAACCAATTAGGGTAGGCTGTGATATGTGTTGTACGTTTGGCAGTACTGAAGTGTATTGTCAGTCTATGTCAAATTCGACATTTGCAGGTTAAGTTTTACGTCAGTCTGTGTCAAACGACAAACAAAACCTAACCTACTAATCTCGAAATTGACATAGACTGACAATACACTTCAGTACTGCCAAACATATAACACATATCACAGCCTACCCTAATTGGTTTTTTTATTGATCTCTTGTTACAATCGAGCAGCTTTGGGATTTATTTTTTTTAAATCTAACAAGCGTTAGTAATTGCTGGCATTTTGAAAGAACATAGACATGAGATACTTGAAATAGCCTCATATCATTCCCAATTTACCCGTTAAACAGGTATGGGAGTATTGTCAAACCTTCTACAACTTATTCAAGGCAGAGTAGATCATTTATGACTCGAGAGTCTTTCAAAAGGTACAGCCGAGATGTGGCAAAATGTTTGTAATCATTGCAAAAACAAATTTTGAAAGATTGGAATAAGAATATTGGACATTTTTCAATTGAAAATGTTCCACCATTTATTATTTTCATGGAAGAATTGGAATCGGAAGCAAAGAATGGTATTGATTCTGATAGTACCAATGAAAGAGGGGTTTATATTTGGACGTCAAAATTCTTGTTAATTGTACAGCAACATTTGGAATGCCTTATACCGTTTGCTATCAGGCAGTCAGTTCCAGCGTCATTAACACAAAACTAGAGAAAGATAAAGTTCTAGTGATTGGTTCTGATATTAATGAATTGAGAAGGGAATTAAACCTGTCAAAAAAGATGGTAAATGCGGTATGTCATAGGTAACCCACTATGGGCCGGTTGCAGAAAGCAATGTTAAGTCTGGTGTTAGCTAAGTCGCGTCAAAGTTAACAAAATTGCATCAAATTTTGTTTACTAATGTATTAGTTACCATAAGCAGTTGAGATTTGATTCGTTTTTGTTCACTTTGACGTCGCGTTAGCTAACATCAGACTTAACATTGCTTTCTGCAACCGGCCCTATATGTTACAAACTTAACAATAGTCGTTGTTGAAAATACCAATTGTTAATGATTTTTTTACATTAACAATTTGTGTGAAAGAGATGATTAAAGTTTGTGTTTCAGTTTATACAGCCTTACTACACTTAGTCCAAGAAATCAGCTGACACATAGCAATTGAATGTGTTACTTATTACCCTGAAGTAAATTTTAGCGAATAATATAATGCAACTCTAAATACAACAGTGGGGGGGGCTAATTTTAAGTATACAGCCACAGATTGTTTTAAATAATTGTTAAAATGAGGATATTTAAATTTATCTATGGTGGCAGCGAGTAGCGATTTGAAATAGTTTGAAATTTTTATAATTTGCACAAATGCTTCAATGATTAACAGATATTTCTTTTTTCATTAATATGCAATAGTTTTGAAACTGCATGCTTATTTAACGAATCCGTAATTGTATGTTGTTTATTAGGAAACTAATCAAGAATGTTTCTATAACTTTTGATATAATAAACTTTTTTGCATAACTTAACCCCGCTATATGTTTAAAGCTTGGTTTTACTGCTTAATTTTATGCTTTGTGCTTTAATTATATTTGGTATATTCTAAATATTACATGGAATTACAATTGCAAAATGTGTTCTAGATTGGTCAGAGCCATGGTGGTTTCTTAGGTATCCTACAGAGAGCTTTAGCTCGAGCATCACCGCATATTTGGTTTGAAAGGTCTGAAGTACGAGACAGACTTGCAGTAACAACAAAGTAAGTCATCTCCAGAATTTGGATTCCAAGTTTTAACTATTTCTTTTCAGGCTAAAGGAACACGTATCCAACCCAAAGAATCCACCAATTCTTATTTTCCCCGAAGGCACGTGTATTAATAACACATCCGTAATGCAGTTCAAAAAGGGCAGTTTTGAAATTGGCAGCGTGATATATCCTGTTGCTATCAAATACGATCCCAAATTTGGAGATGCTTTCTGGAACAGCAGCCGATATTCTATGATGCAGTATTTGTACATGATGATGACCAGTTGGGCGATTGTATGTGACGTTTGGTACTTGCCCCCAATGTATATCCAAGAAGATGAGACTGCCATTGATTTTGCAAATAGAGTAAAAAGTGTAGTTGCAAAACAAGGAGGACTTGTTGACCTCATATGGTAAGTACAAGTAATGTCTAATATCCGATTAGAGAAATTTATAGTAGGTAGGTATTACTTAATATTATGCATTATGTGAACATAATAACTTTCTAAATAGTTCAGATCAAAAATATTCAGCTAATGCACATTAGCTTTGAGGGTGTTATAAAGTTTAAAAATTATTTTCTAAAAATAGTTTTGTTTTTAATTAATTTTTACAATTTTCTTCAACATATTGAATTTTAAAAAACAATGTGAATTGTTATAAAATCAATTTTTGTAGCTCTAAAAAATACTATAGCAGAAACGTCAATTGGTAGAATAGTTTTTTATACAGGTTGCCTAAAATTGTACGAAACATGGCAATTCCAAGAGTTGGAAAAGGTTCAAATAAGAGTAGCCGAAATGGAAATGCTATAATTGCTTTGGTAGCTAGGCAACAAGTACAGGGTGGTCAAATTTCCATGTTTTCATACGGACTCCCGACAACTATAGGAGATATGGAAAAATGGACCCTCCATCCTTGATCTCTTTTTTGGAGAAAAAATTAATGGTGAAAACCAAAATTGTCTATCGTCTTTTGTTTTCGAGTAGTAAACAAAAGTTCGATTTTTCGACTTTTCGTTTTGTTGCTATATCTTGCTTATTTATGAAAATAAGGAAAAGTCATTTTTATGTTTTTTATGCACTATTTTGTTAAGAATCCAGTGGCGTAGTCAGTTTTTCAAAGAAGTTTCTAAATTCTAGTTATAACATAATAAAGTTGTATTTTTTATATCGACCTGTAGTTGGCTGTAGCATCATAGGAAAGAGGTTTTTTTTCCTATTTCAGCGATATATACCATATGGGATCGATTTATTCATTTTCACTCTACTTTATAGCAAAAAATCGCAATTTTCAAAGTAGTTTTTAATATGTCTTTGTTTTCGAGTTGATGGCTTGTGCCATTTAGAATATAGGTATGTGATTAAACAAAATATCTGTCTTACGTTGTTACAATATCACTGTTTGATTGACGGAATTAATCACGTATGATTGTTGCTATTGATATTATACAGTGTTTATCATACATTTGGGCGCATATGGAAAGTTGTTTCATTTTCCATTTATCAAAAATTTTATTCCTGATAAAAGCCTGCGTTTTCTCAAATTAAAAATGCACTTGCAAAAATTTTAATATCCTCTTTCGTATACGGGGGAGGTTCAAAAATATGAAAATGGCTCAAGAATAAAGTACGGTTACGGCCAAATAAAAACGACAACCATTTTGACATTCTATGTCATTTTCATATATTTTGGTAAATCAGGCTTTTAAATGAAAGATATTTATGTAGGTATAGTTGAACCAGAATTATACCGTTTTTACGACTTAATCCGGTATTTAACTTCACAAACTTCTATGAAGGGTAAAGTACGGCCCGGTTTTATTTGGCCGTAACTGTACCTTTATTTTTCAAAATACACAAAATGTTAATCGAACATATTTGTTATAAGATTTCTATTAAAAATTATATTGATTTCAATTGTTATTGATGTTTGGAGCATGTGTTATTAAATGTTTTTGAAGGTACCTGTTTTTTTTGGCACAAAAATGAGATTTTTTATATGGCTGGGCCGATACCGATACTCAGTATCGGTTATCGGCCGATACGTATCGGTTATCGGCCGATACTGGCAAATTTCCGATACTCGCCGATGCTAAAAATGCAGATACAAGTATCTGAACTTCAGATACTCAAAAAAACGCGTAAAAATGCTTTTAAGAGTTTTAACAGCGTACTTATTACGTATTATGTTCGTGATAGAGCCGGCCGCGGATAATACAGAATTTTACAAAAAAAGAATCAAAATTCGAATAGGAGGCCGTGACTTTGTATTTGAGCATAACTTTTGATTCTAAACAACTTTTCTCAATAAAATTTTGCTATATTTTTTGAAATAAGGTAACTTTATTCTTCAACGAATTTCATATTTTTTGTCCTGCCCTGTATATTGTTTGACTTGAAGCCATTCTAAGGCCATCTGATATGGTTATCAAACATGCCCTAACTTTTGGCGGTATTTAAATTTCGGTTTTACAACTAATAAAAAAATGTCCCATTTGTTGCACACTTAATGGACCACACTGTATATGATAGGAGCTAAATAGGTTTTCAGACAAGCACAAATTGACATAAAAATTTTTTTTTTGAAAAATCAAAAAATTTTCCCATATTATGCCGACTTTTTAGCGGACACTGTATATAGGTCACCAACCAAATTTTGAACAAGGTAGTTAACAGCTCTCCATTGTATAATCACTATAATCAGTTTGCTAAAGAAGTAGAAGTCTATTTGTCTGAACCAACTGTAGCAATTGACATGAATCCTTTAATTTATTGGAAGGAGGAAATGCGTTTTTCAAAATTGAAAATGATGGCAAAAACGGTTCTGTGCATCCCGGCAGGTTCAGATATTTCTGAACAAATTTTTTCAGAGGCTAGCCATATTATAAACCCTACTCGAACTATCTTGTCTAGTGAACACGTACAACTAATTTTTTTGAAAAAGAATTGGTACATGCTAAACTCTAAAGCAAGCAAACATAATAATTTATAATAAAATACTCTTACTATATAGAAATGTATTTTTTTTTAATAATAAAATAAAATGTACGAGAAGAAACTAGATTGTTAATTTTTAATATCTTGCAAATTAAAAACCTGAAATTTAAAAGAAAATTGCAAAGTATCTGAAAATCAGATACAGTATCAGGTATCGAGCATCGAATTAGGGTATCGGAAGTATCAGTATCTGAGTTGAGGTATCGGCCCAGCTCTAATTTAAGCACTAGTTTCGAATCTCGTAATATATTGGTTGCTAAGTGAGGGAAACCCACGTTCGGCAGCACACTTTTATCGTATCCGTTGATTAGTTAACTTTGAAGAGTCTCATTTGGTACAAAAAAAAATGGGAGAAACCAGTGAGAACTGTTTTTCGAAGCAGTTGCATGTGACTTCATACTTGATACTTTCTTTCAATTACAAACAACTTTTTCATATAAGATTTTTATGTATTTTGACCAGTAGGGTACTTTATTCTTGAACTATTTTCATGTTTTTGAACCGCTCTCGTATACAAAAAAAGATATTTAAATTTTGGCAAGTGTATTCTTAGTTGGAGAAGATGGAGGAACTTTTATCAGGAATAACATTTTCTGATAAATGGATAATATAAAAAAATCCATGTGTTCAAATTTATGACGGGCACTGTATGTTAGAGACCTGCGCTAATCCAGTATATAGAACCTGCACCCGACCTGCGAACTGCAATTTCTGAAATTTTAAACACGCACCCAACCTGCGAACCGCAATTTTCACATATTTATACCCGCACGCGACCCACCAATTCAAACCCAAACCCGACCCGCAAGCTTTGCACTTTTAAAGCCGCAATTGACCCCAAATATGATAGAATGCCTCTACACAGGGCTGTAGAGTCGGAGTCTGAGTCGAGGAGTCGGAACTTTTTGGGTGGAGTCGGAGTAGGAGTAGGAGTCGGAGTCCGTATAAATTACCCGACTCCGACTCCCACTTTACAATTTTACCAAAAGCTAACAAGCTATTTGAACGACTGTAGTACTGACTATTTGAAGACGGACTCAGGGTTAATAAAAATCATTTTTTTAAATTTATGTTAGTTTATGAAAATGCATGTACACTATAATATGTTAATTCATAGATCCATGAGTGTGCAGTGTGTTCTAGAACCCGTGTGGTCGTGCTTGTAAATTTAAATTCCTACCGAACTATTTAAAAATGCCGACTTTTTCCTTGCACACCGTAGTAAGACGGTTTTTCTATATCTTACCAATAACTGTTTTATGTGATTAACAATAAAACAAGCATAGTACGTATTGTTACTATTATTAGTATTACGTCTAATTTCTAACTTTAATAGTGCACCTTATTTTTATGTTTCAACCGTTTCAAGATGTATTTTAAAAGTTAAAACGTTTTCATCATTTTGTTATATTATTACTGTTCATGGTGGTTTTGGTTAATTAGCAATGTTCTTTTGTTTATTTTTTTTTGTGTTGATTTGGCAAAATATAAAAGATATTATTTAAGTCAATGAGTTTTATAATGAAATTACTCCATTAAATTCTATTTTAATGAAATGATTTAAATCTGCTCAACTCTGCTCAGACCTCAGACTATTTGGATTTCCTATGACTCAGTAAACGTGTATTACGTAGGCAGGTAGTAAATGACCACTTAAGAAAATAATCTACTAAGGAATGTAGTTATTGCTGTTAGTTTAGTAGGCAGGTAAGAAGCTTTTGCCATAATAATGGCATTTGCAGGTTTATTAAATTTTGCCAGGAAATTTATTCTTCTTAAAGTAAATTTTATTCTTTTCCTTTTTTACGTTTGTAAACCTCTCTGTGTATTTGTACATGAAATCAGTACGTTGCTAGAAACCGTGCATCCAATATTTGTAATTTATTATAATCAACCACAATCCGCAAAACTACTGAAATTCGTCATGAGCCAGTAAAGTTTATCAGGTAGATGAAAAGGAATGAGGTGGGGGGGGGGGGGAGTATCAATATTCTAGTACTGTTGAAGTCGGAGCCGGGAGTCGGATTCAAACTACTAAAATATCAGGAGTCCGAGTCGGATTTTTTTTTACCGACTCCACAGCCCTGCCTATACACAATATCAATGTGAATCTTAAAGGCCCATTTCTACCGTCCATCTTTGAACATACTAGACTTTCTCCATAGCGTTCCAACGGTCTCTGTTTTGTGCTTCCCTGATCCAATTCAGTCCTGCAATTAACTTGAGATCATTTGTCCATCGGGTTGGTGGACGTCCTCTTTTCCTTCTGCCCAGGTATGGTCTCCAGTGGAGGATCATACTAT
The DNA here is from genome assembly GCA_940337035.1 of Agriotes lineatus. Taxonomy (NCBI): domain Eukaryota; kingdom Metazoa; phylum Arthropoda; class Insecta; order Coleoptera; family Elateridae; genus Agriotes; species Agriotes lineatus. The sequence goes on from CALNHX010002302.1 coordinate 49,392, forward strand.
TCCATCACGAATCCTTACACCTCGCTGTATGTCCAGCGTAACTCCATTTTAGTCTGGTAATTGTTTCGACAGCGTCGATCATTCCTGTAGTTTGTCTGATCCAATGATTGTTTTTTTTTGTCTTTTAAAGATATGCCAATCATCTATCTGTCTGTCCATGGCTTCTTTGTATGACTGATATTATCTTTCATCTTTGTTTTGTCCAAGTTCATGTTTGGCAGCCATAGGTTAGAACTGTGAGGATGATTTGATTGAATAGCCTTGATCTAAGTTTTATTCACAATAAAGAAAGTTATTTTCACACTTCGGCAGTCAAATTATTATTAGGTGTAATTTTTTTATACACAAAGGAAACAAATTTACGTTGAAGAAATTAAGTTGTACCCGCCACCCGACTCGCAGTTTCAAATTCTTACCCGACCCGCTACCCGCAATATTGATATAAATCCTACCCGCAATGCGGGAATCTGACCCAATGCAAGACTCTGCTGTATGTTATTATACAGGGTGTCCCGTGAGGTAAGGTACAAAATTTCAGGACGTGTTCCTTAGGTAAATTTCGAGTCGAAAATGTCTATATGAACATAGTCCGCAAATTCCTTATCAAGATATGACATTTTTTAAATTTTAGTATTGTTACAGGAAAATCTCTTATTTCAAAAAAATATGAAAATTATAAATGTGTGATGAAGCACCATGTTCTAGCCAGCCAGTAGGCCGTGCTACATTTTGTTATTTATTGTGACAGTTGAGCTGTTGTGTCAGTTTGATTGAACTCCGCATTTCATCAGACGGTTAATTTCAAATCTACTGTCATGTTTGTTTTTACAAACGAAGAACACGCAGACATGCTGTTAGTCTATGGATACTGCAACTGCAGTGGTAGGAAATCAGTGAGGGAATACTGCCGCCGGTATCCGAATTGAAGAATACCTGATAGTAGAGTATTCGGGAGAGTTTTCGAACAGGTTAGAGCAAACGCTACAGTAACACGTTCATCAGCAGCTGACCATGATTTAATACTGGATAGTGTTGAAAGGTCACCATCAACTAGAGTTCGCAGAATAGCAGTTCGCACTGGTGCTAGCCGAATGACTGTATGGAGAACGATGCATAATTTTGATTTGTACCCGTTACGTTTGCAACCTATCCAATCTTTGCTGCCCACTGATCCGGACCCTCTTATGCAGTTCTGTAATTGGATCAACGCACATCGTAATCTTGTTAATAAAATTTTGTTCACCAATGAGTGTACATTTACTCGAGACGGCGTTAATAATTTGAGAAATTTCCATTCTTGGCAGCTTGAAAACCATCGAACGGAATTTCCAACACTTTTTGTGTTTGACGCTCGTTTGACATCTCCAATTTAGTTCAATTTTTACAAGAAGAACTGCCAATGTTGTTGGAGAATATCCCGCTTTAAATAAGACAACAGATGTGGGTAAAACATGTTTTTCCTGGACGGGGTGGCCCAGTTTCTTGGCCACCCCGTTCACCTAATTTAAATCCCCTAGATTACTACTTGTGGGGACGCATGAAGACTTTGGTGTATATGGAAAAATCACGTACTAGGCATGAACTGCTTCATACAATTATTGAAGTTGCTGCTGACATTAGAAACAATTGCTGTGTTATCCGGAAAGCCGTCAATCACATTTATAAACGGGCGAGACTGTGCTTGCGGTGTGAAGGTGGTCATTTTGAACAATTATTGTAATAATTGTTTTTAGTTAATAAAATTTAAAAAATGTCATCTCGATAAGGAAGCATTTGCGGACCATGTTCATATAGACATTTTCGACTCGAATTTACCCGAGGAACACGTCCTAAAATTTTGTACCTTACCTCGCGGGACACCCTGTATATATTACGATATGTAGTATTGGAATGGGGAAAAAATCTTCTTTCTTATGATGCCCCAGACAACTATGGGGTCAATATAAAAAATACAACTGTATGGTACAACACAAATTTCAAAATTTTTCGAAAAACTAACTGCGCTACTGCATTCGCATCAAAAAAGTGCCTAAAGAACGTAAAAATTACTTTTCTCGATTTTTATACATAAGCGAGATATAGCCACAAAACAAAAAGCCTAAAAATTTAACTTTTGTTTATAATTCGAAAACAAAAGACGATAGCCTATTTTGGTTTCCACCATTAAACTTTTCTTGAAAAATGAGATCCAGGATGGGGTAATATCTCCTATAGTTATCGAGATTCCCTACAAAAACATCCAAATTTGCCCACCCTGTTCAAAAGTACATGTACCATTTTGTTTTCTTTTCGTAATATACAGCGTGATCAGAATAATGGGCAACAAAGGGGCAACTTTTTAAATTTGTATTTATTAAAAAATTTTGTTCTTGATATAAGTCCCTGAATTTTCTAAAATTCAAAATAAACTTGCTAAAATTTAAATAGCTCCTTTCGTATACGGGGGAGGTTCAAAAATATGAATATGACATAAGAATAAAGTACCCTTATTATTCAAAATAGACAAAAATGTTATTTAGAAAAGTTGCTTAGAATTGAGAGGTGTAAAATATGAGGTCACAGCCACCTACTCCAAAAAATAATTTTTTGTTTTTCCTTTTTTTACCGCCCTGTGCATTACGCTTCAGATTAACTTATTATCAGATACGGTAAGAATATACTGTCAAAATCAGTGTCGCTTACTTGGCAACAAGAAAATTAATTGAAATTAGTGATAATAAAAATATTGTTATATTAACAGGCAAAAATAAATATAAGCAAGTGATAATCAATTACTTTGATTTTGTGGAAGAAATCCGTAAACTAGAATTGAGATTGTGCGTAATAGAGGACCATGAAATAAATACTAGAATAGATATGGAAGTAGTAACTAAAGTGTGTAAATTATATCACGAAATAAATATAGGTATCACTAATTCTGTTCTAAAATCACTTCTGAAATTTGGATGGCAATCAAAAGAATAAATCCTAAGATATAATGGGTATTGAAGGTATAGCAGTCCATGTGATTGCATTAATAGGTGAAACGCGGGTGTAAATATTGTGTTTACAATAAACAGGAACAACAGGAAAGTGACCTGATGATTGGAGAGAATCCATGTTTCATTCATAAGACTACTAATCAAATAAAAATATGTGAAAATGAAAAGAAAAGATAATGAATCTGCAATTTGCAGATGGCACTACCATACTTGCAAATGCCATGGACGACTGGAACAAAAAAGTAGTGAAGTAGCGTGAAGTATAAATAAAAAACACACAGCAATGAAAATAATGAACCTCACTAACACGGATATCCCTATGTGAGGAGAGTATGAGATAGTATCTCAGTTTATCTGCTTAGAATCCTTATTAACAGATACTGGTGATATGTCCAAAGAAGCAAATATTCTTCATCTTTACGTACGCTTAAGAAGAATGGACTATTAGGGAACGTGACACACACAAAATTGAAGCACAAGGCTCTCAGCCATTATATAAAGAGAATATGCATATTGCAAGACAAAATCCTAATACCTTGGGAATGCTAGTACAGAGAGACATTAATAATGAAATATCAGTATTGTTAATACAATGTAATTGTTATTATAGTTATTAAGGTACTAAGGGCATTATGAGTAAAATAAGAGCCCAAGATTGTTAGTGTGCTAACCGAGGGCCTTTGGCCCGAGGTGTGTACAACAATCGCGGGCTCTTAGCTCATAATGCCCGTGGTGCCTTCAAGGTTTTATGTCCTACCAATTTTCTTACCTAATTCATATTCATATTCAATTCATATAATTACTATTACTAGTATTTAAGATTGATCTAGTTAGCTGATCTAAGTTAGATTTGTGACATTAGCTAAGCTGTCATTAATTTTCATTGTGACAGTGGTGCATATCCATGGAAACAAATACTGTTAATTTTTCTTAATAACCCTAGTGTTCTTATGAAGAAAATAATTGCCCTGGAGCGTTATTTTGTATCTAAGATAACTTAAAATAGAGTCATTAATTTCAATTAATGTACTGGTAGGACATAAAATATTTTACTTCCAACGTTGTAACAATAGTATATTGTATGTTAAGAGCTGAAAGTGCATTCTTGCCGCTTGCGCATGAATATTGCTGGTTGAGACGAAGTCGAAACCAGCAATCATGCAAAAGCGGCAAGCGCACTTTTAGCTCGAAACATACATACTATTTTTTCGACGACTGAGCATATTATTAAAGGAAAATATCAAATTTCGTTTTATCGCAAAAATTAATTGACAATCAAGTTAACATTACTCGCGCAGTCTATATGACATGTGACGCGATTATTTCCACAAATGACGGGCGTTGTCAAGGAAACATTCGGACGTGGCTAACTATTTTGTTTACGCGGAAACCCAAAACGCTCGGCGAGCGGCAAAAAGATGAAAACGCACGCTCAGCGGCAAATGTCAACTTTCTGTTGTCAAGTGACAGTGAGAAAAATCTACTTTCGATGTCAGTCGTCGAAAAAATAAGGTGTTATTTGTTTATTAGAAAAGCAGATGCATGTTTTGAAACAAATTGATAATGAGAATAATAATTTGGATAATCTGTAATTTTTTATTCTCTATTCTTAGTTTAATGAAGTTACATATAAACAAGAAGAAACGATGCAAGCCCTTTATCGATACTTCGATATACTGCTGGCATGGAGCTGTTTTTGCCATGCTCTCTTTGAGACGTCCGCTCCTTGAGACACATTTAGTCTTCATAATCTGTTGAACTGTGCTTTCAATGTGGTATGGCCATTATCATATATGTTACACTGGTTGATTGTAAATTAAGGGCCACTTGCATTTCTCCATTGTTATGAAAAAAAAAACTTTTATAGAGAAAAGCCATACGATTTTATGTGACAAACATTTGAAGGGTACGAACAGAAGTATCCAACTTCTGGTTAAACCGGAAGTTTAATAATTTTTTATTTTTCTTATGGAACACTGTATTTTTTAAATTAATTTGATAGTTTAAGCCATTATCTTTAAAAAATTGTTAACCAACTATAGGCCTAAAGTTAATAATTAACGAGCTATTACTATTAAAACACAGAAACAGTATTACCAGCGTACATACATCAAACAAGTAGACACTCATTCCAAATGTTGTAACCTGTCTAGAGTGCCTGGGGCAGTAACTCGGGGGGTATTTCTGAGCTTGACTATCAGATGGCAGCACAAAGTGCTACCAATCAGAGCCAGTAGATATAGGAGAGTACCGCCACGTCCGCCATGTTTGTTCCTTTGTCATATGCGTCACTTTGAGGTTTGTAGCACAATTCCGTCAACGTGACATTTATTGGCAATCCGAAATTTTACTTAAAATTGGCAAGACTGTAAGTCTCTGTCAAATTCGAGGTTAGTAGGTTAGGTTTTGTTTGTATTTTACACAAATTGAAGGAAAACATAACCTGATAACCTCGAATTTGACATAGACTTACAGTCTTGCCAATTTCAAGTGAAATTTTAAAAATGACTCAATCAGTCATTACTGATGGGAACAAAAATGGCGGCGATGGCGGCATTTTTACGGATCAAAGAATGGCGGTACTCTCTTATATCTACTGGCTCTGCTACCAATCAGAGCCAGTTACTGGCTCTGCTACCAATCATATGTGATAAAGTAGTGGCGCCATCTGTTAGTACTATCGGAAAATACCTCCCCCAGGAGCCGTCCAAGGTCAGCCAAATCGGTATTTTGACATCAAAGGAACCGACAGTGAGTGTCTCTACTTGTTTGATTAATATATGCTGGTATATCTAATTAAAGAAAAACTGAACACATATGGACATAAAAATAATGACAGACAAACAAACGTACAAACAAACAAATGCTCAATATCTGTCAAAATATGATTATGTTTAACAGACATGTTACAATTAAATTCGTTTTCCGACCCAGAACGCGTGAATATGCTACAAGCATAGTTTTTGCGTCGGAAAAATTCTCAACGACAGACTGAAATGTATCGAAATTGTTACCCAAAGAACCAACAGCCGCATCCTCGTACATTTGCTAAACCGGAAATTAAAACGCAAACTTGCAGAAGTTTTTCTACAAATCCAGGAAATCTTAAATGTAGCCAAATTAGAAATGGGGAATTTCCTAATGAAGATATTGTGTTAGCGCATTTCAGAGAAAATATGCATATTTCAATAAGGAGGTATCCATTCAATCTAATGCTAAATTTTAAGAGTAACATAAATTAAATATTTATTTGGTTTTTTCGTAGCCTGTATTAAGCTCAAAGTGCTATTGGCTACATAACTTTATGTGCTCGTGAGTTATTAACCCCAGGCCTATAGCTGGTTAATAGTTTTTTAAAGATAATTCCATGAACTACCAAATCAATTTAAAAAATACAAGTTCCGTAAGAAAAACCAAAAATAATTCATCTTCCAGTTTAACCAGAAGTCTGGTATTTCTGTTCGTACTCTTAAAATATGTGCTACCTAAAACGGTGTAACTTACCTATACATATAAAAGTTTCACTATCTGTCATAACAATGAAGAAATTCAATTGGCCCTTAATTTACAACCAACCCCTCCGTATACATACAAAGAGAATTCGCAAGGGGGACGAGAACTAATAATTCCGAAGCCTAGACGGAGAGAATTGGTTTAAAATTGAGTCGACGATTTATCAATACTGTTAGTTGATAGTACGAATGGGGCCGAGTCCCAATAACGTGGCATTTCATATTTAAAGGTGAGAAGAGGTAGAAATTTGAAAATATAATTTTAAAAAAATCTCACCCGGATCAAGACTCGAACTTCCTACATTAAGCTTGACACTTCACAAGCATCGTCAGTAGACCGCTTAACGTTGATTACTGGAAATGCAAAAACAAATCGACAAATGCATACAAAGAAAAAAGCGATTAATGTGCCCAAAGGCTTCTCAGTTTTTTGTATTGATATTATACAACCAATTGTGTAAAAATCATCATGGTAGTTTATGTCGTTCTCGAGTTACTATGTTTACAGCCATCTGGAATGACACTCGTTCTTTATTAATTTTCCGATTTTTCTTTAACTCCCAAATGTAGTTTCATGAATCATGACACTTTTCATATATATAGTTTTGGGTTGGTTGCGATAGATTGAACGGTTATGATAAAAATTGTAAATTTGTAAGAATGACCAGGGTCGAAAATTCTACTTCGGCAGGTTGTGCCGAAATAATAAGTCGAATGCCTTTTTCTTCATTTTTAGAAGAGTAGGATATTATTGCATCTATAATTTGAAATGTCTTACAGGGATGGTCAGTTAAAACGAACTAAACCCAAGAAGGAATGGAGGGAGCGACAGCAAGAGGAGTTCAGCAAACGATTAAAATTAGAATAGGTAACTTTAGGTGTTTCCAGCAGGTATATTTATAAGAAAAATCCAGAATCCAGATTAAGATTAATGGTAAATATAATTTAAAAAAATGAGTTTTACTCTTTCAAAATGTTTATGCTTGTATACTTTTTACAGTTTTATATATTTTTAAATTCAGGTTGCATTTAATTGTTCCTATAATTTTAATACGTCAATAGTTGTAGGGGAAAGGTGTGATATCAGTTAAATCTAAAACTATTTTTATTTATAAAGCTTAAGTTATGTACTCAGTTAATTAAATACATCTGTGCATTTTATCGCATTTTTGAATTTGGACAAGCTCTATACATCCTGCGATTTATATGTGGTGATCATTGATTATTATCTATTATATAGATAATACTAATTAGATTTAACTGATAAATATGCACTCAGAATTGAGAGAGCAGCACTTTCACTGTATTTCAACAACGTTGTCTTAAAGTTGTTCGTGTGTTATATGCTTAGTAGCAATAATGTATTTTTTAACTAATTTGTTTTTTATTGAATAACAGAATTGCGGTTTCTTTTTGCCTAGTCATTATGTTGAGGTATGCATCATAAGATGAAGTATTATATGTTTATTCACAGTAAATAGCCAAGCTAGAATGCAGTAGTCATGAATGGGTTTTGGTTGAAAAGTATTACCTTAGATGAAATTTTAATATTTAAGTTCATATCGAACTGTATGGAATTTTAATGTGAAGTAATTAATTGTATGATATTTATTTGTATGCTGCTAAATTACACGGTGAAAGCAGTTTAGCTAATTTTTGTTAAGTCGTAATTTTTTGAAACTATGTATTTAATAGTTTCACCTAAAAATAGCTTGTGTTTATAATTCGTTTTAGCACACATCTAGTCTTTAAGTCGCAAGTTTGCAATAAGAACTCCAATAATCATTTAGTTTTGAAGGCAAATAACGTTTGGTCAATTATTTTGAGGTGTCGATTCATTGGCTGTGGCTGATGAATGAAGATAATACATAATTCTTTAGTTTGTGTAATGAAAACGAATGTAAATAAGTAGCTTGATAATTATCTGATAATTTTGTGCCTAAACATTTTATTTATAACTTTTTAAAATAAGCTGAGATTGTGATGACTAATTTTAGTGTTGCAATGATGTAAAACTGGCAATTAAACTGCTGAATTGTAGTAAGAGGTATCCATTATTTATTTAAGATGCATGCAAATTAAAACTCACTGTAACATTGAAATATATTACATAATTTGAATGATATGTGAAAGAACTGTTATGTACATACCTAATTAGTTTTTGTATATTATATTGTTTTTGTTGTAACTTTAATTTGAATAAAATAAGAAAGAAAAATGATTATCGTGTTTTAAAAAATTAGTATTTCGGTTTGGTAGTTAAAATTTAAAATAACTGATCTAAGTGCAGAAAAATAAATTTAAAAAAATTGTTAATCCCAAAAGGTGACAAGTTCTTATATTTCATACCATAACATCAAAAAACTAAAAAATATTGTGACAGTTTAATTTTTTTTTAATAATTTTTAATTCCAGATATTTTCAGCACTTGAGGTATTGTAATATTTTTCTTTGCATAGTGATCATGAAAGTAATCTTTTTTTAACTAAAAATCGTAAAGAAAATTTCACTTTTTTAAATGCAAAATTGTGAAAAAAGTACACTTTTTAACTATTTTATTAAAATTGTGAATCGTCAATTTGACAGTTGTAAATTCCGAAGTCCTTTTCGAGTTACAAGAGATCACTATGCAAAAAACTACGTGTACAACACGTTTTTTCATTCATTTACTTGATTAACTCGGGCTTTGTCCTCGTTAAACTGCAAATTCATGAAAAAAGTATACCAAGTCTGTTAGAAAAGTATCCGACCTTTGGCCGGGGAAAAAAACTGGCATACCTGGAGCGTTGGAAACCTAATCACCCTCTACCGAGTGCGAGGAATGTGTTGGAGCATTGTCGTGATGGAGGTGCTAATTTCCTGTTGACCACAACTCCGGTCTCTTGCGCCGCACAGCATCACGTAGGTGATGGAGGACATCCCTGTACTGCTCTTTGGTGATTGTTTGACCCTGCGGTGGTACGTATTCATGGTGTACTACACTGCGGGAGTCAAAGAAAGCAGTCCTTGCAATGAAAAACGACGAGAGCACTATACACTACCTCACTCAAATGCTGCTTGCCAGCAACAGACGCTATCGACAGGCGGGAAAAAATTCAGGCATGCGCACGAAGGTTCAACGTCGGCTCATGCAAGCGCGCTTGATTCAAATCCATCGGGTTTTTGCAAAAAAAAATGTCGAATACTTTTCTAACAGACCTCATAACTTTCAAAACTAGTTGTACAAATTACCTTTTTCAACTACCATTTCCTAAAGGAGGCTATCATTTGATACTTTCTTTATTTTTATGGGTATTTCGCCACACACAAAATGAAAAATATTAAAACATGAACGTTTCGGAAGGCAAATCTACTTCCGTTTTCAACATTAACTAATCAAATTAAAAATCAACAAGAACTTAGCTTATTTTATTGGAAATCTAGTAGAACACGAGTAACCTTCCCAATAAATAGCATGTATCGCATGCTATCAAGGCGGCCTTCCAAAACACAAGTTTTGTTTGTTTGAAATGTATTTGACATTAAAAACTATTTTGACAAGGCAGTTCATGTAAGTTACCTTTGGAGTGTTGCGCACCAAGCTGCAAGTCAACTTACGCTTCATCAGTTGCTCCATATGTTAGCGTGTTCAAGTTTCCATCTAATGAGGAGGTGGCACAAAAATGGAAAGAAGTTTTGCATGTAGTGAACTGGCAGATTGGAAAGGCTAGAGTTGTGTGTGAAAAGCACTTTAAAAGAGCGGATATAAAGGGTAATAAGATGAAGAGACTTGTTCCGACTGCAATATCACTAGCTTCCAGGCAAGTTATTTTGAAGAAATTACTGTTTTAAAATAACTATTTTAGATAAAGTAAAAATTTGTAGCAATGGAGAGTTAGGTACAGTTGCGGCCAATTAAAAATGGGACAGTTACATCTATTTTCCCGATTATTCCACCTTTCGTCACTGCATTTATATGCGGCATAATTACTTTGTCGTATTATTTCTAATTTGGAATTGTTTGGCAGATGTCAAATATTCAATATTGCAATATAACATATTAATAAAACAAATTCAAGCAGTTAGAATTAGACAAAAATCTGTCATAAGAGTTGTCCCATTTTTTATTGGCCGCAACTGTACCTACCCATTAAGAATTCTTTTTAAACCGAATATTACGGTGAAGTGACGCACTACGATGTAAATAGCAGTGATTTTAAAGATGTTTTTTCAACTGGCATATTTTTTTTTGTTGGTTTAATTATCAATCAGAATACATTTACAATTCTATAAGCTATATGTCTATAAATGTCTTGCTACGGGAGCCTCCAGCGATGCCACCGTAGATAGTTCTATTTACACAAGAAGCTACTGTTACCATTTATAACAATGTACACTAGACATGGATTAACATATATCACTAACACTGAGTCACACGCTGAATAGAATTGCCTGGAGGCTGAACAGGTTTCTGTTACTTGCGCTGGTTCCGTCCCTTTAATTCTGAGCACACGGTTGAGACTGCAACCGTGTTTTAAGACAAAGTAGTCAGGCCACTCAGAAGGATGTTATAATTTGGTAACTACCCTGAAGTGCAGCCTCACACTTTAAAATTTTAGGCTTGGAAGGGTAGCACCTCGATGTTAATAAATCAAACACTTAATGCCAATTGTTTTTATTATAAAAATCTTAGTCTATATAAGCTGTTCACGATCTTTTTGGGTCAGGTGAGGCTATGACCATCTAAAGTACGTTTTTTTCCTATAAAAATTTTGAAGGTCAAAGAATTTAGGGTTTATGTTGGCATTACTTGGATTCCTTTAAAAAATATATGTTGGTAGAATTTGTTTTAGTAACTTTTTAGAACTAAAAATTGGTGGGAAATTTTAAATCTGGTATTAAAGGAGTTTTGTTGTTAGATAATATTTCGTAAACTTCTTCTGGCCTGTTAGGCTGCAGATCCAACAGTTCCTCTGCACACTTCAGAATTGCTTTTTTTGCATTTAATTTTAAAAGATTCTGTTTTTTTACACATATTCATTTTCAAAAAAGAAAAGCTGATCATTTAATTGTAAATGTAAAAATGACACAAGTCGTTTACAGAAAAACCTGACGAAAATAAATTTTCTAATAATTTAAAAAAAGCAGTTTTGCCAATTTTATCTTGACCTTGAAAATTTTTATAGGAAAAAAACGTACTTTAGTAATTTTGTTGGAAGAACCTTTGTTGCAACTAAACTCCCTCATGGAAATTGACACCTTTTGTGTTAGGTTAGGTTGTTTTCAGTTTAAGGTTATATTTTCTGAGTAGGTACAACTCGCGTTCTTTTAAATTTGGTCTGTCCTTTTTAAATTGGAAGCAGCATCGTTTAATGGAAATTTTTTGTTGTAACAAAATTATTTTGGGCATTTTGACTTGTCCTTTGGCGGAAATTAAAATTATTTTTACACATTTGTTAAATCATTTATTAGGGGAGAAGGGGTAACATTTGAACAAGGGGTACATTCGAACAACTTCAAATTTCCCGCCAGATCAACTTCTGCAAGACTCAAACCGCATATGCTAGATTCCGCCACATAGGCCCAAGTCTGACAGCAGTCGGTATCATTTTACCACCTTTTGGAAAGGTGATGTTTAACAGAGTGGTTGTTTGAAAGTAGTTTGTAATCACGCGAGATTTTCTGCGTAAGGAAATAGAGCAGTTGAAACGATTCTGGTCATTCTTCTGGTGTTTGTGCTGGTAAGTGTGATTATTGTAGAGTAATTTGTAGTATATAGCCTTCTTATCAAAATAACCTCAAAATGTTTATAAACCAAAATATGCAGCAATGTCTGCTGGGGCAGTTTTGAACATAGGCAAAGGGGCACGTTAAAACACTGTTCAAATGTGCCCCCTCGCGTGCCTCTTTATTCCCGGCGAAGCTTCATTGATATTGTTCTTATCGTCATAGATTCAAATATGGTTTGAACATACAAGAAAAAACCCACAAAACCAGATGTGATAGAGGACGATATGAAAGCGGCCATAGCACTCGTAAAAGAACAAAAAATGCCAATCAGAAAAGCGCTGCAATCTATGGTTTGATCCATACTTCGTTATATTATAGATTAAAAAATGACAAGGTAGTTAAAGAGGGAAGCAGCAACTATGGATCGAAGTATACGGCAAAGCAAGTTTTCACAGGAAGCAATGCTAGAAAATTGTATTTTGCAGTCTTCAAAAATGAATTATGGGCTGACTTATGTCGAAATAAGAAAGTTGGCAGTGAGCTACGCAAAATCACTTGGGTGTGAATATCCAAGTAATTGGGATAAAGCAAACATGGCTGGAGTTGATTGGTTACTAGAAAGATATATGAAGCGTCATACTCAAATATCTTTACGTAAAGCCGAAAATACCAGTTTGTCCTGAGCCACCAGCTTTAATAAAACCAATGTGACTAAATTTCAAGACAACTATGAGAGAGTTTTACAGTCGTATACATTTACTGCCGAGAGAATATACAACCTAGACGAAACTGAAATTACCACTGTCGTTCAAGCTCCGAACTTAGTTGCGAAAAAAGGAACAAAACAAGTGGTGTCTGCGGAAAGGGGACAGTTAATTACGATGTGTGCGATTGTCAACGCGTGTGGAAATTCAATTCCACCAGTTTTTGTCTTTCCAAGGGCTATGTTCCATGATAGCATGTTGAATGGAGCACCTCCTGCAAGCTTGGGACTGACCAATAGCCCAATAAGTGGATGGATGACAGGGCCGTTGTTTATAAAGGTACTGGAACATATCCAGAGACATACAAAATGTGGCAAAGATGATCCAGTTCTTATACTTATGGACAATCACGAAAGTCATTGTACATTAGAAGCTGTTATTTACGCCAAAGAACATGGAATGACTTCGCTCACATTTCCACCTCAGTATACACATCGATTGCAGCCACTTGATGTTGCAGTGATGGGACCGTTCAAAGGGAAACTATCCGTGGCTCAAAACGACTGGCTAACCAGCAATCCAGGAAAGATATTGACCAATAGGAGGCCGTGACTTTGTATTTGGGGATAACTTTTGATTCTAAACAACTTTTCTCAATAAAATTTTGGTATATTTTTTCACCAATTCACCAATTTCATATTTTTTTACCTGCCCTGTATGCTGTTTGACTTGGAGCCATTCTAAATGCATCTGATATGGTTATCGAACATGCGCTAACTTTTGGCAGTATTTAAATTTCGGTTGTATAACTAATAAAAATATGTCCCATTTGTAGCACACTTAATGGACCACACTGTACACAGATATATTTTGCTTACTTCTAAAATTGCATCATTTCAAAGTACAAAGTGTTTATTCTTACTGGGTCGCTATAAAGTGTCATAACAACAGTCAGCGCTTAAACAAGCCTGCTTCCGCAATATATGCACTTATTTTACAGTGAACTCATATTACCAGGTCGTTCTTGCATGTATTAAGCAAAGTTGCCATGCGATTCTGCTAACATGCAGTTGTTGACATATTAAACTTCCTGAACGAATGCATGTGCTGCTATTTGCATTTTTAAACATATTGAACTGTATTAAATTTTGAAATTAAATTTAAATCTGTTTAATTTGAGGTTAAACATATTGCCAAACTCCAGATTAAGAATAACAAAAGAAAGGAGAATATCTTCGTAAATACTCTACTTGTTAATACACTACACTGTTTCAACCATGTTAATTGTCTTAAGGGAATATTCTTCTACTAGAACTCGTGGCCAGCCTACGGTGGCCCTGCCAGCGTAAAGAAACGGTTAACAATAACAATGCGTGCTCAAGGCGGCAGCCAGCCGACGTCCGGCCTTGCCAGCGTTAACAATACAAATGCGGTCTCGCCATTCGTGCGCGCGCGCCACTTGCTAGCATGCAGGCTGTTCATGCGGCGTGTGCGCGCGCCTGCTTACGTCCAAACGGCCGGTGACATCAGCGCTTATAATATAAGATTGCCTGCTGGCGCTGTTTGGGTGGATGCTTTCTTCGGTGTAGTTTTTCCCTGATACAATAAATGATTCCTATTATAGTAGCAGCTCCTAAGATGCTGATGGTTATTCCGCTGGAGAGGTAGGAGTGATGTCGGATGGTTTTGCATGTCATTTCCTTCAGATGCTGTTGGAGGTCCAACTGAGAAGCTTGTAGATCCTCAAAGTGGTCTGATTGCTTCAGCACTGGCTCCTGTGCTATATTTGTAAAATAGTTTTGGGTTACTGTGTCATTGAATTTGATGTTAATTGGTTTGGAATATCCTGTTTTTTGTGATTTGAATGATACTTATTGTATTGACTGGAAGTTCTTCACTGTAGGTGATTGAAATGCCCGTAGATTTGCTAACGACGAACGTCCATCTGCTGGGTCTTCCTTTGGAGACAATTAATTGAGTTGACACTGCATACTCCCGCCTTATATGGGTGAATACGACAATGGATGTCACTATTGCTAAGATTGGCTGTTTCAGAGGGTGCTGCATCGGTGTTTTGCTTGGTGTGTCTTCGGATAATTCCTTTGCAGACTCGTACACCTTGTCAAAGTTGTCCACAATGTCGATAACGTTATTGAAGTCTTCTTCGACCTTCCTCTTCTCAAACTGGATTTCTATTCCTGCAGATTTTGATAAACCGTCTTCTTGATTCCATCCTCCACTAGGGACTAGGTACTTAGCATCGTGTTTATCTTTTTCTGAACTTCTTGCTGCCATTTCTTGATTCCACCTTCCACTAGGCGTGAAGTATTTGGCATCGTCTTTTCCTGCATTCCTCATTTCTTGGTTCCATCCTCCACTAGGTGCTTAGTGTTTAACATCATGTTTTTCATTTTCTGAACTTCTTGCCGCCATTTCTTGGTGCCATCCTCCACCGGGTGTCAAGTTTTTAGTGAACTCAGAGGGTTTCTCGTTTTCTGCAATTCTTGCTGCCATTTCTGGGCTCCATGCACCGCTAGGTGCTGCTTTAGAATCATCTGGAGGACTTCCAACGATTTGTTCCTGGCCTGCAATTTCCTTTTCTTTGTGTCCACCGACTTTGTGAATGGGGACCTTAGGAACTCCATGCACTTGGTGATTTTCTTGTGGATGAGAAGATGCTATTTTTTCATGTTCGATGATAGCTGCACGGTCAATTCCCGTATTATTTATGTTGGCAGCTGCTATCGCCCGTTCTTCCGCTGTAGAATCAGTTGTTTTAAATGTTGATAGTTGCTGCACCTGCTGGATTGTTTATTTTTCCTCGTGGATGGGGATTTTAACTTGAGGGAGCGAAATGGCGGTGTTCCAGTACTCATCTAGCACCTTATTTTGACTGCTGATGTGAACTTCTGTCTCCCGGTTGGCGGAGTCCTTCAATTATTGGAAAACACCTGCTTGAGTTCTTCTTGTGTGACAGCTAATTGGTTGAATTCCTCCATATTATTTGCCATTTTCAGGAACCTGGGTGGGTTGGCAGAAGTTGTTTTTCTCTTCAAATGCTGGTAACCCCATGTGAGTGTTCTAAAGTTGAGATGTGTCCGGCTCAAAGGACCATGAACAGAATTGCCTGGATACGGGTTTCTGTTACTTGCGCTGGTTCCACCCCTTTAATTCTGAGAACACGGTTGAGACTGCAATCGTGTTTTAAGACAAAGTAGTCAGGCCACTCAGAGGGACGTTATAATTTGGCAACTACCCTGAAGTTCAGCCTCACACTTCAAAATTTTAAGCTTGGAAGGGTAGCATCTTGATGTTAATGAATCAAAGGGGTTCACTTCCCACAGTGCGCACAGCTCGCCAAATGTGTAGAAGACTTGGTTGTCTGTCTCACTTACGCTGTGACCTCACCACTTACAGGTGCAATATCTATAATATAATTTTCCTTAATGTGTGTTTGTCTGTGGCACAAAATAAAATCGCACGTTCCGGCTTCACAGATGTTTATATTTGTTTAGGTTTTGTTTTTCTTATCTTAGCGCTCGGCTCGGAGCTTGACCTTCGCGTATCCTATTTGACGTGCGCGCCGATCTCGCAGCGCGTAGCGCTCGATTTGCTTGTAGTAGCATTAAATATATTAATTGCACGAGCATCCTCACAATTCTATACCATAAGTCCAGCTTGGCTTAATGATTGCTTTATAAATTAGAACTTTGTTCTCTAAAGACAATGGCGATCTTCCTATAAGCCAGTGCATTTTCTCGATCTTCAAGTCCATTTCTTAACGCTTTTTCTTGACGTGATTCTTCCAAGTCTGCTTAGAGTCTAAATGCATACCCAAATACTTTACAACGTTTGCTTGGGCGATTTGTGTGTTATTAAGGAAAACTTCAGGACATGATGAGCATCTTAATGTGAATGTGAGTGGATTTATGCTGATTTACTTTCATTCTCCATGTTTTGAGCCATTTTTCAATCACATTTAGATGATTTTGTAGGTTTTGACTTGCCATTATTGGATTACTGTCAGTGGCTAGAATTACCGTGTCGTCTGCAAATCTGCCTGTTTCGGTTTTTTGGGTACCTGGTAGGTCATATGTAAAAAGGAGGTACAGCATGGGCCCCAGTATACTCCCCTGTGGCACTCCAGATGTTATGGGGTGAATTTATGATATATTGTCATTAATCTTGACTTTGAAGAAGCGATCTGATAAATATAATTGTAAGAGTAAAAAGTTCTGGTGTGGTAGGTTCTCTTTGATTTTATAAAAAATGCCTCTATGCTAGACCTTATCAAAGGCCTGGCTGACATCAAGAAATACTGCAGTACAATACTTTCTTTCTTCTAGGTCAGTTCGTATTACGTCTACTATCCAGTGACACTGCTGTATGGTGGAATGTTGTTCCCTAAACCCAAACTGATGCGATGGCAGCCAGCTGCTTTGTAAATTTTTATCCTTTATTCTCTTATACATTAGCTTTTCAAGGAGTTTAGAAATTACGGGTAAGAGGCTAATGGGTTGATAAGAGGTTGAGATGACAGAAACCGTAACACTGACCAAAACTAGTAATTTTTTTATCCGGATTCGGGTTACAGCGTTGGAGCACATCAACCATTGTGTGCGGTGTGTGTCTTTGTGATGTGTTGACCTTGTTACTCTATCTCTTAGGTCTGTGGTTCTTAGTAGAGCACAGTTAATTTGGTGCCCAACTGTGAATGTTCTCACCGAGCCCCATTCCAATCGCCAAGGCTGCGGAAAAATTCGACCCCTGCGAAATTCGAACCGAGGACTTGCTTAATGCAAGCCTAGCACTTTCCCAACTGCACTACATGGCTTCTTTGAGAAAAATTGTAGTTTATAAAATTCTACACAAAAAGGCCCCCAGACTCTTTTTCTTAGAACAGAGCTGGGCAAATTACTTTTAAAAAGTAATTAATTACTAATTACCAATTACCGTCCAATGAAGTAATTTAATTACCAGAGATGCAATTACTCAAATGAAATAGTAATTCAATTACCAATTACTTGGTAATTGTAATTGTACAACATCAATTACTTTTTCAATTACTTTCAATAGAAATTATTGTCATATATAGTTGTACTTGGTACAACTTTCTTGCAAGATGCAACTATCATTAGTGACTTGTCCATTCGTAATCGCAATCTAAAAATGCTTAATTTTGATATTTTATTAACTACTAGCTGGCCCGGCAAACTTTGTTCTGCCCAAAAATAATTTGTCTCTGAAACCCCGATTCACCACTATAGAGTTTTAATTTTATGTCATGTCCATAGTCTTGGACTTGCAAATAAATGCCATTTTCGCAATCAACCTCAATAACTACACCCATATCGATTTTTAGGCTTATTTACCCCATTTTCGTTTTTTTTCATTTTACAAAATATTGTCAAAAAATTATTTAAAAAAATTTCTAGAACCCGATTGCAGCGCCACCTACCGGGTCCAATTGTCAATCTAAACCATCCAGGGACCCACTCAAATACACACAAAAAATTTCATCAAAATCGGTCCAGCCGTTTAGGAGGAGTTCAGTGACATACACACGTACAGAAGAATTATATATATAAAAATAGGTACTCACCAGAAAAATTAAATTTTGGAGGACCCGACAGACGTTGTCCTGCCCGAATGTTGGTTTGCCTGCTATTAGCAGGTTCAGCAAAGGTTTTTTCGATTTCCGAATTTTAGATTTTTTTCATTTTAAAAAATATTGGGGGTGGAGGGGGGGTGAAACTTGGGGTTATATGTTCTGATATGCGAGAAATCTTAAAAAAAAAAATTAAATTGTCAAAAAATTATTTAAAGAAATTCCTAGAACTAGAGACCCTAGAACAACAAAACTAATGAACAACAGCACTAAAAAACCTGGAAATTAGACACTTCCATGTAACGCAATAACAGCAATAGCGAAGTGACATTTGGTTTTCGTTTGAATGTACCTCTCCGCAAAGCTTGCTCTTTATTGGTTCTTTAGTTCCCCTTACTGGAATTTTAGATTTAGTTCACATATTTTCCGGGGCTTTTGTGTGCTTAGTGGTACTGTAATAACTAAAGCTGATATTATATGGCAAATGCATATTTTGTATATTTGATATGCCGGCAAAACTTTTCGCGTATGTATACTAATTATGTGAAAACAAATCGTTTAGGCCAAGTTTCATTTTGCATGTTTTGCATATTTATACGTTTTTGAGCATATTTAGCAATAATTTGTAATGTATGAAGAAGTTTTTTTTTATTTTTTTTTATTTTGACAGTTTACAATTTACAATCTACATCATACGAGTATTAAGTAAATTTGTTGACATTATTTAAACACGTAGGGGAAACGTCCAGCGACGCCCCGCCTTATATAGCACTAGTAATGTCTAGTGCTGCAGCAGATCTATTGGCCAACATCTATTCAGTCTTCTTGTAGGTGGATTATCGTTGAGTAGCTACTCCACAAGTTCATTTTCGTGTCCAGCGAGTTTTTCATGATATTTGACAGCTGTTTTCTTGATTTCTTCTGTGACGAACGCAATCTTGAGGTCTTCATGTAACGTTTTATTTGTGATGTACCAAGGTGCGTCTACCAAAGCTCGAAGCACTTTTGATTGAAAACTTTGTATAGTTTTAATTCTTGTCGGCTTAGCGCACCCCCATAGCTGTAGTCCATATGACCAAATCGGTTTCAGCATGGTCTTGTATAATAGCACTTTATTGTTTATTGATAACTTCGATTTCCGTCCAATGAGCCAATACATTTGTTCAAATTTAAGGTTTAGTTGCAAGCGTTTCATTTGTATATGTTTATTCCATGTTAGCCTACGGTCTAAATGAAGTCCCAGGTATTTGACGTCGGTTTTAACGGGTACTGGTAAATTGCTTATTGTTACTGGTGGACAAGTAGCGGTTCTGTTTGTGAAAGTGACTTGCACCGATTTGGACTGATTCACTTTGATTCGCCATTTTTTGAACCATTTGGTGAGAAGATCTAGGTGGATTTGGATATTCTCAGAGGCTGTTTGAGGGTTTTCATTTGTAGAAAGAATCGCTGCATCATCCGCGAACGTGGCTATTACGGTATTTTCCGTTTCAGGCATATCCATTGTGTATATCAAGTAGAGGAGGGGACCCAATACACTCCCCTGAGGTACGCCAGACTTTATAGCACAGTAGCCAGAAAGAGCATCGTTGTATTTAATTGCGAAGTTTCTGTCGGAAAGGTAGGATTTGAAAAGGAGATAATAGTTGCTAGCTAGATAGGTTTTGAGTTTGAAAAGTAATCCAGTGTACTAAACCTTATCAAATGCTTGCGACACATCGATGAATACTGCACTACAGTATTTTTTCTCTTCGAGACTCTTGTTGATAGTGTTTACTAATCTATGAGCTTGTTGTATCGTTGATAGGTTTTTTCGAAATCCAAACTGGTGTTGAGGTAGTAGCGTTGCTAATTCAAAGTCTTTCCGAAGTCTTTGGAGTAGTAGTTTCTCAAATACTTTACCAGGTATAGGCAGTAAGCTAATTGGTCTGTATGATGTTTTTTCATGTGGAGGCTTACCAGGTTTTGGTATCATGATTATATTTGCGTACTTCCATAATATGGGATAATACGCAAGACTAAGCATGCGGTTTTTATTTTAAATTTTAGGGTTTGAGTGGAAGAGCAGGGCCTATCTTAAATACGGCATCTGAACTCCACCCTAAGATTTCTTGCCGACTAATTTTGGTTTTATGTATTTATGTATTTACATGATAATTTGTACGTTTACAAGTGGCAGAAATAAAGACAATATTATTATATTATTATTATTATTATATATCACTGTCATAAAGATGACTGCTTTTCGAGGTAAGTTTTTTAGTATTTGTCCATTTATTAGATCGTATCCCGGCGCTTTTCGTATGTTTAATCTGTCTAGTTCTGCCTTAACTTCTGTTGGAGAGAAAGGTTTTATAGGTGGTGTCATTTGGCAGGGTATATCAAGGAAATCTTCTGCCTCAGTATTCTCATAACCTGGTTCAGCTTCAAACGGTTGAAAGACTTCTGATAGATGGGCTGCAAATACATCTGCTTTCTCTTGGTTTGAACGAGCCCATTCACCGTTTGGTTTTCGGATTGGTGGAACGGGTGCCTGGGGTCTCTTAAATTTTTTTGTTGCTTTCCATATCGTATTATCATTTACAGATAAGTTGCTGATGTAGTTTTCAAACGAGGAATTTTGGATTTCTTTAAGTAAGGTTCTTAATTGTCTGGTTAGTCTATTATAATAGTGCTGATCAGCGACATTGCGTGTTCGCTGCCAAATTCTTCTAGCTCGGCGCTTTTCGCTTATAAGTTGCCGAATGTAAAGCGGTATATTGTCTGTGGTACGTTTGCCCTCATAGCTCGACGGTGTTGATTTCCACGCTGCCTCTTGGATCAAGTGGGTGAAATATTGTACTGCTGCATCTAATTCTTCGTTTTGTTTCAGTCTTATGCCAAGGTTTATGTTTTCTTCAATATGCTGCCGAAATTCATCCCAGTTCGTGTCTTTAGAGGTTAGTTTGGGATATGTAGGTTGATTAAGTTTTGTAGAGCTTATAGTTACAACAACTGGTGAGTGATCTGACGACAGGTCGTAATTGGATTCAATTTTACAATTGCTTGCCGGTATACTGTATGTTATAAAAAAGTCAAGGAGATCGGGAATCTTTCTTAGGTCTGTCGGCCAGTAAGTCGGCTCGCCTGTTGTGAGACAACTGTAGTTGTTGTCTGTTATGGCTCTTAGCAGATTTCGACCCTTTGTGGTAATTAGCCTAGAGCCCCAATGGGTGTGTTTAGAATTCCAATCACCACCGGCTATGAATCTGTTTCCAAGGGTTTTGAAGAACGTTTTGTAGTCCTCGGAGGTGATCGTATGTCGCGGCAGGCAGTAAATAGCAGTTACATTAAAATTCCATGGTAGGGCATGCACTTGAATACTGGCTGCTTGAATTTCAGGAGTTTGGTATTTTGGTAATTCGTGGTGAGATAAAGAATTTTTAATTATAACCGTTGCTCCCCCATGAGCAGTATCGTCAGGGTGAGTAGTGTTGTAGACTGAGTATAGTGGTATTTTGAACATTGTTCGGTTGGTAAAATGTGACTCTGATATCAGTAGAATGTCGATTTTGTTTATGTTTAAAAATGTTATTATTTCTTGCTTATGGTTAAGCAATCCGTTGGCATTCCATGTAGCAATTCTAATTATGTTAGCCATTATGGGTTGATTTTGTTTATAACAGTTGTTAGCAGATTTAATATCATGCTGTTTTGGCTTAGCAATTGAGAAAACATATTTTTAAATTCGTTGAGGAACAGTGCTAACTGTTCTCCTATGCTCGTCGTCTGCGTCTGCTCAAATTCCTTATTGTTATTTCTTGGAGATAATATCTCTGAGTAGGTTCTTCTTTGATTCTGCGAGAAGACGTTTTGGTGGGAATAAACATTGGGATAAATGTTTGCAGTATTATGTTTGGGTATTTGTAATTGTTCGTTACGAGTGTGTTGTTGATTACGAGAATTATAATTTCCTGTGTTCTTGTTTCTACCTTCTACCATGTCTCTGTAAACCGTACAACCTTTATAGTTCGCCGGATGAGCACCTCCGCATAAAGCACATGTTGCTGGGGTGTCTTTGGGTTTTTTACATGTTTTTGTGTCGTGCCGCTTGCCGCACTTGACACAGCTGTATGGTTTATTACAATACGTCTTTGAGTGTCCATATGTTTGGCATCTCGTGCATTGGATTATTTCTCGATGTTTCCTTGGTGGCTCTACGGCTATTTTGGTATGGTATACGTATTTCAAATCATATATTTTCTTGTTATTTTCTTGAGGTTCTAGATCGAGAAAAAACATTGACAGGGGTTCTTTGGTTTTCCAGTGTCTGACATTTATTATATTTCTAATTTTGTGTCCTGCCGTTTCTATTTCCTTTTTTATATCTTCTAGTGGTACAGAGTAGTGTAGGTTTTTAATGACTACCCTGTATGCTCTATCGTCTTTAACTTGGTACGTGTGGTGGACGATTTTCTCATCTCGGAGGTGTCTAACTAATTTCCGGTAGGTGTCGATCGTATTAGCATTAATTTTAACTGTTTCATTAGCTAAAGCTTTAGATTGATACGTTTCATTTTCGGCTACTAGGGCTAAGTTATTTAACATATCTTGAAAGTTTGTAATTCCGTATATAAATATAGGGGGAGGTTTGTGAGTTTTCGGTTGAGTATTGTTTTCATTTGTCTGGGGGTGTTCAGTTTCATTATTTTGTCCTAATGGCTCAAATCTATTTTGTAACATAGGATGATCTGTGTTGTTTATTTGGCGGTTAGCGTGGTTTTCTCGTTTCCTTTTCTTCACAACTTGCCAGTTGTGTTTGCTAACTTCTATTTCTGAATCACTGGTATTGCTGTTATTATTGTCAATATTTGTGTTCATATTTTGATTTTGAGCTGCAAAGTTTGGTACACATGGATTTGTTAATGAGGGATTGCCTTGATCTATGAAGGAATGATTGGGTGTGGAGGTTATTAGAGGTTGATTGGTAATTTGATATTGAGGAGCGCCAAAGGAATCTTGTGGTTGTTGATAATATATCTGGTTTTGGCTATTTAGTGATGAATTTGGCACATGCCCAAACGAATTTGGTTGAAATTCTGCCGGAAGCATAATGCCCCATCTGATTGATTATATTTACAGTCTTTTTCGCCAGTGGTCTTGTCACACGAGTGCATGCACTGATATCACGCGCGTAGCACAGCGATACACATCCACTCGCTTCAAGGCCCGCTTCCAGACTCAAGAAGTTTTTGAATTTTTTTTGTAAAATTTACTATTTTATTAAATTTATTAATAAAATTTTTATGTACAACTGAGATATATACTTTCACTTTCTGCCGTTGGAGTGCAGTGTGCGTATCGAAATGAGCAGAGGAAAGGGGAAGTCCCTGTTAAAATCTTTGATTATATAAACATAGGCTGTCAGCAACCCCCATTTTTCCCATAGAAGCAATGTATAAGGAATCGGCCAACACAAAATCCATTTCAAGAGTGTTGGGTGAATAACAGTCTGGTGGGGTTAGGGGAAATCTCATTTTTATGTTGCTTACAACGTGAAGTTGGTGTTGGTAGTCCATGTTTATATAGTCAAACATTAAAATGAATGCCGTCTTTGAATAAAAATTAGAGAAATAAATATACTCATACAAAATAATTGAAATGTTTACATTATTTAGAATACTCCTACTTATTTTCAAAAAAAATAAAGCATATTATGTGCATATATTATAACTTTGGGTGCATATACTCAACAAAATGTATGCATATATATGCGCATATTTTCTTACTTTTGAGTGCATATAATTATCAGCTTTAGTAATAACACGTCGTAATGACTACATCGCTCAATTTACGCGTCTACATGCTATAGTGGAAGTTATTTCGATGTTTAATTATCAACTGATGCCCTGCGAAAAAATTAACGTGGGATATTCGACACATTTGAACTGAAAGTGCATATAGTATTCAGAGGAAGTTATGATCAAAGTAGCTCACAGGGATCAAAGTAACCCCATTTGACGGTACACTTGAAATCAAGTTTTCATGATTTACCACTTCATGGACTATATATGCTCTATGAATAACTGCATTCCGTGCAGCAAAACTTCTTTATTAAATACGTTTCTCTTCTTTGTATACCCTATAAACAGTATTTTTGCCATTATTACCTTTTCAACTAACTATATAACTTCAAATTTATTAAGAAGGGCTGAACTACATTTGCTTACCACTGCTTATAATTTTCTTATGATTCAGAGTACCCCCTGTGTATACTTCAGTACTAGTAATGCCTGCGATACAAGATAATTCTTGATCTTGTCTCGTCCGTCTCGAAATTCGAGATCGAGATTGATATTCTTCTATCAAATATTCAAGACGAGGCTAACCATTCTGGATTTTTTTTTGTCGAGAAATGCACGTTTTCTTACTCGACAGTTTTTCAATGTTACTTTTAAAACCCACATAAAAACTTCTCTAAAAAATTTTTAGTCATTAAGACCTCTCGGTTGCCAAAGTCAGATTGAGGAATTATAGTGCGCTCGGCGCTAGATTTTTCTCGTCGTTGGAGTCCATGGAAATCGAGCAGACATATTTTGGTCTAGGACCAGAGGCTCTATCTCTGAGCCAATTCCACTGCGTACAGTGCCATATTGTATATGTATCACCAGAGAAATATCAGAACGTTAAAACCCTCGCAATACCAACCGTGGCCAGCAGTTACTGAAGAACTCAACGTTTCGCCCACTTTCGTAAGGGGCTTCATCAGGAGGAAAAGCAAACGAGCACTGTAACTCAACGTGTTAACCACGCGTTAGAAGAGCTCGCCTCTGTAGTGGTTTATGCGTTGAGTTATCGTGCTCTTTTGCTTTTTCTCCTGATGAAACCCCTTACGAAAGTGGGCGAAACGTTGACTTCTTCGACCTCAATAATGACACGCCAAACCCTGAAGTCGATAGTTATTTATTCAAAATTAGTATTTGTTCTGCATACAACTTCCTAAAAGAACATGATCTTCAATTTGAAAAATATTGCAAGATTCAATTTTATTCCATTTTAACATCGGCGCTGTCACCGTTGCTGCCAAGACATTTCATAGAGGAATAAACGTCGCAAAATGAGCAAATCACCAACCGTTTGTCCTCACTGTCAAAAATATGTATGTGGTAAAAATTTCACAAGATACTTAGTTTGTGACACGTGCAATGATAGATCAGAAGATAGTAAATAGGCAAACGTACCTTTCATAACACAATTTTTACATTACGAATACATATAGTACTGGGTGTCTTCAAAAGAATTACATCTAGTATGCTTTGAATTTCCCACAATGCAATACCAACAACAATCTAGCGCACATAAAAATTTACATGCAAACAAAATTCATAACCTAATAGATGCAATTCTTTTTAAGACACCCGGTATATTTTCTGAGAGTATTTTTTGTATTACTTGTTAGGTGCTTCTGTCAGGCTATTTTCTAAGGATTTCGTACTGGGTGGGCAAAATTGTTTTATCGCTACTTGGCAGTAAGAAAAATCTATAGTCTGTTTTTTAACTAATAGGAACGTTTTGAGTCAGTTGCTCTAAAATCTATTGCTGTGATTGGCTGCGCGTGCACCGAGTTTACAATGTTTTAAAAAATCTAGACAAAAGCAAGAAGGTACAACAGTCAAATTTGCGAGATTTAATGTGGAAAATGACGATACAATCTCTAAAATGGAATCGTTGTTGGAAGAAATTTCTCCAAACGAGCCGAAGAATGCTGAGGACGGATGGCGCAACATATTTTTGGCGATGATGATGAGAAAATTTAAAATTTTTCTAACAGCGTTTTCGACAACTGACCAAGAATTAGTGAGATACCTGAAATTGAAATAATAGATGCTGGAGTTAGGTACAGTTACAGAATCAAAACAGTTTACACCTTAGTTTTTCAGTGTAAATTCATCAAAAATCCGTAGAATTTGCAATAAATTTAGTTTGATACGTTAACGGCCGGTCTTATAAAGGCCACTAATCTGACGTTAACTTTAATTCGCTGTTAAAACAAACAAAATCGCATCAAAACCTTAGTGCTTATCAGAGCTGGGCAAATTACTTTTAAAAAGTAATTAATTACTAATTACCAATTACCGTCCAATGAAGTAATTTAATTACCAGAGATGCAATTACTCAAATAAAATAGTAATTCAATTACCAATTACTTGGTAATTGTAATTGTACAACATCAATTACTTTTTCAATTACTTTCAATAGAAATTATTGTCATATATAGTTGTACTTGGTACAACTTTCTTGCAAGATGCAACTATCATTAGTGACTTGTCCATTCGTAATCGCAATCTAAAAATGCTTAATTTTGATATTTTATTAACTATAGTAACCAACACACGTGATCACTTATAAAGATTTTTTTATAATTAAGTCTTGTAGCTACTTACACCGTTCACCAATATCAAAAGTTTTTAGTTGGTTTTGATGTACCATGTAAATTAAATAAATAAATAATCAAAGATAAAACTTCTATATTATTTATATTATATTCATATGTACAACATATTAAGGTAGGTATAATAAAATAAGTAAAAGTACCAATAATATTACACTCTGTCTGCCTTCATCAGCACCAGTTTTTCAAATAATTCGTCAGAAGTCGCATTCCTTGTGGACTATCTATAACTGTGGCAAACGAAAAAAGTCTTTCGGCTGGTGCTGAGGAAGGCAAATCTGTATTGTATCTTAAAAATATGAGTTTAATTACGGGACATTCATTTAGTATATTTAAATCTTTCTTCTATCTTCAAAATAACGACGTAATTCGAGTTCTATTTTGCTTTTAAGGTCTATATCTTTGTTTATACCGGGTGGCCATAAATATCTGAGATCACATTACCTTTGGAATCAACACCGCTTTATTAAAGTGATGAATCCAACTAAACTAAATGTCATTAATGTCATCACAACTAAAATTCCTATCTGTCAAAAATTATTACAGATTGCAATAAGTAATGGAGTTAGAACAGGAGATTTTTAGAATCGAGTCGTAGGCTAAACTGCAGAATCTGGGGCACATTTCCCTCCTCTTATTTGCATTTTATTACATTTCATACCAATACTTATTATAATTGAAATATGTATAATGCTAACCAACATTTATAAGTAGCTAATTCCATGGCTACCGGGATCTCAGATGTTTATGGCCACCCGGTAGTTGATGTATAAACAAATATTTGATGACGTGCACCGTTTGTTTCCGCGATTTTACTATAGAGGGTTTCTTAAAGCCAACAAAATGTTCGTCTTCTACTGCATTTGAATTGTCTGAATCTTCCTTTACATCTTGATTTATTTATATGTTCAACGTTGGAATTTGCAAGCAAATTTGAGGCTACCGTAATTAATATTGTTTGTATGTCTTCTAAACTATTATTGCTGCTTTCTGAACCCGCTACAAAAGTACTATGCCACCTAAGTTTTAAAGATGGTATCGTTACAGAAGCTATTATAGCTACTTTAGATTCTTCTAATGAGCTAAACAAACATGTTATTGTTCCGTCTTTTGAACCTATAATGATACATTTTTGTTGTTCATATAAAAGAATTGTTCACTCCACCGAGCGACTACTAACTGTATTCATATTGTCTCCCTAGGCAGACAATGTGTTACTTCTGTCACAATTTTTGAAACCTAAAAACTGATTTCTACTCCCGTTCGTGGAAAAATATTCTTTCGAACATTGAGAAATGTCGAATTTCATTTTGGCTAGATTTTGTAATGATATTCGAAAAAACAGCACGTTGAATATGTTAGAAAAGTGATTCTTCCATGTTCTTGTAAAATTAATCTGCTCGCTTTGCTGCTCGTAAATTAAATGTTGAAAAACTCGCACTTTTCGTAACTTATAGAACATACTACTATAAAATATGCCTGACTCCCTAATGTGAGGCTGAATGACAAAAATATTTAACTTACCTAAGTATACATGGTGCAGCATTTGCTTCCTTAATTGTTTGACAGCAAAATTCGATTTAGATTTTATAAAGAACACCACATGACGCAACTTGAGCATTTTTTTGTTGGCTCAGTGCGAAAATACTTTTATTCCCAACCATATATGTAATAAGATCATTACTGACTTAAAAAGTTGGAAAATGAGCTATTCCCAACTTGTAACTTTCCAACCGGTCGGAAAAGTGATTGCCGTCGCAGCGGTTGGAAATGAATCCATCCCGACCGCTGTGTAGGTAGGGACACTGGGAATATCGTTCATCCATTCATGCGCGATCCATTCCC
Organism: Agriotes lineatus; assembly: GCA_940337035.1. Taxonomy (NCBI): domain Eukaryota; kingdom Metazoa; phylum Arthropoda; class Insecta; order Coleoptera; family Elateridae; genus Agriotes; species Agriotes lineatus. The sequence continues at coordinate 78,182 of CALNHX010002302.1, forward strand.
GACCGCTGTGTAGGTAGGTATACTGGGAATCTCGTTCATCCATTCATGCGCGTCACAACGTGTCGTATCATAATATAATTTTTCCAATTATTGTTTAGAATAAAGTGGTTGCGAATAAAATAGTATACATACCACGGTGAAAAGTTTCATTCCTGTCTCGAGATAAAGTTGACCTCGACGCTACGCGTCTCGGTTAACTACTTAATCTCTCGATAGGAATGAAACACTTTCCACCTCGGTATGTAATATACTATTTTACCCCTTTATCCGAAAGTGACATTTAAAATATACGTTTGGTTCCCTGGTCTGTTTCCAATGGCAGTGGGAGGGAATATAATAGATTGACTCCCGTTGCTATTAGAGACGGGAGGCAATGTGATTAATATTAAATCAACTACCCTTCTCCTTTTCATATTTAAATATTTTTGAATCCAACTGAATGTAAATGCAATGTGTCATATGTATAACTAAAATGGCATTCCTTCCCTTGCATGATTATAATTGATTACTGTTCTCGCTAACGCTGGGGAGGGAATGATACACTTTTCTCCCTAGAAATTCAAATAGTTAGCTAACTTTAAATTTTTAAATCAAAATATCAATTTGGTGTTGATCAGGGGCTGTTAAAATTTGACAGGTGACTGATAAACCTAGTTGAAAACAACTGATTGAAATAAGAACTCGTACATCAGATACAATAATAATAGCTATTTATATATCTAGGGAGCAAAGGTATTAAATTCCGCCCGCGAGTGAATTTAATTCCCGACGCGTTAGCGGAGGGCATTAAACACACATGGGAGGAACTGCCCTTTGCTCCAGTTATACATATATGATTTTTTCTTCGAACGCGTGTTCTATAGCGCGAAATTTCAAAAATGTTGCTTTAGGAAATCATTATAGTGACTCTAGATGTCTGTAGTGACATTTTATCTAATTTCCAGGTTTGGTGACAAACACAAATGCGGGAGGTAAAAATATTGGCTTCCGCCGGGAGTTAATAAAAATTTGCTTCCGCTGGTTGGAAATTGACAGTTTTGTTTCTTAAAACTAGGGCGCAAAATCCGACTTTCTATATAGTGAGTAGAAAAAAACATTTGCTCAAGCAGGAAACAATGAAGTCATTTTTACATTCAAGAAACCTTTAGATAAGTAATGGGTACAACTACGTAATTTATGAAAATTGCTGTCAACGTTTGACAATAAATTGCTCACATTGCTTTCATGTTTTTACTTGAAATTTAAAAATCTTATCAACATCTTTAATAATACCTATTAATTTTATCAAAATATTTAATAATATTTATTAATTTTAAGTGTAGGGCAATAATTTATCTGAAATTACGTAAATTGGGTCACTATGCACTGTTCTTTAAAAAACCTAAATAAAATTTTGTGTAAAGTCATCAGAGAGGCCAATATATACCTCTTAATTAGCATGGGGGTTTTGTATGTTTTGTTCGTCAACTCTGTATAACGTAAAGAAGTAAGTGATGTTGGATGAGGCGACCGGAATTATAAGAAAATCACGATTTTGATCAAACACTATTCCAGATTGTTAATAATAATCGAAGCTAACATGCAGCAGAGTTAGTGGAGTAGATCTGGGTTTGGAAACGAACTCTCTCTTTTCGAAAATTTTTGTTTGTGATTTCATAGAGTCGGGCTCCCTCTTTCAGATGATTACTATGGGAAGACTACCGGAGGTGCGAAGGGAGGGAAAATTACCGTTCAAAAATATGGGGAAACGGGTTTTTCGCGAATACCTCGCTGAATTTCATCCCGATCGGAACAGTTTATAGGAAATGAAATAACGGACTCGCAAATACAAACAAAATGAACTTTGGTTGGTCGAAATCGGTCCAGCGGTTCGCGAGATATTGCGTTTTTAAGGTCGAAAAACTGCGCCCGGAATTTCGCCGCGGCGGGAACCCTCCGAGGGCCGTGTTCGCGTTTTTCGCGGGGAAGATATTGACCTAGCGACTTTATATTTTTTTCCCTGTTAGGTAATTACAATCAAAATAGTTTGTCCAAATTTCAAGTTGCTAGGTCAATTAGGAGGGGAGGGGGAGAAACAACAATAAAAAAACTTTGATCGAGGCGAACTTTTTTATTTATTGGCCGGTCTGGGTCATCCAGACTGAAAAATCTTTGTTAATTTTTTTGCTACAAGATGAGTCGGGGCGACCAAGATTTTCGCGAAAATGGGGAAATTTCTGGCAATTTTCCAATTTCGAAAACCTTATTTCTTTATTTTCGCTATGAAGGAGTGGAGTAGGAGACAATTTTTTTCTGTCACCAGATTGAAATTGTTTTCCCTTGAAAATGAGCTCTCTAAGAATCCGGTAGGACAATTATTAAAGGAGGGAGAGAGGTGAACGCGTTTTGCCCTGTAGAAGGGCAAGGGATAGGGCTAGCGACTTCGGACAGGGCTCATTCTCAAGGGTAATCAATTCCCTTTCACGGTTTTTTTTATCGCGAAGCGCTATTTTAATCAGGAGCTGCACGCGCGCGTGATATGTTTATCAGGAGTTCCCGCTCACCGGTACACACAGACGAGATGAGCGTGACTATTTCCCTCAGATAATATAAACCAATCCCATCAACCAAATTTTCAAAATTTGAACCAATCAGAGTCGAATACAGCGAATATTTTGCACTAGTGCAATACCCGGGTATTTGCACAAGTGCAATATCGAGTATTTGCGGGAAGAAAAGCAAACCAGTTAAATACGCAAGAAATTTCAGAAAGAAAATTGAAAACTCCTTAAAAATGAATAGTGTGGTATACAAAGGATGACATTTCTTCGGGGAATAGTCTTGCAATATTCCCCGCGTGCATTCTGTATTATTCGAGTATTTCTCTCGAACGCTTCTGAATATATGGAATGCACTAGGGATATAACTACTGAATATGTATTTGTAAGAGAGTATAAAGAGGAGAGGGAGCGCTAGTAAGGTCACTAAATCACGTTAGCTACACTAACACAGGTAGGGAAACACCATTTGACAGGTTCAAAACACGAGTTTATTAATGTAAAATTTACCATAGGCGCTGCTAGTAAGGGCATAAATAATTTTTCTTATTATTAATAGGTACTCGTATATCCTTCGAATGCGATGCCATAATCCTTTCTCTAGGTTGTAAGTTAGGCAGATGACCATTTTTAACCGAAATTTGAAATGTTTTTCGTCTACTGACCCTGAAATTTGAAGATCTGAAGAAATATCAAAGGTAATTTTTCACGATTACAAATCATTTGCCTAAATTATGACCTAAAGAGATGATTGTGATCTCGGATTCTCTAGTTCTCCCGACGAATTTTGTCAAAACGTATTTATATTTAATAGCATGATGGTTTTCATTTGCTGCGTCAAAGGTTGCCTAAACAACAGCATAAAAAGGTACACGCTGTTTCAAGTTTCTGAAAGTAATTCAAACTGCAATATTTAGCAATACTTTTTAATGAATTACTTATTGCAAATTTTGGACGAAGAAATAAATAGACATCATTTACGTGTATGTGAGGTGCCGAAGTATTGGAATGCGGTGAGCGGTAGATACACAATATTCGCTAAAGCTTTATATTTGTGAAAATTATTTTTTTAAGCTGGAAAACGTTTACAAATAACTTGTTATGTAATATTTATTTATTGCCTTCACGTTACACAAACTTCAATTTATTTGTATTATAACCTATACACTGATTGGGTACGCCACTGACAAAAACGAGTTTGGTTTGACATAAATAACTCCGAGTTTCCCTACCTATGTTAGCGTAGCTAACGTGATTTAGTGACCTTAAGCGCTAGGCTCTGCCGCCGGCATCTCGCGCTCGCCGTGATAAACATATCACGCGCGCGTGCAGCCCCTGATCAAGATAGCGCTTCAAGATACAAAAACCATGAAAGGGAATTTATTACCCTTGAGAATGAACCCTGCCCAAAGTCGCTAGCCCTATCTCTTGCCCTTCTACAGGGCAAAACGCGTTTACCTCTCTTCCTCCTTTAATAATTGTCCAACCGGATTCTTAGGGGGCTAATTTTCAAGGGAAAAAAAATGCAATCTGGTGACAGAAAAAATTGTCTTCTACTCTACTCCTTCATCGCGAAAATGAAGAAATAAGGTTTTAGAAATCGGAAAACTGCCCGCCATTTCCCCATTTTCGCGAAAATCTTGGTCACTCCCAACTCATCTTGTAGCGAAAAAATTAACAAATATTGTCCAATTTGGATGACCCGGATCGGCCGATAAATAAAAAAGTTCGCCCCGATCAAGGTTTTTTTATTGTTTTCCGTCCCCTTCCCTTCCTAATTGACCTAGCGACTTGAAATTTGGACAAACTATTTTGATTGTGATTACCTAACAGGGGAAAAAATATAAAGTCGCTAGGTCAATATTTTCCCCGCGAAAAACACGAACACGGCCCGCGGTGGGTTCCCGCCGCGGCGAAATTCCGGGCGCAGTTTTTCGATCTTCAAAACGCAATATCTCGCGAACCGCTGGACCGATTTCGACCAACTAAAGTTCATTTGGTTTGTATTTGCGAGCCCTTTATTTCATCTCCTATAAACTGTTCCGATCGGGATAAAACTCAGCGAGTTATTCGCGAAAAACCCGCTTTCCCATATCTTTGAACGGTAATTTTTCCCCCCTTCGCACCTCCGGTAGTCTTCCCATAGTGATCATCTGAAAGAGGGACCCCGACTCTATAAAATCACAAACAAAAATTTTCGAACAGAGAGAGTTCGTTTTTCGGTTTTTTTATCGCCAGATCTACTCCACTAAGTGTAAACAATTTTTCATTGCCGCAAAATTATGTACTCGTTGCCGGGTTGCCAGTATTAAAAGCAGTATATGAGCATTACATGTCAATAAAGCGACAAAGAATAAATAATTTACAAAATGTTCAATGCAAGAATCGCCATATAAAATTTAAAAACGCTGTATAAGAAAATCTGGTGTGATACACGCACACAACTTCTTTTTACAGTAATTTTATAATTAGTTAAAAAAATTATTTTTAAGCATTTGTCAAAAATGTTCAAAAATTAGAGTTAGTTGAAGTTAATTTAAAAAAAAACATTTTAGAGGGATTCAACTGGAAAATCATTTATCTCACATCAATACACATTAAAGATGTAATAAAAATGTAACGTTTGAGAAAAATCGTTAGAGCCGTTTCTGAAAAAATCTAAAAATATGAAAATCACAAGAGTAAACACCATACTTCCGGTCATGCGATTTTCATCAAAAGCTTGCTGTTGCATCTAGGTACTACACAAAATGTATATATGAAGTTTCAACGTCATAGTTGTTTTCGTTTTTGAGATATTCTGTTCACACACACACTAACAGACCAATGAACAAAAACATGTTTTTTGGGTTCAGGGGACTCTAAAACGTGAAGATCTGTTGAAAACTCAATTTTGAATTTTTGGGGTGAATCCAATACTAATTTTATTGTAAAAGGAAGTAAAAACTTATTCCGCGTTTTTAAATTTTATTAATACCATACCCCATACCGCATTTTTGTGTCAAACAGAATTTTGCAATTAGGTACATTTCATTTGTGTTTTATGCTGTTTAAATGCTGTTATCGCATATTGGCCGTTTAGTTCAATTCCTCGCTTAAAAACGTAATTTTCTGGATTTACCGACTGTTTTACTTGCACGGTAGTATAACCCTATGCTAATACATCGTTTAAAACAAGCAAATTGAAATGAATAAACAATTATTGTGAACCAAATCGTCGAATGAAGCTATGTGTCAATTATTATGGAACAAATGAAATTATTTTTACTATAGTTATTGTAATCTGTACCTAATCTACTTACCGCAAAAATATGTTTAGCGTCTTACACAATAAATACTAGGAACACTGTTACAACCTGCACATTACATCTACACCAACATTCGATAATACACCAAATTGACCAAATATTGTTCTCTCCCGTGCACACGTCGTTAAAAACGCTAATGTTGCACAAAACTAACTTTTGTTCGACTTGTCAGAGGAAATCATAAATTATTCTTTACTGCACCGGGAATATTCCATTGCGATTTCCTTAATATGTAACTTAATATTACCTTATCTTATTCTGGAGATTTAGCACCCAATCGAGGTCAGTAATTTAGTATTTGAATTACCACAAAGTAATTCAATTACTGCGAGTAATTTCAATTCCCACAAGTAATTCAAATACTTGTAAAGTAATTTAATTACTTTAGAGTAATTTAATTACACAAAAGTAATTGAGTAATTGAATGTAGTAATTAATTACTTACAAAAAGTAATTTTCAAGTACTTTTTAACAAAAATGGCAATTCCCAATTACAATTACCGCATTTTGAAAAGTAATTTAATTCCAAGGCAAATATACAAAAAGGAATTTAAGTAGTAATTTAATTACAAAGTAATTAATTACTGCCCAGCTCTGTCTTAGAATCAATCGTTTCTAAGCAAAATTTGCGGAAAAGTTGCAATATCTTTTCCTCATCCTTGTAGGGGCAGAGTACTGGACGCGTTTTTTATATGTGATATCCCCCGTAGGCCTAATCCATTAAAACACAATAGAAAAAATCAATTTAAATTATTCAGTCTTTTCCTTCTGATCTATTTCCATATAAACTTCCTCAACGACTTCAGCAGTATCTTCATCTATTGATTCAATCATTTCTTGAACTGAGGAAGCGATTGCATCTTTATCTTCATCAATATCTGCAGTACTTTCGCCTACTTGCGTCTAGATATGATTTCCCACGGCACTGCCCACATACTGCTGAACAACGGAGACCTATTTTTCTGCAAGTACAACTTGCATGACAGCCTTTAGTGCAATTGAAAAATATATTTTTCTCCAACCACACGAATAAAACGCCATATTGTCGAATAATTTTGTATAAAAAGTAAGTCATTTTGGGATGTTTATCAATTACCTTGGTAACTGTACACTTTTTGATTCATATTTGCACTAGTACAAAAATGGACGCAAGATAGGGTTTTACATGGTAAATTTTAAATAAAAAACAAACGCTTCGTCAATATTCGGCAATCACCGTCGTTGTTTATTTTCCCGGTATAGTGATTGTTTATTTTGTGCCATGAATGTTCTACAATGTTGCCTACAATGTGTGATTCTAAATAATAAGTCATATTACCGAATTTATGAATAGTTTGAGAATAATCTGATGTGATACACTCACACAACTTCCTCTTACAGTGATCTTATAATTAGTCATAATTTTATTTTAAATTTTTAAGCATTTGTCAAAAATTTTCAAAAATTACAAATTCTGCAAAAACGGTACAAAATAGAGCGTTAGTTGAAGAGACAAATTTTCTCTAGGATTTTAAACTGAATTCAAAAACGTAATAATATACCGGGTGTTCTATTTAAAATAGGAGTTAATAAAAAAATAGAAAAAAACAAAAGAAACCCATTTTAGAAGTATTTAACTGGAAAATCACCTATCTCACATCAATACACATTCAAAATTTAATAAAAATGTGAAATTTTAAAAAAATCGTTGGAGCCTTTTTGAAAAAATCGAAAAAAAACTGAAAAATCACAAGAGTAAACACCTACTCTCGGTTATGCGATTTTCTTCAAAAGCTTGCTGTCGCATCTACATACGAGTAGTACACAAAACTTATATATGAAGTTCCAACGCCATACATCTTATCGTTTTTGAGATATTCTGTTCACAGACACACAGACAGACTAATGAAAAAAAATCTGGTGTGATACACTCACACAACTTCCTTTTACAGTGATCTTATAATTAGTCAAAAATTTCATTTTTAATTTTTAACCATTTGTTAAAATTTTTCAAAAATTACAAATTCTACAAAAACGGTACAAAATCGAGTGTTAGTTGAAGAGACAAATTTTCTCTAGAATTTTAAGGTGAATTCAAAAATGTAATAATATACCGGGTGTTTTATTTAAAATAGGAGTTAATAAAAAAAATAGAAAAAAAACAAAAGAAACCCACTTTAGAAGTATTCAACTGGAAAATCACCTATCTCACATCAATACACATTAAAAATGTAAGAAAAATGTAAAGTTTAAAAAAAAATCGTTAGAGCCCTTTTTTGAAAAAATCGAAAAAAACTGAAAAATCACAAGAGTAAACACCTACTTCCGGTTATGCGATTTTCTTCAAAAGCTTGCTGTCTCATCTACATAGTACACAAAACTTATATATGAAGTTTCAACGCCATACCTCTTTTCGTTTTTGAGATATTCTGTTCACAGACACACACACAGACACACACACAGACACACAGACACACACACAGACAGTCAGACCAATGAAAAAAAATATGTTTTTTGGGATCAGGGGACTCTAAAACGTGAAGATCCGTTGAAAACTCAATTTCGAATTTTTGGGGTGAATCCAATACTTCCGTTATAGTAAAAGGAAGTAAAAATATATTTCACAAAAATAAGAGGAATCACAAAAAAAGGTTTATTAATAGTTCTTTAATAAGTCTCTTCGGAACGTTTAAAAATGTTTGGCAACGATTTGGCATACTTTGTATGCAATGTGCTATCAACATTTGGGCAAAATTCAAAATTTTAAAATGATATTTTATTAATGGACTTAGTTTTCTTTAAATCAAATTATGAAAAGAAATGCTTTTTATAGTGACACAATCATGAAACGTTACCAAAAATGGCCTTTTGGAAAATATATTTAAAAATTGCACTAATATATGAAGGGTGCACGTCCAAAAGGAGCAAAGTCCATATATTAGGTATTTGTATGGGTATTTGGGACTGGTGCTGCCATCTACTAGGGTTTCCAATGTAGTATCTTGTCATATAAGTGAAAACGTCCAGAAGGAGCCTTGTCCCATAATATTTTAAATGTTGGTTTAGTAGCACACGTCCGAAAGGGTCTAAGTCACGTGTATACGCGTTCAGAAAGAGCTAAGTCCATATGGTTTGCATGCACGGCACTTTTATTGCGCAATACCACTGCGATTGTTCCCGGCAGTGTTGTGGGTGTTCTTTGCTGTTTTAAGTGTTTTTTATTGTTTACACCTCCACATTAAAAATAAAGTTCAAGTTAAGCATGGAGGGAAACGATAGTAGTGGTAATAATAGCGAGTGGGAACAATTAAGAGTTACAAGTGAATCGAAAAAGAGGAAAAGTTACGGTAGGATGAGTGAGGTTATGAAAAGGATTAGGTTGCAAAGTCACGAGCTAGGAAAAAATTGTAACTGCAGAAAGAAGTGTTTTGAAAATGTTTCTGAACAAGCTAGAAATAGAATAATTAAGAACTTTAACACACTTTCATCAAACAATGAACAAAATTCTTACCTCACTAGCTTAATAAGCGTTTTACCTGTTCGCCGAAGAAGACCCAGGAACAACGAAGAAGAGGCAAACCTTAGGAGTTCTTCTTTCGCTTACAGGGTACGCTTTAATATCGAAAATTGTTTTAAGGAAGTTGTCGTGTGCAGGCAAGCCTTTATGTCCATTCATGGAATAAAAAAGAAAAAGCTCTCGTATATACAAAATTCTCTGAAATTAACCGGAATGTTTCCCAAAGATAAAAGGGGCGAAAACAAGAATCATCCTAGAAAATTCCAGCCCCATGTTCTGAGATTTGTTTGCGATCACATTAAATCCTTCAAAGGCAGAAAAAGTCATTACAGTATGAAAGATAGTAAGAGAATATACTTACCTGAAGAGTTAAACATAAAGAAAATGTTCAAAATGTTTTGTGAGATGCACCCAGATGTCAATGTATCGTACGAATCTTACAGGAGAATTTTTAATACAAAATTCAACATATCATTCGGATATCCAAGGACCGACACTTGCAGTATATGCGATGAATTTATGATAAAGGTAAAAAGTCTCCAATCCGATATTTCGGAACCAGAAACTACAGTCGATGATAAGGAAACCTTACAAAAGGAAATTAACGAACTTTCTATTAAAAATGAACTACATAAAAGAAAGGCTGAGGTATTTTATAACAGAAAGAGAGTTGCAAAAAGAAATAGCCAAAAATCTGAAACTGAGGAAGCTGTTTGCTTTGACTTTGGAAAGAATCTTTGTGTTCCAAACATTTCAACAAGTGATGTTTATTTCAAAAGCCAACTAAATGTTTACGCGTTTAATATTCACATTCTCTCCACTGCACAAAGCGTGTTTTATATTTATCCAGAAACCGTTGGAAAGGAGGGAAGCGATGATGTATGTTCTATGCTTCATAACTTTTTCTATAATTTTTTGGACCCGAAAGTTAAAAATTTAGTTATGTTTTGTGATTCTTGCGGAGGACAAAACAAAAACTACACAATGTTTAGATTTTTGCATAATGTAGTCCACAACCAACGCAGATTCAATAACATCAAAATAATTTTTCCTATTCGTGGGCATTCATACATGGAGCCGGACAAGAATATGGGCTTAATAAATACAGCTCAAAGAGCAGAAATTCCTGCAGACTGGATAGACATAATAAGGCAGGCTCGTTCAAAACCATCCCCTTTTGATGTTGTAGATGTCAAACAGTCACTTTTTAGGACATGGACAAAATTGTTCAATTCAAATTCAGAATATGTGAAAAAATGCCCTTTTGCTTCTAGACCAGTCCGTGAACTGGAAATTCGTCAGGAACATCCCAGATTTCTTTACTATAGAACCACCTATAACGGAGCATGGGAAGCAGCCATTGTCAAAGATAAGCGGAAGATAAAGAAGGGGCCTATATTGCTGCAGAAAGAATTTACACTTCCACAGTACTCTTATTCAGGTAAATTCTTCTGCTTTGCATAAAAAATATCTTACCTTACCTAATTCTCTTTCAGGCCCTATTCCGATAGCGATGAAAAAATTTCTGCATCTGCAACATCTGAAAAAGTTTTGCTGTATTGGAGCACAGAAATTATTTGATAACCTGCCAAAGAAATAATATTACCCAGATATAACGATTTCATTTAGTTAAAGTAGTAATATAAGTTTTGGCTATTTACATGATAAGTGGTTATGTTAGTTTTGAGGACTTAGCTCCTTTTGATCGTTAATATTTTGTAGTTGAATCAAGTTTTATTTTTTTGTGTTCGATATTAGTAAACTAACCAGGATTATTTTATGTTTTTATTTAAAGTATATGTAGTTAAATCCGTTTAATATGTGAATTCTACATTAATAAATAAATAATAAAGATAAGCCGTTTTGAACTTTCTTTTTCCGTTTACACGGAAACAAAATTTTGTGACTAAGCTCCTTTTGGACCTGTACCCTTCATATGTAAATGGTCCAGTTCATTTGTGGAGCAGTAAATTATATCAGCTAAAATTAATTTATGTTCTTCACATTTAAAAAAGTCACTTTTAAATATTGGATGTCATAAAATTTGGGAAATTGTACATAAAGGTGCTGAGAAACGGGCACTATATTAACAATAAATTGTTATAGCGTAAATCAGGCATATAAATGGTTTAGAAGGATATCTTAAAGAGCCCTTATTATGTAGATATATTAGGTCTAATAATTTATTGCTTTTTGCAGGAGTTGATATGTCTAAGGCATTCACTACAACCATTATTCTCTCTTCTATTGTTCGGACAAAAGAAGAAAAAATTGATAAATATCAAGAACAATTAAAAAAAATTGCAAATGAGAACGCTGAAATCCGACAAGAAAATAGAAAATTGAAAGAAACAATAAAAGAACAAGAGAGTAGACTAGAGCTTCTAGAAAAAGAAATCCGAAAGAAGAAAATTATAATCCAAGGAATACAAGATTCTGAAAATGAGGCAGACCTGGAACTAAAAGAAAAAGTTTGAATAGTGCTGAGAGATACCAATGCATCGATAAACTTAGAGACGGAAACGCAGGAAATACGAAGACTGGGAAATTTTGAAGCTACACGAACAAGGCCAATACTTTGCGAGCTAACGACTTGGAACAAAAAACTCGAGATTATGAAAGCTGCTAGGAATCTCAAGGACTCGAAAAATTCACATGTAAGAATTACGGAAGACTTTACTAAAAAAGTGAGGGAACAACGGAAATCCTCAATAGAACATCTGTGGGAAGCAAGACAGAGCGGACAAAGGGCTTTTTTTAACTACAATAAATTAAACATACAAGGGATTAATTACACATACGAACAGCTATCTAAAGAAGAAAACAAGAAAAAAGGCAGAACTATTATAAGCCAACGCTCTCCCCAAGATGAAAGCCAAAAGGAGAGTGAACAAATACGAAAGGCGACAAAAAAGTAAGAACCAATAACCGCGGGGAACAAAAAGAAGACGAAAACTGCTATGAATTAAGGACTCACGATTTAAGAAAAAATAACGAAAAATATATAGGAAAGGAGCAAATAAAAGATCATCGGAAAAAAAGTGGGCGTACCGTGCGGAATAGTAAAACAGCAACTAATGAAATTTACACACGTAATATAAAATACCTGGGATGTTGGAATGTAAGGACAATGTCCCAGAGTAGTACCACAAAACAGGTAGCAAAAGAAATGGAGACCTATAGAATAGAAATTCTGGGACTTAGCGAAACCAGGTGGACAGGATATGGAGAAATTATCCTACAGGATGGAAAAAACTGATCTATTCGGGAAAAACAGAAGAAAATGCGAAACATGAACTGGGAGTGGCACTAATGCTAGGAAAAGAAGCAAAACACTCGCTATTAGAATGGGAACTAATATCCGAAAGGATCATTACTGCAAGATTTAAAGCCCATGTCTTCAACCTAACTGTAATAAATGTACATGCACCCACAAATGTGGACAGAGGAAAATAAAGAAGACTTCTATGAAAAATTACAAAAAGTATATGACGATCTCCACAAAAAAATACAGAAATGACGTAAAAATGCTAATGGGAGATCTGAATGCAAAGATTGGAAACGACAACACAGGAAGAGGAAGAATAATGGGAAAGGAGGGCCTAGGCGAGACAAACGAAAATAGGAACATGTTTATAGATTTCTGTGCTGTAAACAACCTAGTAATAGGTGGCGGCTTGTTCAAGCACAAAAATATTCACAAACTGACCTGGATAACACCCAGTGGAGAGACAGGAAATCAAATAGACCATGTAACAATAGACGGAAGACACAAAAACTGCTTACTAGACGTAAGACCAATGCGAGGAGCAGACGCTGGCTCTGACTACATGCTAGTTCGGGCCAAATTTAAAATAAGATTAAAGGCACAACCCAAACAAATACATGGCAGGATGAAATACAACATACAGTGGCTAAAGAGGGACAAAGAGATGCAGAAAGACTATCAGAACAAACTAGAAGCTAAATATAATAATATGGGAGAAATAAAAGACATATCTATAGAAGAATTACGGAACAAATACAAAAGCGCCTCGAAGGAAACGGCGGAGAAAGTAATTGGAGTTAAAGTAAAAACAATCAAAGACTGGATGTCACAACAAACATGGGACATGATCGAAGAAAGAAAAAATATTAGACAAAGGCTATTAATAGAAACAAGAATGGAATAAAAAGCAGAACTATCAAAATTATATTGGAATAAAAATAAACAAGTTAAGAAGAGTGCAAGGAAAGATAGAAGAATACAACGGGAAGAAATTAAAAAAAAAGCAAAAAAAGCTGCAGCACAAAATGATATGTCGCTATACGACACAACAAGACAACTAATAGTGTTACCAGGTGAAGCCTGAGACTTAATTGACTTTGCGCCAACAGCGCTAGTGTCACAACAACGGTTAAGTTCCTCAACAATTTAGTGCATTAAAGACCCTGGTGACAATTGGCGAGCCCAAGGCGTGGGGCCTTTTCCGCACAGAGGATTCTGTGCCGAACCGTCCGACATACCCTGAGACCAGGAGCACCAGCTTCCAACAACCCCGCAGATCTGGATCTGCTGTTACAAAATCCAGTGGCGCCCAAAACTAACGAATCCTACATCAGTGATGGAGACGAGCACGTCTTGGATGCTGAGGGACCCTGAGCTCTGCAAGAAGCATTTGTCAGACCGCCTCGAGAGCTTACTTGCCATACAGAAGAAACATCAGCTTCCCCTGTTCAGGGGAGGACCATGGGAAAACCCAGGAGGGTTCCTCAAAGCCATCGAGAGCTTTTCCGAGGACTCTACTAAAAGGCTTCATACAGCCGTTTCGCAGCTTCGACACGACGGCGAAGCGTGGTGGAGTATATTCATGGAGGGAAAAAGGCTTCATACAGCCGCTTCGCAGCTTCGACACGACGCCGAAGCGTAGTGGAGTATATTCAAGGAGGGAATAACCACGTACGAAGAATTCCGGGAGGAGTTCAACGTTTTTTTCCCGCAACCAAAAGGCAGAACAGCCAACGTAATGATGGAGCCAGTCGACCCAGCTGTCCTGTCCGACATCGAGCTAACGCGCCGTGGCATCAACGCATTCCAAGCTTTAGCCGATAAGCTCGCCGCAGAACAAGCCGCCGCCGCCAACAAACAAGCCGCTGCTGAGCAAGCCGCCGCTGAACGGCGAGCCGCTGCCAAGCTAGCAGCCACCGCCGAACGAGCCGCTGCTGAGCAAGCCGCCGCCAAGCAAGCAGCCACCGCCGAACGAGCTGCTGCTGAGCAAGCCGCCGCAGAACGAGCCGCCGCTGAACGGCAAGCCGCCGCTGAACGGCAAGCCGCCGCTGAACGGCAAGCCGCCGCTGAACAAGTCGCCGCCAAGCAAGCAGCAGCTAACCAAGCTGCCACTGACCGAGCCGTCGCTGTCGAACGAGCCGCCTCCGCTGAGCAAGCAGTCGCTGAACGGCAAGCAGCCGCTGCCGAACCGCAGCCCACGACAGCTGCCGAGCCGAAGCTTTCCGCTGACAAGCCGCAGCTCACCGCCGCCGCCTCTGCCGAGCCGCAGCTAATCGACCCCGCCGCTACCGAGCCGCAGCTCACCACTGCCGAACCGCAGCCCGCCGCCGTTGCCGAACCGCAGCTCGCCGCCGTTGCCGAAACACAGCTCCCTGCTGCACCGCAACGCGCCGCCGTAACAACCCTGCAGGACCGCAGCCCTCCGCCACAATCGCTGCAGGACCGCAGTCCTCCGCTACCCAAGAGCAGTCCTTCGCCGCAGCCGCTGCCCAAGGGCAGTCCGTCTCCGCGGAAGCTGCAGAAACACAGCCTTCCACCACGTCCACTGCAAACTCGCAGTCCTCCGACGCGACAGCCGCCACTGTGCAGTCCGCCGCAGCAGGAGTTGCAGAAGCGCAGTCCCTCGCCGCAACTGCCCAATCGCGCTCCACCTCCGTGGAAGCTGCAGAAACACAGCCTTCCATCACCGCAGCTGCAGACTCTCAGTCCGCCGGCACAACAGCCACCACCTCGCAGTCCGCCGACGCGAGAGTCGCCGAAGCGCAGTCCACCGCCGACGCTGAACAAAACACCGCCGACAAAGCCGCTGCCGTTGCTGAACATGCTGCAGCTGCTGACCACGCTGCTGCTGCTAACCATGCCGCCGCTGCTGACCCAGCCATCACCACGGAAGTCGCCGAACTTCCTCCCGCCGTTCCTTAACCGGTCGAACCACAATCCACCGTTACAACAACGACGCCATCTCCTGAGCGCCCTCAGCCACGCAAAACATCCCTTACCGTCACAGGCGACCGTATTGATGGGGGGGGGGGGGATGTTACCAGGTGAAGCCTCTGAACTTAAAATTTGGGGTGGAGCCTACAGTTACAACGGCTTCACCATGCCACCAATGGTAGCTTCGGCCGCCTGACCACAAACATATAAATACTCGCCGCTTTTCGACAGAAAGGCACTTTTTGGCGGTCGCTTAGACGCAGAAGGCAGTTACTACGTGGGATTAGACAGATTGAGGTCCACGTAGTAACAAATCCTCCGATCGTGGTTTGCCCTCTTGGATACGCCGCCGTGACCGAAGTCTAACCACGGGAGACGCCGGGCTGTTCAGCTGCCGTCCCGTGCCGCCGCCAACGTTCGGGACACGAGAGATCCAAGAGTCGCCAACGCCATGTTCCTCGACGCCTGAGAGCGCCATAGCCGTCGCCGGATCGCGAGACTTCCCTCGCCGCCTGAGCGCGGTCACTCCACTTGATAGTGTAGACGTGTGGGACTTTAGTGTAAGTTAGCGAGTAAGTTAGCATAAGTTTCTTAGTCTTAGGTTTGTATATATTGTTTGTATTTTGTATTTTGTGCATTTTGTCTCGTGTGTGGCATAGCCGCTAGTCACGCTGCTCAGCGCCTAACCTGTGCCAGAGTCAGTAGATATAGGAGAGTACCGCCATTCTTTGATCCGCGATAATGCCGCCATCGCCGCCATTTTCGTTCCCACCAGCGGTAACTGATTGAGTTATGTCTTCAAATTGGCAAGACTGTAAGTCTATGTCAAATTCGAGGTTAGCAGGTTATGTTTTGTGTAAGTCTGTGTCAAATAACAAACAAAACCTAACCTGTTAATCTCTAATTTGACATAGACTTACAGTCTTGCCAATTTTAAGTAAAATTTCGAATTGCCAATAAATGTCACATTGACGAAATTGTGTTACAAACCTCAAAGTGACGCATATGACAGAGGAACAAACATGGCGGACGTCGCGGTACTCTCCTATATCTACTACAGTGGCTATATATATATCTACTGACTCTGACCTGTGCCAGAGCCAGTATATATAGGAGAGTACCGCCATTCTTTGATCCGTGAAAATGCCGCCATCGCCGCCATTTTTGTTCCCATCAGCAATAACTGATTGAGTTATGTTTAAAATTTTACTTGAAATTGGCAAGACTGTACGTCTATGTCAAATTCGACGTTAGCAGGTTATGTTTTGCGTCAGTTTGTGTCAGAACCTAACCTGCTAACCACGAATTTGACATAGACTTGCAGTCTTGCCAATTTTAAGTAAAGTTTTGGATTGCCAACAAATGTCACGTTGACGGAATTGTGTTACAAACCTCAAAGTGACGTATATGTCAGAGGAATAAACATGGCGAACGTGGCGGTACTCTCCTATATCTACTGGCTTTGACCTGTGCTATACACGGACGTCATCTGGTGTTAACTGTTACTCCACAAAGGTGTGTTACTCACTGCTACATACATCTATCTTTATACCGATGGGGCCACAATTATACCGATGGGGCCACAATTATATATAACAGCAATGAGATAACATGAATAAGAAGATAACACATATTGCTTGAGTAGGAAAGAGATAAACATAATAGCAAATATACGAGTAGGCTTGACGCTTACTTTAATTATGACATATGTCAACTAATTGTGCCTACTAAAATAATTTTGTTGTATGGTCATCTCTTTCTTACTCAAGCATTTTATTTTGTTGTTCATGTTATCTCATTGCTGTTATATATAATTGTGGCCCCATCGGTATATAACAGCAATGAGATAACATGAACAAGAAAATAACTCGTATTGCTTGAGTAAGAAAGAGATAAACATAGTAGCAAATATTCGAGAAGGCTGGACGCTTAATTTAATTATGACATTTGTCAACTAAACATGCCTACTAAAATAACTTTTTCGTATGGTCATCTCTTTCTTACTCAAGCATTTTATTTTGTTATTCATGTTATCTCATTGCTGTTATATACCGTGTGTCCACAGGAGGACGCACCATAGGGATAACCAAATAGAATAGAAAGATCGGCTAATGCTGTGCTCGCCGGCACGCTAAAACGTTGTTTTCTGGCTTCCGACTCGCCACTGTATGAAACAATATTGTTATAAATGGTACAAGAAAAGGATCGGTGGTCATAGCACTGGTTGATATTTATATTCTATTAGCATTATCTTATCTCTATGGTGCGTACTCCTGTGGACACACGGTATAATTATGGCCCCATCCGTATATGTGTTTATGTGCTTACCTGTAATAAACCTATCTCTTTATATATGTAACTGAGACTTAATTTACTTTGCGCCAACAGTGCTAGTGTCACAACAACGGTTAAGTTCCTAAACAATTCAGTGCATTAAAGACCCTGGTGACAATAGGGAGAAAAACAACAGCAGAGTCGCACATAGGTACGTGACACAGACGGAAAATTACCGAAATCTGAAATATCAATACTTACGAGTAATAGATGGAAGGAATACTTTTACAACATATACAAGAGTCAAGATATAACTAAAGGAGATCTGAATAAACTTGAAGTGTACCAGAAGTTAAACGTGAATACAGAGGAAATAACAAGGGAATAAATAGAAACCTCAATTAAAAAACTTAAAAACTGCAAAGCAGCTAGTATGGATGGCATTCCCAATGAACTAATCAAGACAGGAATGAAATTAAACACTGAAATTCTACACAAACTACTCAACAGGATCTGGAGCGAGGATATAATTCCCAAATAATGGACTGAAGGGTTACCTAATTATAAAAATACCAAGAAAATGGGACAAAACAAGATGTGAAAACTGGAGGGCTATTAGGTACACTACTGAACACAACAAGTAAAATATTAACACAGATCATACTAGAAAGAATGAGAAACGAGGTAGAAAGACAACTTCGAACAAACCAAGCTGGCTTCCGACTAAGAAGATCCTGTGTGGACCATATATGTACGCTGAGGAGAATTATCGAAGAAGGCATAGAATGGCAAAAAGAAATACATTTCGGCTTCATTGATTTCGAAAAAGCCTTTGATAAAATCAATAGAGACATTCTGTGGCACACCCTCAAAATATATGGGATACCAGATAAAATTACGAAAATAATAAAGCTACTATACGAAGATTATACGGCAAGAGTAGTACACAATGGGAAACAGACAGAAAAAATAAGCATAGAAAGTGGCGTAAGGCAAGGCTGTACATTATCACCCATACTATTCCTCCTTGTAGTAGATCGTATCATGAAACTATCAATAAAAAATAGCATGGGACTTACATGGAGATTTGGGCAAGCATTAGAAGATCTTGAATTTGCGGACAATATATGCCTCATAAAGGAAAAATTACAACACATGCAAGACAAGATTAATATCCTAAAAAATACAGCAGAACAGACAGGGCTGCACATCAACATAGCAAAGACAAAGACGCTACGTATAAACTCCAGTGACCCCACCGAAATTAAACTGGAAGAGAAACCACTGGAAAATGTGAATTAATTCGTGTACCTCGGAAGTGTGATTGAGGACAGTGGAGGAAGTAAAAAAGACATTAAAAGAAGAATAGGCAATGCACAGGCAGCATTCAACCAACTATGGAGAATATGGAAATCGAACGAAATAACCTTAAAAACTAAAATGCGCATTTTTAATACAAATGTGAAAAGTGTCCTCCTGTACGGAAGTGAATCTTGGGCGCTAAACAAAATTCAAACCCGACAAATACAAACATTTATAAACAAAAGTGCAAGAAGAATCTTAGGAATATACTGGCCGAATAAAATAACGACGAAGAATTATGGAGAAAAACAGACCAAGAACCAATAGAAATAACAATAAAAGGAAGAAAATGGAGATGGCTGGGCCATACTCTTAGGAAACCAAATACAGACTTTACAAGACAAGGAACAGAATATACCATCCGAGGAAAGAGAAAACAGAAAAGACCAGTAAAAACATGGAAGAGATGCATCGAGGAAGAATACAAAACAGTAGCCAAGGAATGGAATCAAGTGAAAAACATAGCCAAGGATAAACGAGAATGGAAACAACTGGTCGAAAATATTTCTACCCATTAAGATCAACTCAGCTCCAAAGCGAAAGATCAAAATTAAAACAGAAAAAGGATAGAGATGCTGCGCAGAATTAGCAAAACTGCCAGCATACAAACCTGCTAAAGAAACGCTAAGCGCCCTATGCTCCCCAAGGAGTCAAAAAAGGACCAAAGAAGAAGATATGTCTCTTGTAGTATGCTTCAGAAGGATACTTGATCAAATTTGGCTTGGATCATACTCATTTAGGACATTGGCGTAATCGGAAGCTATAATTATACCAGTGTGAAGTATTCTTGTAATGGCATAGTGAGCAGCTCTTTCCTAAGTCATGTCATTAGAACCTTCTCTAAGTCGAACATAACTGAAGAGTGATTCTATTGGATCTGAACTGAATCGTATTGTTAACAAATAATAAATTCCATTATTAAGTACAGAAATTATGCATTTAAATGAGGATTTACTGGTAAAAATAAGAGCTTCTGCTGTGTCATCACTTAATCCTTTCATATGTAGTTGCTTAGAAACTTTTTGTATGCCTTGTATCAGGACTGTAGAGTCGGAGTCGAGGAGTCGGAACTTTTTGGGTGGTGTCAGAGTCGGAGTCCGTATAAATTACCCGACTCCGACTCCCGCTTTACACACAATTTTTTTATAAAAACACTAAAAGCTATAAAGCTATTTGAACGACTGTAGTACTGAGTACGAGTACAAGTGTATTTGAAGACAGACTCAGGGTTAATATAAATCGATTTTTCTTTATTTATGTTAGTTTAGGAAAATGAATGTGCACTATAATATGTTAATTCATAGATCCACGAGTGTGCAGAATGTGTTCTAGAATCAGTGTGGTCACCGCTTGTGAATTTAAATTCCTACTAAACTATTTAAAAATGACGACTTTTTCCTTATACAGCGTAGTAGACGGTTTTTCTATATCTTACCAATAACTGTTTTATGTGATTAACAATAAAACAAGCATAGTACGTATTATTAGTATTACATATAATTTCTAACTTTTATAGTGCATGTTATTTTTATGCTTCAACTGTTTCAAGATATATTTTAAAAGTTTAAACAGTTTTAGCATTTGGCTATATTGTTACTGTTCATGGTGGCTTTGTTTAATTGGCAATGTTTGAAGAGCACTTCTTTTGTGTATTTTTGTTTGTTGATTTGGCAAAATGTAAAAAATATGATTTAAATTTTAAATCAATGATTTTTATAATTAAATTACTCGATTAAAATCATTATTTTAATGAAATGATTGAAGTCTGCTCAACCCTACTCAGACCTCAGCCTATTTGAATTTCCTATGACTCAGTAAACTTGTATTATGTAGTCCCATTACCCATTACGAAAATAACTTACTAAGGAATGTAGTTAGTAATGTTAGTTTTTTTTTTAATATAAATTTAAGTCAGATCTGCGGAGATCGCTATACATGAGTGTTTTGTTTGTACAGAAAATGGTTGTTATTGCATATTAACTACTGGCTAAACACCTCACTAGTATTATTATAGTTTGACAATGGTGTTCTTACTCACTTTCACTTGAGGTTAAGTAAATGTCTTGAGGAAGTTTTCGTTTTAATCTGAAACAATTTTTTGGCTTCGCTTAATTGTTTCGCCAGTTACCAATCTATTTCGGGCCAGCCCGTATATTTTCAATTGAGTTAAAATCCGCTGTATTTCAAATAATGTCAAATTCTGTTCCGCGCAGTGGTGCCTATTCTTGATTTCCCAAAGTGTTCGCTATTGCAGCGCGCACTCTTCATCTGTTTTTCTCGCCGATACCTTGCTTCGTGAGCACTTATTTTCCTGCATTTCAACGAAGCAACAGGCTTCTCTGAAATTGTTGTGCGTGCTATTGCACTACAATTAATTAATCAGGTATGATTGCGCTTCTTTGTTCATTATTCAAACTTTTAATTCTCCTTTCCTTAGCTTTTAATTAACAGTTTGAACCTCCGCATTCAATCTGGACGCAAGCCGTTCTAATCATCGAATCCGCCGAATGAAGTTCATCTCGAACCCTTCCGCATGGAATTAAATTCTGTTTCGAACACGGGATATTAGGACAACCTGGGGTAGTTTATGACAGCAACCCGGACCTGCAAATAACAGGCTCCGAAATCCAAGGTTAGTCACTATCTTGGCGTTCATCGCTCGTTTCGAAGGCAGATGAACAAACCGGCCATCGAAGTTAATTGGTTCGGCTGATTAAATTAGTTCGCAATTAATAATAATTAATATTATAAATTTAATTTTCCAAAACTGACCACTGTCAGAATTACAACCATAACTTTAATCATAACTTAATTACATGTACTTTGGTTGGATATGTATTTGACTTTCACAATATTTAAACTTAATTTATCATTGAACTATAATTTTGGTGTTTATTAAGCAACTTGCAAAAGGTGCTTCCACGCCGCTTGCAATAACCGGGTGAACGGTTGAATTATATGAAAGTAATAAGCTTATTCCTTGCATGATTAGTGATTTCAACTTATTGAAGAACCCAAAAAGGGGTTTATTTTTTTTCTGTGGTGCGTGCTACATTCTTCAGCATATTTACAGTACTGTATTGTGACATTCTGATTATATTTAAATCAATTTTAATGTTTATTACTGACTTTACGAGACAACTAATAATTGATTATTAAATAAACTTTAGTTGTTTGTTGTTAATTACTTGAAATCTTGGGATTTTTGGCGCCCTGTGTTTTTTAAAAGAGCTTGCAGAGGTACAGCTGATGCTTAGAACCTACGACCCAAGGCCGCCGAAATTTGAGTTAGGTAGGGCCATCGCGGTAAGTAAAGAGTTTTTAGAGCTGCCGTGGTGTCTAAACGGTAAGTGGGTTGGTCTGCGATTTTTACTACCATTGATTATTATTAGTAATCAATCGCAGGTCGGCTTCTTTATTGTTTCACTGACGCCTAACGTGTTGGGGCTCGATTTTGATATTACATCAGCTGTGCAACCTGCAATTATTTGAAAATTTAGATTCAATTACTTACTCAAAATGAATGTCAACGCGCTTCACGTCGACGAGTTGCTGTATGAATTACTGTTTAGAGGCTTTGACCGGGACGCGGTGGAAGTTATGAACGTTGATCAACGTCGTAGATCTTTACGTGCGAGACTGATGCTAGAAAAAGCTGACCCTTCTATGCTTGGCGCTTATCAATTAGCAGCACCGTTTGTGGTCCATCTTGAGCTTGATGCTTGTAAGGGCAAATTAGATGAATTTTCTGTGTTAGTCACTCCCTTTTCGGGTGCGCCTTCCGACTCGGAATTTGCTAGACTTGATACGCGATTGACACATCTCTATTCACGATTAACTAGACTACAACCCTCCTCTGAACAGGAACATACGCATGCTACTCATATCAGTCAATGCTTAGATTTGTTACAGTCACTTGGTAACGATCATAACGACTCGCGATTACAAATTATTCCATTACACCCAAATGTTGACGCCGCTCCAGTTCATTCTGTTGACTCAGCGACTACAGTAACGCCTCTTGATTCTGACCCTACTGAACTTTTAGCAAATAATAATGGCGACAACCTTAATATTATTGATAACCCTAACCCAGTTGCTTCATCTACATTTCAACGACCTAGGGTATCCTTTTCTGATGAGGTACGGGTTCCTCTTACACAACGGTCAAGTATGTCAGCCACTACTAATTTACAACATGAATTGGACCGCATCCATTATTCTACGACGTCCCTTCCTAGACATACGGGCTTAATTTCTGTACCAGTATGTAAGTGGGGTTTATCATTTAATGGAGATACGACTACCATGGGGGTAATGGTACCGTGCTATGCATCACCGGGTCTCAAACTGGCACGAATTGGTAGCTAGGTTGCGATCTGATTTTTTACCTACTGATTTTGATGAAGAATTTTGGGATGAGATTAGGAAGCGCAAGCAGGGGGCTGATGAAAAACCCTCACTTTTTATTGCTGTACTGCTTAATTTATTTAACCGATTACTCATTAAACCATCGGAATCAGTTCAACTTAAGCATATCATGAAAAACTTGCAACCATTTTACGCTACTCAATTATCTCTAACAGTAGTCCACGATATTGAACACCTTGCATTTTTGTGCAAAAAGCTGGAAGATGTTAAGTTACAAAATATTAAGTATCGCAATCCTGCTGCTGCTTCATCCTTGCAACTGGAACCTGACTTGGCTTACCAGCCTATCACAAAAAAACTTGTGACGCAGACTGCTCAAATGACTACTAAACATCCTGGTCTTAAACCTAACCGTGCGAAAGGTACGACTACTTGTTGGAACTGCCGTAAATTAGGCCATACTTTTCATACTTGTTCAGCAGATAAGGCAATTTTCTGTTACATTTGCGGGCACGCGAATAGTTATTTTGCTACCTGTCCTAGATTCCATCCAAAAAAACGCAAAGTAAAGGGTAGATGTTCCAGCCGATCTATTCCTTATCCCTATTATACTAAGGCTGATGCTTTATCTTGGGAATCTTGGTTACGGACTGTGAACGAATTTTGCCGTATGACTTGTAACACTTCAGCTACGTTTACTAAACGCCTTTCTGACAACCGTCCTTATTTAACTATTTATATTCATGGCAAACCCATTCGCGCTCTCTGCGATACGGGGGCCAATCAAACTTTAATTGGGAGCAACGGTTTATATTTGCTCCAGAGACATGATCTTAAATTATGTAATAATAATTCTCCGCGTACCTTGACTACTGCTGACAGTCAGCTACAAAATATTTTAGGTACTGTTGCCTTACCTATTACCATTGATGGTATTACTAGGTCCATCGATGCGGTTATTTGTGACTCAATTCCGTCCACACTAATTTTAGGTGTTGATTTTTGCTAAGCTTTTGGAGCGAAGACTGATTTTGTCGCTGGGCGCTTCGATGTGGCTGAAACTTTTTCACTGCAGACTATTTGTGGCGTAGTTGATTTGTCAGTATAGCAAAAGCTTCTTTTAGACCAAGTTGTTGGAAAGTTTGCTGAGATTTCTGGTCCTACTTTAGGATTAACTAATTTAGTCGTACATACTATCGACACGGGTGACGCAACTCCTATTAAGCAGAGATATTACCCTTTGTCTCCTGCTATGCAAGTTCATGCCGTCCACGAACTTGATCGTTTATTAGAGATGGGTGTTATTCGTCCCTCGAAATCTCCTTGGTGCTCTCCAATGGTTTTAGTAAAAAAGAAAGATCGTTCTTATCGACTTTGTTTCGATGGTCGAAAGTTGAATGCGGTTACCACGAAGGATGCTTATCCTTTACCTTATTTGAATAGTATTCTTGATAAATTGCGAGATGCACGTTATCTTACGTCCATCGATCTTAAACAAGCCTTTCACCAAATTCCTCTACCTCCTGACTCGTGTGAAAAAACAGCTTTTACAGTTCCTCGACGTGGATTGTTCGAGTTTACTGTCGTTCTGTTTGGTATCGCGAACGCACTGCCAGTCAACAACGCCTCATGGATAGCATTTTTGTTCCGCTATTGGTTGAAAACATTTTCGTGTATTTAGACGATATTGTTATCGTGTCTGGAACCTTTAAAGAACACTTGGACACCTTAGAGCAAGTTTACACTCGTCTTAAAGCCGAAAATTTAACTGTCAATATCGACAAATGTCAATTTTGCCGTCCTAGTCTTACGTACCTCGGCTTCGTCGTCGATAAAAATGGTTTACGTACTGACCCTGACAAAATTTTGGCTAAAGCAGTAGCCAAGTTTTTGGAGAACGAAGTCTTCCTCATTTTTGGTGTCCCTCAAATATGTATGGTTCATAGCGGACCACAATTTATAAGTTCTCAATTTAAGGCCTTGATGAAACAATACCAAGTTCAACAAGTTTGGTATAATGCTTTTTACCATCCTCAAGTTAATTTTGTCGAGAGAGTTAACCGAGTTATCGGCACTGCTCTTTGCTCCTATGTTTCGGATAATCATCGTTCGTGGGATGAACATCAAGTTGCACACGCTTTGCGTAACGCCGTTCATGAGGTAACGGGTTACACCCCTTCTTTCTTAAATTTTGGGAGGACTGTACCAGTTCCTGGGACTTATTACGGTCGTCTTAAGAACTTCCAAGAGGAAGAGTTGTCTTTAGAAACTCGTGAAGACCTGGCTTCAGACGTTAACCAGCTTTCTGAACTTTATCAAGACGTTGTTAAATTAAGGTCGTAGATAAAATATTTTTTGTATGTTTTGTAATAGCTTCATGGACTGTTGGTAGGCCTGATTCGCGATTAAGTTGAGAGTTTCAAGTGAACCATGGTGCGTTAAAAATTATCCTAACTACTTTGTTTTGAAACGTTGGTAGTTTTTTGATTTGTGTGTTTGATCCCCAAACTTGGCAAGCATAGAGGATTATTGGTCTCAGAATGGATTCGTATATCAGTGTACCTACTTCATGTTTCAGGGTTGACTTTTTGTTAAGTTCTGGATAGAGCATTGCCAATCTTGAGTAGGCCTGATTTAATTTTTTATAACATGAGGAGCCCAGGTAAGTTTCTTGTCTAGATATACCCCCAAATATTTAACAGCACTATCAGTGGGGTTCCATTCAATTTGCTGGTTATTTATGGTTAAATTAGGTGGTAAGACTGGTCGTCGTAGAGTGAAGATCTTTGTTTCGCATTTAGTTGTATTTAGAGACCCTGTATATAGTTATATACAGGGACTTTAGTTGTATTTAGAGTAACTGTATAATAGGAGAGTAGAGCAAACGATGACATTTAGGGATCCATACTGTGAAGTTAGTCATAATGTTCATATAGTCGACTAAATCAATTTAGTATTGTGGATTCGTGTTTGAGCTTGAGTGTTTATTTGATTATAGTTCTATTGAGATGAAATAATCAACATTTTGAATAGTTGAAATAATAATGTAGTTACAGATTTATTACTTACTAGTGAGTCACCCGAACTACGTTTCGGTTCGCAAAATTAAGAGAGATTCATTAATATAAAAAAAAGGATGTATCGGCGGGACTGAACCCCGGACCAACCGCGCGATAAACCAGCACTCTACCGCAGGACCGCCGCCCTTGTTTGAATAATACGTGCACCCGAGCTAATAGTACACGGCGTTGGCGCTCCGCTGTGCTGCTTAAAATAGTTAATTAAATTACAAATTTTTCGCACTTTTTTTGAAAATAAAAACCGGCCTACGATCTAAATATAAAAATCTGGTGTGATACACTCACACAACTTCCTTTTACAGTGATCTTATAATTAGTCAAAAATTTAATTTTTAAGTTTTAAGCATTTGTCAAAAATTATCAAAAATTACGAATTCTACAAAAACGGTACAAAATAGAGCGTTAGTTGAAGAGACAAATTTTCTCTAAAATCTTAAGCAGAATTCAAAAATGTAATAATATACCGGGTGTTCTATTTAAAATAGGAGTTAATAAAAAAAATAGAAAAAAAAACAAAAGAAACCCAGTTTAGAAGTATTCAACTGGAAAATCACCTATCTCACGTCAATGCACATTAAAAATGTAATAAAAATGTGAAGTTTGAAAAAAATCGTTAGAGCCGTTTTTGAAAAAATCGAAAAAAACTGAAAAATCACAAGAGTAAACACCTACTTCCGGTTATGCGATTTTCTTCAAAACCTTGCTGTCTTATCTACATAGTACACAAAACTTATATATGAAGTTTCAACGCCATACCTCTTTTCGTTTTTGAGATATTCTGTTCACAGACAGACAGACACACAGACAGACACACAGACAGACAGACAGACACACAGACTCTAAAACGTGAAGATCTGTTGAAAACTCAATTTCGAATTTTTGGGGTGAATCCAATACTTCCTTTATCGTAAAAGGAAGTAAAAATTAGCAAACTTTTAAGCCATGGTACAACTTGATCGGGCCAGTATCTTCGGAGGAGATAGCGAACAAACATAGACGCAAACACGCAAACATACAAAGAGAGCACCGATTTTATGTTATAGATAAATGCTTGTTTTGTTAAGATCTGTTAGTATTATGTATATCGTAATTCCCGCCAAAGAACATGTGTATTTTGACACTGGGATTGCATTGCAAACAGAACCGAAATGGATAATATAAGAAAGGACGAACTTCCAAAGCAGCAAGTTCAGTGCCCGACAGATAAATAAATTGCAAATAGTAATTTATTATACAAGACGATAAAGTTAAATTTTATCCACGAGTGAATCGTTTACCGTCGAGACGAAGTCGAGACGTTAATGATTCAAGAGTGGATAGAAATAACTTTATCGTCGTGTATAATACAATAGTTTTTTCTATAGCAAGAACTTTAACAATTTCAAAAGAAAATAATGACAGTCAATCACATTTCAAAATGTCAGTAGCTAGATTGGGTTGCTACGATAATACGAAGCTGTCATATTTAATTTAAACAAAAGTTAGAAAATTAAATTACTTTATCTATCCTTGATGTTAAAGTGCTACTTTATCTACCCTTGCTGTTAAAGTAAAACTTGACCTTTTGTTTTGAGTTGATAAAAGCACACTTTAACATGTGCTATAGAAAAAAAGTAATTTATTGCCAAATAAAAAACTACACTTAATTACATGCTTAGATAAATTAGGTTTAATATTATTAGTTATTTAATTTTGAGGGCTGAAGACCTATATTGGTAGCTTGTTCAACAATTTTAAATAAATGTCAGCCAATACAGCTCCATTACTGCTATCTGCTGTGAAATAATAAACAACTGTTTGTTTCAATCTGCTTGAAATACCCCCTAAATGCAATATAAAATTAAAATTAAAATTAAGCTTACTGTAGTTTTTCCACCTAGCATGAATGCTAAAGCCTTGGAAGCCAAACTATTTTCATGATTTGGTAGTGTTACTTTTTTAATTCTATCTCATCTAAAGTTAGTATACAATCTTTTCAAATTTGGTGTTGCAATTAGAAAGTTTATTCTTGAATAATGTAAAGTCTGTTAAAATGCTGGACTGAAAATTTAAATGACGGAGATGAAAATTTAGTATGCGAATAGATGGAAAATGTAGATCCCTTAGATCATTGTACCCAGTTGTGCCACAGGAAAATGTTAATCTTAAAGACTTTTCCAAAGTTTCATTCGAACATTTATTAAATTTTTGGGTTTGATTGCTAAAGATTGAATCTGATCATCAGTTAGCATTTTCTTTAAATCTATTTTCAATAAATAAATGTTTCATTTTGTTTTATTTAAAAGTTCGGTTAATTTCTTATTATTTTTTCGTAATTTAGAATGATGAACTAGCAGACTCGTACCTACTTCTTTTTGTAACAAGGTTCAGGTTCAGGTGGTGAAATTTTTACATGATTTTCAGTATTTGCATTTTACTTAACTGTGTTGGTCTTTTTTAGTATTTTATGATCACTTTTTGCAACTTCCCATTGATTTGTTGTTCACATATTCTTAGCCTTTTACAGCCGTAATCTTGTCGCCCAATATTTCTCAACCAAATTTTTTCCTCTCTAGATTATTTGGGATACTAAGTAAATAAAAACCATTTTCAAAACGTCTTTTACACTCACACACAGAACAGCCGGGTCATAACAAAATGAAATTCTTTATGTTTCACTTTCGAAAATTGAGTTTTGAATAATATTGACAAATCTAATGTCACTCTCTGATTTCAAAAATCCAAAGCCCGCCGCGTACTTTTGAGCTCCAATGGGATCTTACGTTCCAGAATGGAATCCAACCAATCAAATACTCTTACCGCGTTTGCTTTACTCTCCTATTATACAGTTACTCTAGTTGTATTGATATTAATGCACCATCTGTTGAGCCAATTAATTAAAACAGTAGCACTGTCCTGAAGTTGCTGAACGGCTGTGAGTATGTCCATGTCTTGGGAAGGTAACACTGTATCGTCCGCGTACATAGCTACAGTCGTAAAAAAATATATTTAATAACACGGGGCCTAATATTGAGCCCTGCGGCACTCCGGCCACTATTTTCTTATTTTTGGAGAGTATGGAGTTGATCCTCACAGCGAATGTACGATCCGATAGGAACGATTTAATAGTGCATAACAGATAATTCGGTATACACAAAATCGAAGTCTATCAAACCGTAGAGCAAGCTGGCTTTAGGAAAGCATTTAGCACCATTGACCATCTCTTGACCATAAAGATCCTTATTGAAAAAGCCAATGAATACCACCTGCCACTAACTACATTTCACTTTTATCGATGAAAAAGCATTTGATAGTATAGAACATTGGGCAGTAAAAGAAGCACTAATCAACAGTCGAGTGGATTCAAGGTATACAACAATAATAGAAAACATCTATAAAAAATCAACAATTACGGTACAGTTGGACGAAGACCTAAAACTGATACAATAAATATTCTAAGAGGAGTAAGACAGGGAGATCCATTCTCGCCTAAACTTTTTACGCTTGCCCTGGAAGATCTATTTAGCACATTGAACTGGGAAGATAAAGGTATCTCAATCAACGGCACAAGATTGAATCATCTTAAATTTGCTGATGATATCCTTCTCATAGCAGACGACTTTGAAGACCTGCAAACGATGCTCAATGAACTACACGAAGCTTCGGAGAGTAAAGGGCTGAGAATTATCATGACTAAAACAAAACTCATGACCAATGCAGTTAATCAAGAACCCATCAGAATAGGAGTAACACCTATTGATTATGTAGATGAATATATTTATTTAGGCCAAGTAGTGAAAATAGACAAAATGAACCAAACTGCGGAAGTAAGCCGAAGGGTCAGACTCGGTTGGGCATCGTTTAGAAAATTATATATATATATTTCGGGATATACTCTGTGTTTACAACATATTTACAATGATAACACCATGCATATACACTAAGCATATTCTACAGCTACCAGCTATCTACCCGATTCCCGCGCGCCAAGCCTCCCTGTTCCATGCCTGATCCTCTTCTAGATTTCTACTTGCCATTGCCTGTCTGATTCCCTCGTTCCAGGAGCGTCGTGGCCTTCCACGTTTTCTTTTTCCTGGTGGTTGCCACTGGAATATCTTCTTGGGTAGTCTATCCTCTGGCATTCTCAGTAAATGTCCAAACCACTTGAGGCTCCGTTTCTCCACTCTCTCGATGATTGTTTCATTGGCTTCCATTCGGTTTCGGATTTCTATATTAGGGACATGTTCCATTCTGGATACTCCGGCGCTCCTGCGCAGGTAATCCATTTCAACAGCTGTCAGTCTTCTTTTTATATCAGCATTCATACTCCACACTTCACAGCCGTAGGAGAGCACTGATTCAACCATGTCCTTAAAAACAGTAAGACCCCACTGCAGCTCAGAACGAAAGTATATAATTCATGTATTTTACCTGTTTTAACATATGGTGCACAAACTTGGACGTTTACCAAAAAAATCTAGACAAACTCTGTAAATGTCAAAGATCCATGGAACGTCAAATGCTGGAAATAACGTTAAGAGGCAAAAAAGAAACACTTGGATTAGAAGTAGGACGAAAGTCATTGACGTGGCAGAACTGGCCGCCAGATTGAAATGGAAATTCGCAGGACATAATGAGCGATACCCAGACAATAGATGGAACAGGGAAATCATGAATTGACACCCGCATATGGGAACTCGAGGCAGAGGAAGACTGTAAATGAGATGGGCGGATGATATTAAAATACACGCAGAACTTATGTGGAGAAGGGTTGCCAGGGACAGGAACACATGGCGCCATTTCGGGGAAGCCTATATCCAAAACCTTAATGTTGGATAGATTAAACCATTTTTTGGCTTCGCTCAAATGTTTTCTCCATATACCAATTACTTCAGGACTAGCCTGTATATTGTTTTCGAATAATAATCAAATTGTATTTCGAATTATTTAAATTTATTAGTTCGCTCATTTCGTACCGATTCTGGAAAGCCCCACAAACATTCGCTGGCTTATCTCAAAGGCCAAGCTTGCAGCATTTCGATTGTCCGAATGCGGAGACATTATATTTTCGTCCCTCAAACAAGCCACTTGCTTGGAGGATTTTCTTCGTGCTAATTACACCACGACGATTGTGCTTGAAAGCTGAAAACTGAATTCAGCTTTTACCAGAAAACTCACAAGTTTTCACCAGGGATAATTTTTTATCCGGAAATCTTCTCCTGGAAATTTTACCTGGAAGTAATCATTTTCGCCTGATAATTTTACACTTGGGAGGCCAGCTTCCCGTCACAATTTTAAACGGCCGTCAGCTACCTTCAGCATCGATGCTGCAATGTGGTCTGTTTTTGGTCAAGCCGCCGCATCGCTTTAAGAATAATCCTGTGTAGCAACCCCTCGACTGCACTACCACTTAAGAAGTACAGGGCGCCAGAGGTTAGTGCTTTCGGTTGTTAAACCCGGGCTGGTTATATCAGTACTTCAATTTGTTTCCCATTGAGTAGAACATTCACTGTTATTTAATTAAAGATAGCTTTCAATTTTTATGTGCACTTTACGCCTTTTTTGTGAAAGGAGCACCTACGTTTTTTTTTGCTTACAACAGCCTAGACAGAAAGGTTTTTTATAAATGGCAGCGATATGCATATCACTCGATTTACCTTGCTATTTCGATTAATTTAACGACCCACAAAGGGGTTATTTGTATTAACGCGTGTGGCAACCTTTAGTTTGTTTGCTTGTATTATTGCAAATTTTGAATAAACTCCATATTGCGTAAATCACAGTTATTGATTGCAAGATTATTTAATATTTAATAAACTCTGATTACTTGTAGTTCATTTATTTTTAATCGAAACCATCTGGTTTCTGGCGCCCAGCAATTTTTTTAAAGACTTTACAGGGGTGCATAGCTGGTGATTTGAAGCCACGACCATATCGCGGTAAGTGTACGAAATTTTTCAAAGCTTCCGTGTTGTACGCGCAGCAAGAAGGTTGATCTGCGGTTTTAGCTACCATCGTTAATGATTTCATTAATTAACCGCAGGTCAGCTTCTTTGTTGTGTCATAGAGACGGGCTAATAATAATAATAAAAAATAAAAAATTAGGTGGCTAATAATTCGATTATATTTTTTTATAAACGTCACACATCACTGAACATCTCATGTTGTCACAGTATCGCCTTGTGATTCTGGGCGCCTTGGCAACTGACCCGATGCCAACATGTTTCTATGCTGCAGCACGGGATATTCAAACACACTAAATGGAAGTGAGTAGCTACTGCAAATTTCACAGAGGGATGTTATAAGTGGTAAGATGGTAGAATAAATATAGGGTCAAGTGGTGTAAATACGAGACAGCTAAAATTTAGGGTAAAAACAAGACACTACATTTAAAAATACTAAAATGCATTTTAACTACACGGAAAAATGACTAAGTTGCAGTTCAAACCCTCTATATTCAGATCCTATAATGACTTAATTTGGTCTGCATTCATAAATATTTGTAATTAATTCTCTTCGCAACAGCTACCATTTTGATGCAAAAAACTTTCATATTCTCAGTGCATTCTTTCAACGTAGTGCATAAACGGGTGATCGGATCGGCTCGGGAAATATCGCGTTTGAAAGATAAGGCTTACAAACAAAGAACGCGCGCCAGTACAGCGTTGTATACGCTCGGGTGTGCATGTTATTAAGTCTTCAACACAGGTGCAAAAACGAGACAGCGTGAAGTTGAAAAATAAGACATTCGGTGGCAAAAAACAAGACACCTCAACCGCAATGCCAAAAGTTTATCTTAAAAAGAAGCGGCCCTACGATGACTCAGATATTGCTAAAGCTTTAAATCTAATTGAAAAAGGAGAGCTTTCTTTACGGGAAGCTGCTAAAAGAATGCAGATTGATAAATCTGTTCTTAGTAGACGTCGAACCGGTGTCATTACGAAACAAGGGAGGAAAACTTCTTTAACACAGGAAATGGAAATAGATCTGAGCAATAAAATTAAGACAATGGCAAAATGGGGCTTCGCTCTCACTAAAAATGAAATATTGAATACTGTTCAAGCATACGTCCAAGAGAATGATATCAGCACACAATTCAAAGATGGCAGGCCTGGCAGTGATTGGTTTAGAAGTTTTTGTCAACGCCACAAACTCAGCCAAAAAAATTAGAACAATTAGAGAAATGCAGACGCACGGCAACCAGCATTATATATATTTATTTAATTTGTTTATGCATACAAATGTTTAAGTTGCTGACTTGCTTATTTTGACAATTTACTTCTTAACTAAATATCTCAATATATAATGTAAACACTTTCCACATTTGTTTTCCAGCCCTTTCTATTGGTTTTCCCTTTTTTCCAAAACTTTCTTCATCCAATCCAGTCCAGCACCGTCTTCTCCTAGTATCCTATATACGCCCAACGGGTTATTTCCCATGCCCTCACAGTTGTAAATTAAGTGTATAATAGTTTCCTCGCTTCTATGACATATTCTACATTTCTTTTCTTCTCTCTGTAGCCATTTTATTTTACTTAACTCTTAATTTCCACATCTGAATCTTGCTATTATACTCTGTGAGTTTCTGTTTCCTTTTCTAATCAGGTATTCGGGTAATCTGTTATATTGCACTATGTTTCGATATATTTCATATTTATTTAAGCTGTTGTATCTTTTCTGTTGTTCAACCTCTATCCTTCTTCCTCCTACCTCTTTGGTTAGTTTAGTCCTCTTTCTTACTTCTTCCAGTGATAGTCCTGCTTCTTCATAGTAATTCTTTCTCTGTAGCCCATATCTTGTGTAGTCTCCTCTGCTTTCTTTGTTTGATAATTCTCTTTGCACCTCTATCGCATATTCTCCTTTTGGTCCAGTCCTTATTCGTTCTTCATATCTTACCGCCCTTCTTCCTGCGTCTACTTCTAAGCTGTTTCTGTTCGTTTCTGCCAACACTATGTTTGTAGGGGTTGTCTTCTTTAGCCCTAATGTCCATTTTATGTATTTAAGCATCACTCCGTCCAATTGCGTCGTTAGAGTCCAGCCCCACACTTCTGCTGCGTACAGTAGCATGCTGCG
Organism: Agriotes lineatus; assembly: GCA_940337035.1. Classification (NCBI taxonomy): domain Eukaryota; kingdom Metazoa; phylum Arthropoda; class Insecta; order Coleoptera; family Elateridae; genus Agriotes; species Agriotes lineatus. Next base: position 112,864 of record CALNHX010002302.1, read on the forward strand.
TATTATTGCATCGAAGATTAACATTTTTGCTTGGAAGTTATCGGGGAATTTTCTTCTTCCTATGCCCCAAAGTTGTGCCAGTGCCATTGTTGCTTTTTTCTTCTCGTAATTTATGTGTGTCCTAGTACTATTATTTTCGTGTAGGTAGTAACCTAGGTATTTAAACACTTTCACTCTTTCTATCCTCTCATTTCCCCACTTCCATCTTTCTTCTTTCCTTCTTCCCCTGCTTCTCCTGAATTCCATTATTTTTGATTTTTCTGTGTTTAGTATCAAATCTTTCTTCTTTAGGTATGCTTGTAAATTCTCCATCATGCATGGCATTTCTCCAGGTGTTGTAGCTATCATCGCTATATCATCAGCGTACGCCAGTGTTCTTATTTTTGTTTTTCCTATTACTATGCCTCCTATTATTTCCTTAGCCAAGTGTTCATCTATATCTGATATGTACATATTGAATAATATTGGGCTTAGTGGACAGCCCTGTCTGAGTCCTCTTTCAGTCCAAAATCTTCTCTCCTCTGTGCCTGTGCCTATATAGCTTATGGTTTCCTTGTATATGTCCTGTATTCTGTTTATTAGTATCCTGCTTATTCCTTTCTTTTCCATGTGTTTCCATAGCTTTGCTCTATTTATCTTATCGAACGCTGCTTTCAGGTCCGCAAAAAACACATACAGTTTCTCACCTTGTTTCAACCTCTTTTCAATTGCGTAGTTTAGCACATATAAGTTGTCAACTGTTCCTCTGTTTTTCCTGAATCCCGCTTGGCTTTCCGGTATCTGTTGATTTTCCTCTATTTCTTCTTGTAGTTTTTTCTGTATTATCTTTGCATATAGTTTGTACATAGAATTTAGTAGACTAATCCCTCTGTAATTTCTTATTTCTTCTTTGTTTCCACCTTTATGGATTGGATATATAATGCCCTCTCTCCAGCTGTTTGGTATTCTGCCTTGCTGCCAGATCTCATTTATACATTTCGTCATGATTTCGGTCCCTTCTTTCTCCATATACTTCAAAGCTTCGTTTTGTATTTTATCCGGTCCCGCTGCTTTCTGTTTTTTCAGCTGCTGTATGTGATACTTTATTTCTTCTTCTGTTATTCTCTCCGTGGTTGTTATTACTTCTACCTCTTCTTCCGCCGTTCTTTCATTACTCCCTTCCAGTAGTTCTTTGAAGTATTCTGCCCATTCCATTGTCTTTATACCGTTCCGGTTATTCGACTTTACTTTCTTATTGGACGCTATGTACTTCCAGATGTCCGTTTCCTGTTCTATTTTTCTTATTTCTTCCATTTCTTCTTCCAGTTTTTTTTGTCTTTTTTTTTGACATAGGTCTTTGAGTTCTTATTTTTCTTGTACATATGTTTCTATGTTTATGTGTTCTTTCTTCAGTTTCCTTAATGCTCGTCTTACTACTCTTTTCTTTTCTCTGCACTCCTTGTCCCACCAGTTATTTTTCTGTACCCAGTCCTTCTTATATTTTTTTGTTACTAGGCTATTCCTTATAGCTTCAGTCAGTTGTTGTATGTTTTGTATATCGCTTTTTTCTATTTCTTCTTTTAATCTTCTTCTATATTCTTCTTTGCCATCCTCAGTCCAATCCACTATCTCCCTTGTTTCTGCTTCTAGCTCCTGTTCTTCAATTTCTGCTTGTATTTCTAAATTTAAGGACATGTGATCCGATTCTGTTCTTTCCTCCACCGTAATTTTTTTTACGCTTTCCATTGTATCCCTATTCGTGATTAAATAGTCTATCACGGATTTTCCTACTTTTGAGATATATGTTAATTCTCCCTCTTCATCTCCCCAGAAGTTTCCATTTAATATGCTTAATCCCTTGTCTTCTATCCAGCTAATCAATTTTCTTCCTTCTGCGTTTGTTGTTTTGTCCTTGGATCTCCTATTTCTCGCCTTCTTTAATCTGCCTTCATCTTTTGGTGCTGCGAAAGTTTCTTCCATTCCAATTCTTGCATTAAAATCCCCCCCTATTACTATTTTCATTTCTTCTACTTGGCTCATTTCTATTCTCTCTTCCATTCTTCCTAAAATTCTGTCAATATTGTTGTTCACATACACGCTTATGATTTTCCATCTTTCTTTTCCCATTCTTACGTTTATCTCTAATACTCCTTCATCAATTTCTTGCATGTCTTCGAGATGTATATTTCTTTCTATTCCAATTAGCATTCCTCCTTTTGCTCTGCCTTTCTTAGCTGTTCTTTTTGCCACTTGGCTTATCCATCTATATCTGTTTGAGAGTTGGTTTTTCATTTTTTCTACTGCTGCTTCCTCCAACCATGTTTCGCTTAGTAGTATTAACTTGTGTTCTTTAAGAAATTCCCATGTTTCATTATCTTTTGATTTGAGACCGGCTACATTCCAGAAAATCATCTTTATCTCATTAGTGCTTGTTTTCTTGCCCTTTTTATTCCCCGTTTTTTTTGCCGTTTGGGTTCCATTTAGGCCGTCCTCCCTCGTAGGTTCTTTATATATTTGTAGTTTTCTCAGCGTTTTTATTGCCTGTCCCGGAGGTTTTGTCGTCTTCTGTAGGTCCAGAATTTCTTGTTTGCTGTATTCCTTTTTCTTTCCTTTTACTCTTATTGTTTCAGGCTCTTTCTTGTCGCCCTTTCTTACATTCTGTGTTGTTGCTTTATCCTTTTCTTCTGTTGTCTCGATCTCTTCCTTCTTAGTATTGATTGCTGGTCCAGTATCAAATGCCTGTTTCTCGCCTTGGTCATCTTTAGTACTTGATCTATTGTCTACCATTTCTGCTAGTTGTTTTTGCTCTGGTTCGTTCCCCTTGGAAACCCCGCTAGCAGACTTTGTGTCCATACTGTCCTGGCTTCAGATTGCTTCCTTTTTTCTTGTTCCTTGTTCTTCTTTTTTTTGTCGGTATCTGCTTTAGCATTTACTTGGACCTCCGGCGATCTTTCTGATGTCCGTTTCTTATTTTCCTTCTCTTCCTCCATCTTTCTTGTTTCATCCTTTTTTAACTGTATTAATTTTTCGGCTGTGTAGTACTCCTCGTTTATTTTCAGCTTGTTCCCAATGATTATCGCCTTGCAATTCTTCGCCCTGGCTTCCTTCATATATTCAGTCAGGATTTTTCTTTGTTCTCTTTCTTGTTTTGTAAGATCTCTTGTGATCCAGATGTTCGACCCCTTTAATTTCTTGGATGCTTTGAGGGTTTCTATTTTTCTTTTCCAGGAGCTAAATTCTAGTAGAACCGGCCTGTACTTTACTGGGTCTTGCAGTTTCCTTCCTATTCTTTTTATTTCTCGTATATCCGTCTCTGTATTCACTCTTATCTCCATTTGGATCAGAATGTTTTTTACTTTCTCCATCAGTGTTTCCTCCGCTTCGTTTTCGCTCTCGGTCACTCCTTGTATGATTACCTTATTTTTGCGCAGTTCTTTATCCAATTCGTCTAGTCTTTTATCTTGTTCCGTTATTTGCATCTTCAGTTTTTCATTTTCTTGTACCAATTTTACATTTTCGCCTTTTATATTATTTATTTCTGTTTGTAGCGCGTCGATTTTGGTCTCGATGCGTTTATTTCGTTCGTCCATCCTTTCTAATTTGTCTCTGATTCCCTTAAGTGCATCTTCCATTTTGTTTGTTTCGAAATTCAAAATTGAAAAATTAAAATCCGGATTAGTTGTTAATTTCCGGTACTTATGCAACCCTTAACTCTCGTGTTTGTATGATGTGTTGCCTATTCTAAATTTTTTGAAATGGCTTGACCTTTAGTGGTTTTGTTTATCTCTCCTTATCTTATTAATGCAATTTTCCTTTTAACCTCTAAATTCTGTGTTATATTTGATTTACTCACTTTTTTCTCTGTTATCTTTCTATCTATCTACAATCTGTGCTCACTGCCTCTTCACTTTAACTGATTTTCCACTTTGCTTGTGTTTCCATCCACTCAATACGGTCCAGTTTGGCTTTAATATTGGAGCAATGGAATACACACCTGTCACCTTGAACTGCAAACCAGCATTATATATGGATTTTACGAGAGACTCGAAAAGACGATTCACGATCTTAACTTAACAAATAAGCCAACGCATATTTGGAATCTGGATGAAACCAGTTTTTCAGCAGACCCTACTAGGATTAAAGGTGTTGCGGAAAAGGGCCAGAAGGTTCATAGGAATATAGAAGGGTCAGGCAAAGAAAACACCACTGTGATGGCATGCATTTCGGCAGCGGGAATTTTACTTCCACCACTAATAATCTTTCAAGGTGCGCATTTGTGGAGTAGCTGGAAAGGTATGTATTTTTCCATTTTCATAGTTCCATCAACAATATTAGTTTCTTAAAGGTACCGATGATCTGCCAAATACGTTCTACGCATGTTCCGAGAAGGGGTGGATGACGGTTGCCATTTTTCAAGAGTGGTTCCGCAAATTCTGCGATTTGGTTCCTGAAAGACCTCTTCTTGTTATCATGGACGGACACATAACACATTTAGACAAAGGGACAATTGAATTGGCCATTCAGCAAAATATAACTTTATTGAAGCTGCCACCACACACCACGGATATATTACAACCACTTGATAAGTGTTGTTTCGGCCCACTGAAACTCAAATGGAATAATGCTCTCATCGAATGGCAGAGGTTTAACCAAAGAAAATTAACAAAAAGCGAATTTTGTAATTTGATTTGCAAAATATGGCATGATGGATTATCCGAGGAGGTCATAAAATCATCTTTTGCGAAAACGGGAGTATATCCCTGCAAAAAAGAGCAATACCCCGTGCATCGTTTGAATCCTGAAAAACTAAAAAAATACGAAGAAAGGAATACGGCAGAAGACGTGTTAGATCCTTTTGAAAAATAGAAAATCAAGCGACTGTTGAAGAACCGTTAGTACCTGCTTTAGGAGTTGCCAGTAGTTCTACACTGCTTCCAGGATCTACTGATTCTGTAACATCAAAGGAGAGGACAGACAGTCCATCGTTTGAGTCACTACTTTTTATCAAAAATTCGCCGAACTACCCCTACAAGTAATCAAAGAAGGAAAATAGATGCAAATGCGAAAGTGTTAACTACTGAAGAATTTCTAGAAGAAATTAAGGAAAAGGAAAAGAAAAAGAAACAAAAGTCAAGGACCTGTAGAAAACGAAAGGACAGTAGCACCAGTACTAGTGAAGACGAGGTAGCGCACAATTGCAGGGTTACTTATCAGGATGAAAGTGTGGAAAATATTTCTTTAGAAGATATCATAGCCGAAGAAAACATGACATCCGATTTTGAGGACTGTGAAATAGATAAGCAGAAGGAACTCAACAAAGATGATTATATACTCGTCAAATTTGCATCTAAAACTAACATAGTTTATTTTGTTGCTCAAATTGATGAAGTAAAGGAAGACGAAGTTGATGTCAGGTATCTAAAACGTCAAGGCAATAAATTTGTTTATCCTGAAATTGTGGAAAAATGCTCGGTATTGAAGTCGGATATTGAAGAAAAATTACCAGCTCCAAAACTGCAAGGAGGTACTTCACGCATGGCCAATCAGTATATATTTTCTATAGATTTTACCAAATATAATGTGAGGTACTAAATAGGCTACAGTCACTTGCAATTTTGGCTTCTTACATGTTTAAAAAATAGTTTTGTATTGTTGTTTCTTTATTAATAAGAAAAATCGATTTTTGTTTCATTAATGTACCCTTGCACTTTTGTGCTTTTATTCTAGTGTCTGTTTTTGTTAATATCTTTATTATTTTTTAGAAATAGATGTTGTAACCGAGTTCGTTTGATAAACTTTTTTCACCTGTCTGTCTCCTATTTTCCCTAGCCAGCTAAACTATATGGTCTTACGAAATTCATCGTGTCTTGTTTTTTACCCACCACTGTCTCGTTTTTGCCCAAAACGTAGGTTAAAAATGAGACAGTATTTTCATTTTTTACTCAATTTTGAAAGCAAGGAAGGAAAAACTCAGGTAGGTAATCTTACTTACCATCCAAAGGGGAATTACCGAAAAAAAAATCAAGTTAATATGGTCACTTTTAATCCCCGAAAAATTAAAAGATATAAAATTTGTCTCGTATTTACACCACTTGACCTTATATTGTAAAAATTACAATTCCACACCGTGACTATTAGGTAGCTATATTAACCGCCGTAGTTAAAATTAATACTAGTAATACCTAATTATATAAAAATACAACGACCAATACATATTTAATGTAATGGACTGTTATTAACATGAAGGTAGTTAAACAGCATTGTTTACAAGATAGCTTAATCTTCTGGACTTAAGTTATTGTACGAGTATTAGATTATTTATATAGAATCATTTTCTGTGACGTTTTGTATTCACAAATAATATTCCTAAGATAGATCTTGTGCATTTTGATGTATAAATTTAACTATAAACATTGACTCTAATAAATTTCAACCAAGCATTTATAGAAAACCTACTCATACAAATAACGTTATACTGTACAATAACAAAAGTTTATACAATCATAAATTGGCATTAATACACCTTTAAATAATACAGCAAACTATCAGAAAGAACTAACCATAGACAATGCTAAAGGTTTTTCTTAAAATTTAATAGACAAATGAATTAATAAAAAAGCGGAACATTTACTTACAAACACACCAGGCTAATACCTAGAGAAAAAATAATTAAAATTTCATTGACAGCATTCCTTATTTGGCAAAATTTCGGACATCTGCAAAACATTTAAAAACCGTAACATTAATATAGCTTGCAATGTAGCGAATAAAATCAGTAGTTGATTCAATGTCAAAGGGAATGATACCATTAATGCAAAACATAAAACTTGTATGCAACAATTGTAACGAAGTTTATGTGGGATTAACCACTCATATCAATTAAAGGCTAAGTGAACATCTTAGAATTATCAAAAACAATAATCTCATCAATAAGTATGCATATCAAAATTTTATATTCCTCAAATAATTACAACAAACTATCAATAGTAGAAGTGTCAAATTCATGTACATTAAAAATCAATAAAATTTGTTTAAATAAACAGGTGCATGACTGCCCTCAATTACTTAAAAGATTATGTTCACCCCCTATCGACGAACCATTGACATACCATATCTTAACACTTTCCATATTTCCTTCATTGCCTAGTTGGATGAGCCTTGCCACTCATTATTTCAAGATGTGTTATCTACTTACTACTTTAATTCTAAATTTAAACTTACAGTACACAACTTAAATCATCAAAATAAACAAATTTAAACGGATATCTTGCGATTCGGATTATTTTAATTTTCTAATTTGTTTTGCCTGAAGATGATTAAATTAAGTTAGTAATTAGTTGAAATATAGCGAGATCAAAAAAAACTTCATCGCGGGAGCCATTGAAAACAATAAAATTTGCCTAATCTGTAGCACGCTCTTTCTTGACATACAATTGTAAAATTTTTTGGAAGTTTAAAATTCATTTTCCAATTTTTTTTAACTTATCCACGTGTTATCTATCAATTTAATCTATAAATTTTGTTTAAATTACATATTTATAGCTTCTTATACTGCGTTAAAAGTCATATGAACTAATAATACAGTTGATTGTAGTTCAAATATAGCTTTATAAAGTACAGTGTAGACAGTGGTCAAATTTCTCATCGGCTCCCGAGGTCAGTTATGTTTTTGATCGCCCTTTATGTATTTATACGTACTGACTTGTGGGAAAGACATCGTCATTCATTTATTTGTTCTCTCCGTGTTGGTTTGTATTCATAAACAGAGCAAATATAAGGCATTTCTCCTGTATGTGTCCTCATATGTGTAACTAAACGACTTTTTACAGTTGCTTTGTATTCACCACTTATGATAGTGTTTTTAGCAATTATAATTTCAAGACTTGAACTAGGTAAAATAAGATTGTTTTGTATTTTTAATTTACTTGACCCAAATAAATAGTATTATGCCCTTTTTCGTATTTTATTTATCTGCAATTTTATTCTCATAACGCTAGCTCGGTAGACAATCAACTCTATTCAAAGGGGTGAATTCCTAATAATTTCTTATATTTTTACATTTCTGTCTACATTTTTAATTGTTAAAATGTCTCTTTGCGCTACTGCACGTTTTATTAATCGTTCTGCTATTTTCACTCGCGTAATTGCACTGATTAATTTTTTTAGAGTTCACTTCCTGCACAATTCCTCTTTCCTGTCTCTGTTTGCTTTTCACTCGCTTTTCAATGTCATGTCTGTTTTCCACAATTGCTATTCCCTGTTCATTATGCCTGCCTTCTGATTGCTCTTTGTAACGTATCATTAGTTTATTCTGGATTATACCTTTTTTAAGACTGCTCACAAATTTCCTTGCTTAGTTATTTTGAAATCTACGCTTCATTGTCCTGCACATAGCAAACCTTTTTGTGATTATTCATTTCGTTTGGTTTGGTTCTTCATTCTGCCCAAACCTAATATTTAATTAATTTGAACGTCGACTTCAACCCTGTGAAAAACAACAAGCTTTGCCCTTTGCGTTCCTTACTCAATTCATTTATTAATACTGGCATCTCTTTTCCAATGCATCTACTGAATGAAATTTAAGCTTAGTATTGCAGCTATATAAAACACCCCAACTCTGTGCTTATTGACTGGTTTTCTAAACTGTACTGCAAGCAGAGTAGATCCTCAGCAGGCATAAGGCCATTACACTATGTATAAAGTGTTTCTCCTTTATGTGTCCTCATATGTGTAACTAAACTACTTTTATGTGTTGATTTATATTCACAAACAGAGCAACTATAAGGCGTTTTTCCTGTATGTGTCCTCATGTGTAACTAAACGACTTTTTACAGTTGCTTTGTATTCACAAACAGAGCAGCTATGTATAAGGCGTTTCTCCTTTATGTGTCCTCATATGTGTAATTAAACTACTTTTCTGTGTTGCTTTATATTTACAAATAGAGCAACCATAAGGCGTTTCTCCTGTATGTGTCCTCATATGTGTCACTAAATTACTCTTCTGTGTTGATTTATATTCACAAACAGAGCAACTATAAGGTGTTTCTCCTGTATGTGTCCTCATATGTGTAACTAAACTACTTTTATGTGTTGCTTTGTATTCACAAATAGAGCAACTATAAGGCGTTTCTCCTTTATGTGTCCTCATATGTGTAACCAAACTAATTTTATGTGTTGCTTTATATTTACAAATAGAGCAACTATACGGCGTTTCTCCTGTATGTGTACTCATATGTATCACTAAATTAATTTTCTGGATTGCTTTATATCCACAAATAGAGCAACAATAAGGCATTTCTCCTGTATGTGTCCTCATATGTGTCACTAAATTACTTTTCTGTGTTGCTTTATATTCACAGACAGAGCAACTATAAGGCGTTTCTCCTGTATGTGTCCTCATATGTCTAACTAACCTACTTTTAAGTGTTGATTTATATTCACAAACAGAACAACTATACGGCATTTCTCCTGTATGTGTCCTCATATGTACAACTAAATTACTTTTTACAGTTGCTTTATATTCACAAACAGAGCAACTATAAGGTGTTTCTCCTGTATGTGTCCTCATATGTTTAACTAAACTAATCTTCTGTGTTGCTTTGTATTCACAAATAGAGCAACTATAAGGCGTTTCTCCTGTATGTGTTCTCATATGTGTAACTAAACGACTTTTTATAGTTGCTTTGTATTCACAAACAGAGCAACTATAAGGCGTTTCTCCTGTATGTGTCCTCATATGTGTAACTAAACTACTTTTATGTGTTGCTTTATATTTACAAATAGAGCAACTATAAGGCGTTTCTCCTGTATGTGTCCTCATATGTGTAACTAAACTACTTTTATGTGTTGCTTTATATTTACAAATAGAGCAACTATAAGGCGTTTCTCCTGTATGTGTTCTCATATGTCTAACTAAATTATGTTTCCAGGTTGCTTTGTATTCACAAACACAGCAACTATAAGGTGTTTCTCCTGTATGTGTCCTCATATGTGCAACCAAACTAATTTTATGTGTTGCTTTATATTCACAAATAGAGCAATTATAAGGCTTTTCTCCTGTATGTGTCCTCATATGTCTAACTAAACTAAGTTTCCAGGTTGCTTTGTATTCACAAACAGAACAGCTATAAGGTGTTTCTCCTGTATGTTTCCTCATATGTGTAACCAAACTAATTTTATGTGTTGCTTTGTATTCACAAATAGAGCAACTATAAGGCGTTTCTCCTGTATGTGTCCTCAGATGTCTAACTAAACAAATTTTCTGTGTTGCTTTGTATTCACAAATAGTGCAACTATAAAGCGTTTCTCCTGTATGTGTTCTCATATGTGTAACTAAACGACTTTTTATAGTTGCTTTGTATTCACAAACAGAGCAACTATAAGGTGTTTCTCCTGTATGTGTCCTCATATGTGTAACTAAACTACTTTTATGTGTTGTTTTATATTCACAAATAGAGCAATTATAAGGCGTTTCTCCTGTATGTGTCCTCATATGTGTAACTAAATTAATTTTCTGGACTGCTTTGTATTCACAAATAGAGCAACTATAAGGCCTTTCTCCTGTATGTGTCCTCATATGTGTAACTAAATTACATTTTTGTGTGGCTTGGTATTCACAAACGGAGCACCTATATAGTTTCTCTCCCATATGAGTCCTTATATGTGTTACTAAATTAGTACTTTCGATGCTTTCTTCTTTGATGTCTAACTTTTTTTCATTGCCATCCATGTTCTGCAATATGCATAATGCAGATCCTGACGAACTACAAGACTTATTATCCATAGTTTCTTGTTTGATGTCCATTACGTTTGTTTAAATGTTAAGAGTTCCTTGGAATGATATGTTAGACAACAGAAGTTAAACAGCTTCACACCTACAACAAAAGCAGACTGTCATTAACCTATTATGAATTTAGCAATATGGCAGCAGTATTGGGCATTGCAATTTTTTTCATATTTTGTTATTGTGCTGCAAAAACGATACTCCGGTTACAAATAGATCTCAAATGACAAACAAATCAAAATTAGCCAGAATGGTTATGTTCCAGTTTACACGAACGTCATCTACTCATAGTAACACCCAGGATGTTAAAAAGGTAGCAAACTTTAAGGGGTCGTAGTACTGGTCAAAATAAAATTAAAAGGACTAATGAACGTAGGTCCGGAAATGCGTCTTAAGGGAGCTACAGCTCCAAGAAGGGTAAAGAAAAGAGATATTCCTACTCCTAAAGTAGTAAATTTCAATCTTTGGGTTCACTTTTCTCAAAAATTACTGCTCTCAGTGAATCCAAACAAAAGTACCTTTTATATGTAGAAAAGTCTTACCTTTTCGAATATCTAACCAGAATTAACTAAAATGTGTACTGTACAAAGTTATGATAAATAACATCTCCTCATCCTTGCATAAACTACCCCTTGTGAAGCTTATACCAACTTTTACACCAAATTTGCTTTATCTGTATTATTTTAATTAAATAGAATTCGTGTTTTTTATTACCTGTATCAGGGTTGTAGCTCCCTTAAAACGCATTTTCAAACTAATGTTGATGAAGGCCTTTTGACTTTGGTCTCTGCTATATTTTCACCAAATATCTTTGTTTTTTAACATCCTGTGTAACAATCTATGATAAGCATATGATGAGCAGAAATCTTGGTAGTTGCAGAAAAAATAAACAAAAGGAATTAAGATATTTTAAGACCAACAATTCTGTTTTAACATACACAATTTAAATATCTGCCATAAGAGCTTAATCACCAAATCTACATATCACAGCGTACTTTTCAAACGTCCTTTTTGCTATGTGAGCATAGGCAGTGTAGGTGTATAAAATATGACGGCAGAACCAAACAGGACCTGACAGAATCATGCAGGACTTGGGCAGGAGTAGGCAGAACCTTCAATCAGAACTGCGGCAGTACCTAGCAGGACTTTGACAGTACTAAGCAGGATTCTGACAGTAGAGTGTACGATCCAGCAAGACCTTTAAAAGGATGTGAACCAAAAAATTAAGTTTACCTAAAATTATACAAGAAAATAATGTAACAACAGTGCAAACCGCATATCTCTACTAGTTTAGATTCCGTAGATACATGTATTTGAACTATGAGCTGGAGTACCAGTGACGTCACAACAGCTTGAACGCCGACCGTTGCATATGATATAATATAACCGATGTACAGTTTTATTAGTTTCCGTCATTTATCACAAGTCATCACGTGCTTTGTTATTGTGTAAAGGTAAGTGTCAAAGTGGACTAATACCATGGTCAACTGCTGCATTGTAGAATGCAATAAGGACTGAAGAAAAAAAATCTAGAAAGACAAAGAGCTTGGTGCACTACAAAATGTAATTTTGGTCAATTCTAGCAATTATTGATGATAACTACTAAGTTAGTAGACCTGGTATTACATCATCTACTGTTAATGTGATTTTATACTCTTGTTAATCCTATATACAAGGTAGCTGGGGAGTAAACTCTAATATTTGGATCAAAATAAACAAAAAAGTCCTATAATTTATAGGTTAAATTTATAAAATACAATTTTTGGCAAAATTACAGCTCTGAAGCTGTATTTCAGTACACACTGAATGAATGAATAATAACATCAACGAACTGTTAACCGTTACAATACTATATTAAATTTCAAATCAGTATTCATGTCTATCATGAGGTTATATAGAAGGGAACTATGGCGTACCACAGGGGAGCAGTCTAGAACCCCTATTGTTTATATTGTACATCAATGACATAAGGAACGCAATAAAAAACATTGTAAGTTTCTTCTATTTACAGATAATACTATTTGTACAGTACAGGCACTAACGCGAGAGATATCCAAGACAAACTTAATGAAGATCTGGAAAACATAAATTGGTTAGAATGAAATACATTAAAGCTTAACATCAATAAAATAAAAGCAATGCTGTTGAGGAAGGAGAAAACCCAATGGAAATGTGGTGGTTTTAACATAAAAGTTGAAAGTGTATAAATAGAAATAATAAATTCAATCAAATATTTTGGCATATAGAATATACAGAGTGTTTCAGAAGGAATCTGCCAAACTTTAGGAATATGTTCATTGTGCAATCTTAAGCATTTGACATGTGGAAGAAAGTATAAGGAATTTTATAAACAACGTTTTTTATTGAAAATAATTGAGAGTTTAGGGAGGAACACGCCAAACTGTAGGGATATGTTTTTTAAGTATATATAAGTAGCTCCTAGAGACCTTTAAGGCCCATGGCTGGATTAAAAACTGCTTTCCATTCTGCTCGACCTTTTGCCAAAACTTCCCAATTTTTCACTCACATCTCCTGCAAATCGTCGTTAATATCGTCTATCCATTTTCTCCTAGCTCTTCCTTGTCTATTTGGTCCTTTCAGTTCTTCTTTTACAATCTTTTTAGCACACCTAGTATCGTCCATTCTTGCGACATGTCCCAACCATCTTTGCTTAAATGCATTAACGATACTCAGTTCACTGTACATAGTTCTTAATTCTTCGTAAGTACGTATTCTCCATATATTTCCTTCTTTTATGCCACTACAAATCCTTCTTAAAATTTTCCTTTCCCAAGTCACCAAGGATTTCTGGTCTTCATTTCTGAGAATCCATGTTTCGTTTACAAAAGTTACGGTTGGCCTAACCACAGTCTAATAAAACTTCACTTTCACTGCTCGTGATACATTTTGGCACTTAAAATGTTTGATAATGCTCCCGCACTTCTTGCGCTCATCGTGATTCTTCTTTTTATTTTAGTCACACAACCTCCTTTACTACTGATTTGCGATCCTAGGTAAACACGTCTTTTTTTGATTAATAAAGTTTTCCCCCACACCATATACTTGCTCTTTTCTTCATTTATTTGTAATCCATATTTGTCTGCTTCTTTTATTAGGATTCTTGTCATTTCCTTTAGTTGATGTTGCGTTCTAGCCATCGAATCACATCATCTGCATATATCAAGCACTGTTGTGGTCCTCTCATGATATTTCCTTCTCTTTTTATTTTACTTTTTCTTATTGTGTTTTCTAACACAATGTTAAACCGAGTTGCCGACAGGGTCTCCTTGTTTTAACCCTCCATTTACATATAATTATTCAAAAATGTTATTTTAAATTCTGACTTGGCTCCAAGTTTCTCTTGAGGTCATCTTAACCAGCTCCACTAATTCTGTTGGAACACAGCAATTATTCTTGTATTAATTACTGTTGCTAAAACCTTGTATATAATGATTAAATAACCAATTTATACGATGTGCTGTAACTGCAACCATATTGGTTCAGCATGTGATATACATTTTTCTGGCCTGAATCGTGTACGAAGTGTGGCATTAGAGTGATCTAAGTAACAATTAATTATAGTTATAGTTATATTTTTGTTATTTGACCTGTAAATAGGGTTTCCTGTTGGGTAATAAAGACATATTATTATTACACCAAATTTATTAAAGAAATAGGTCTATAGTTTGTACAATCTAGTTGGCAGCCTTTTTTTAATATCTTATTGATTAGTTTATACACCATCTGTACTAAGTTTTCGCTGCCACTCTTCGGTAACTCAGTTGCAATTCCGTCTTTTCCAGAGCTTTTATTGTTTTTCAGCTGTCAAATTATTATTTCCACTTCGTCTTTTCTAGGCTCACCTCATCCCGCTTCTTTGAACTTGTAGTATTATTTCTGTATCATTTTGTTTTGCTTCCTCGCCACTTAAAATGTCCTAAAATGCCCAGTTTCATTACTTCCTTGTCCTCTCATACTAATTGATTTTTCTTATTTTTAAAGATTGTGGTTTCTGTTTGGTAACTTTTCGTGATATATCTCACATTTTTATAAAAAGTTCTATTATCTTGTTTACTCTATATTTTCTATCTGTTCATTTAGATATTGCCTTTTCTTTCTCCTACAAATATTTTTTAGTTCTCACTTCTTTATATCTTTCTTGCATATCAGTTGTATGTTCCTTTAGCAACTTAAATTTGATCTCCCTATGTATTTCTAATATCTTTCTACATTCTTCATCAAACCACTCTTTTTGTTTTTGCTTTATGTCATACTGTAACGTCTTCTGAGCTATATTCTTTATTACTTTTTTAAAAACTGCCATTCTTCATCTATTCCTTCTTCTTCTCTTGCATCACGTCCTTTTCCAGTTCTTCCATGTATTCTTTCCGTGTTTCTTCTAATTTCAATCTTTCTTGGTTCCATCTCCTGTTGTAGCGGTACTTCTTCTCATTTGTTTTGGGAAGGTATTTTAATTTTTGCACGCAACAGAAAATGGTGCGATCCCATATTTGCACCTCGATAGCTTCTAACACCTGTAATACTATTAGCGTGTATTTATTCAACAACAACATCATCTATTTGATTGATTGTGTTACCACTTGGGGGCCATCCAAGTCCCTATGTGTATGTTTTTGTGGGTAGGAAAGTTGCTCTTATTTTCATATTCTTCTCAGCTGCAACATTTACTAACAACTGTCCATTGTTATTAGTTGTTTCATGTTCACTAAAATTTCCCGTTATTGGCTTGTTTCTTTTTTCTCTGCCTATTTTGGTGATAAAATCACCTACCAAGAGCTTAATGTCGTAATTAGGTACTTTGCAGTACTCCATTTCTAACTTTTCGTAATATTGTGATTGTGGCTTGGTATCTTCTTCCGCATCCTCTGTCGGTGCATGAACATTTACTAAACTTATCTTTCTATATTTTGATCTCATTTTAAATTCTATTAGTGCTCCCTTAAATGTTTTCTTAATTATAAATCTTGTTAGTAGTTTATTACTCTTGCCTTCCCCATTAAATATTATATAATTTCCTATCTCCATTATGTGTTGCTCTTTAATATTTGATTCTTGAAATGCAAGTACCGTACAATAGAAAACTTTTATCCTCGAGACTAGAGGGTTATAGAGTTTTTCAAATTGAATTTACATTGGCAGTGATGAGTAAATGTACTTAATAATATAACCAGTACAATTTTGACAGAATCATATAACTTTGTTTGTTTGTTAATGGACAAGGTCTAGGCATGTGGAGTACCAGGTATTATCCAGCGTACATACATCAAACAAGTAGACACTCATTCCAAATGTTGAAACCTGTCTAGAGTGCCTGGGACAATAACCCGGGGGGTATTTCTAAGCTTGACTATCAGATGGCAGCACAAAATTCTACCAATCAGAGCCAGTTACTAGCTCTGTAACCAATCATATGTGATAAAGTACTGGCGCCATCTGTTAGTACTATCGGAAAGTTCCCCCCAGGAGCCGTTCAAGGTCATCAAAATCGGTTTTTTGACATCAAAGGAACCGACTGTGAGTGTCTCTACTTGTTTGATTTATGTAGGCTGGTATTATCCATTTACTTGACATCTGGCACTGTCAAACTGACAGTATGTTGGCACCACTGCTATTTTTCACATTTTAACAATTAAATTAATGTACAGTCCAATAAAAACGTATTATTTAGAAGTAGTCAAGACATCTTTTTAAAATTTCACACTGACAGTGCGGATGTCAAGTAAATGGATAATACCAGCGTATGTACATACATCAAACAAGTAGAGACACTCATGCCAAATGTTGAAACCTGTCTAGAGTGCCTGGGACAGCAACTTGGGGGGTATTTCTAAGCTTGACTATAAGATGGCAGCACAAAGTTCTACCAATTACAGTGACTTTATATGAGACAGTGGCGACAATAGAGTATATTCCTTTTTATTGGTCGCTCGAATCGGCCGCCATTAAGAGACAAAATTTGTTGATGCTTTCGTTTGTTTATGGTGCCAAAGAAAAACCATGCTATATCACCCTAAAACATTTACATATTTACATATCTACTGTATCTCCATTTCACCCCACATAATTATTGAGGTTACGCTATAATAAGTAATGTCACATGTGACAGATCATGATCCATGTGACATCAGTGTAAATTATTATTAAAAAAAAACGAACGAATGCAAAGACAAGGGTTTGCTATATTGTGATGGTACCTCATGAATTTCAATGTTTTATACAAATAGTTTTGATTCAATGCAAATAAACTTGCATTCATCTTTAAGTGCTTATGCAGGCCATCTATCACAAAATATTGTCTTTTGAATGATACCCATGAATTTGCTGATCTAATTCCCCTTTTATGTATGTATAATAAACATTCCGATTTGCCTTATAACTAACTTTATGCCGTTCTTTCCTTTTTGGAGCTTTAACCATATGAGAATCATTAAATTCGTTCATGATTTTAAACGCGATTGCAAACGAACCTAAAAATGCGCTATGAGAATTTTTAAAAAAACATGTCTACGCCAAATAGGTATACGAGAAGCTGTATCGCAGATTTCATTAACATATTTGGGTTTTCCATATTTTTGTCACCGCAGCATCTTACTATATAGTCAAATTTATACCCATTCGGAGTCACGTGATAATCTAGTAACTTTACGTACGTCGATTCTTACAAATGCAATTTTAGGGTAATAAATGACATTCCGTTTTGTAGGTTATCCTAACATCTGCCAATTTCTGAAACAAGGTTGCTACGAGTTTATTCTCTTATATGAAATCAAACTGACTTTACAGGTTAAAGTAAACATAGCATGTCGTAAAATGTAAATATAATAAAGATATGTCAGCTGCTACATTAAAAACCTGCTGCGTATAGCAAGTTTTAAGTCAATTTCTGTGCATGCATATTCTGCTATAGAACATTGCCATTTGAAGCCTATTTCCCTGCACAATCTATTTAGAGAAGAAACTGAATGTGAAAAATCTTATCCAGATTCTTCAACCAAGTGTTTTTTAGGTTTTTTATGGTTACAAATTCTTTGGCTACATACATTTTATATATAGTGTCCCTGATGGAGTTCTTGACTGCTTCGTCGACTTCCGTTTTTTCATTTTTCACTTTCTGGCTCATATTTTCGGTAAATTGTGCTCTCCGAGATATTTAACGCAAGAGAAGCGCGGCGAACAGCGTTGGAGGGTGAAACTGTTGATTTACTATTATTAATATTGTACTCTTCATAAAAAAACCCATAATATTCAAATTAATTGTTGTGACTGCTCGTTATACCGCATGTCCGATGGTTTCTTTTAATTTCCAGTTTTTGGCTCAACAATTTTAGGTTTTATTACCCTTATCTCAATAACTTACACGAAAAATATAATCTGACAGATTAGAAACGTCAAATTTTAAAATTAATTTTATGAATCGACATGCCTTTTTTCGAATTTCTTCCATTTCATCTATTTTACTAAAGATGAACAGTGACAGACAAGTCACGTGACTCCGAATGGGTATAATTATGACTATAGCTAGTTTCTCATGCTGCAATAGTGGCCGTTCCGTTTGATAAATGTCAAAAATCGTTACCAATATGAAGCTAAGAAATTACTAGATTCTAATATTAGTTCTGCTTTTTGCCGCCCGCAAAGCTAGAATGATTCTGCTGTACCTGCAAACGTTCGTTAAACAAAGCAGTTACCTTAATTTATTAAAGTTAGTAGGCCATAGGCCGCCATTTTGAGGCAAATTATGCCTATTGTAGCCACTGTCTCTATCAAGCCACTGCACAGTGGGTTGCTTTTAGAAATTTCTGGCCAAAAGTAGGAATGATTGAATTTTAACGACATGCAAGAAATATCTAAATTACTGCGTAATTAGTAAGAATAAAGGTCATTATTGAAGAGAGAAATAATCATAAACCCTATACCTGGCCAATTTTCACTCTGCAACCCTTAGAACGAAGACGTGTGTAAGTCTGTAGTTGTACAGTGAAATTTTAGTGTTCTTGTGATTGTGATATTTTAAACTTTAAGTTAAAAATTAGCCATGTCTGACAGAGAACACGGTAAGGGTTATATTTTAGATAAATATTTAACTTTATATAGTATATATGGCTTGTGACTTAAAGCATAACATAAAAAAGGGGTATTGGGCGCCGCGCCGTGAAAAACAGCTAAATTTAACTTTATTTTTTGATTTAAATTTTACTTTGGCCAACTCCGACTTTGTTAAAATAATATCTGTGTATATTAAAGTGTGGACTTTAATGTTCCACAACTTTTAGCTGCGCTTTTTTAAACCATGACCTTTTAAACATAATGGTGCAGTGAAAAACCTCGCTTTTTAAGGAGTAATTGATACTCCAACGATTGATCCAATTTAATTTATAAAGTGATTTACTTTTTACTATTTAAAAGTGTAATTTATACTTATAACTTATAAGCTAGACTGCGGAAGTTTAGACAAATGCCGATTTTATTTGTTAATAAATATTGATATAGGACTGATATAGGACAGAAGTACCATCAGGTACACAAACACCAATGGAAACCCCAATTTCATCTGATGTTGATGAATTTAGTACATACATGTTTGAAAGTGATTCTAGTGAGGCAGAAAGTGACTATGAAAGTGATTATTGATTAATAATAAAAAATTTATTTTATAAAATAATATCATTTTGGTTTAGATTTTGTAAATAACATATTTTTTGTGAATTTTAATTTTGTTATTAAGTTGTATTGTTTTTTTAGTTTTTGGTACCATATATTTATTCGTTTTTGCAAAAAACATCCCGAATAAATCCATAAGTTTACAAACAGAATTTTGTGGTTTCTAAATTTTGTGTACTTTTTATTTACTTTCAACCCCCTTAAAGCCACCTTATTATTATCAAGACAATGTTTTCACTATTTTTACGTTAATTGTCAGACTGAATACAATATGAATACTAAATTTCAGATTTTAATTCTAATATTTTGATTTCAACCCCCATAAAACCACCCTACGGTATCCAGGCAATTTTTTCACTATTTTTACGTTAATTATCAGGCTGAGTTCTCTGCGAATTTTTTTTTTTAATTTTACAAATTTTTTTAGAAATCAACCCCCTGAAAGTTGCCCAAATTTTTCAATGGGATTTTTCTCATTATTTTTTCTGAAATTGCCACCTAATTTTGGACCAGTTTCATAAGTTTCAAAGTTTTGGCCAAAAATTGTTTATTTCGACCCACTGTGCACTGTACTACCTATCAGAGGCAGTTACTGGCTCTGCTACCAATAATATGTGATAAAGTAGTGGTGCCATCTGTTAGTATTATCGGAAAGTACCCCCCAGGAGCCGTTCAAAATCATCCAAATCGGTATTTTGACATCAAAAGAACAGACAGCGAGTGTCTCTACTTGTTTGATGTATGTACGCTGATAATACCTTAGACACCGACTGCTGTGGTCATGTGGTCAAAGTTCTTTGACAGTATGTTTAATACTGAACACAAAGTGGTGCTATGTGTGGAAAATAAAGAAAATCACTTTGAACAGCAGTAGCTGTTTTGGTTATTAATATTTTTATGTATTAAAAAAAATGTTGGTATTTGTTAAAATGGCATTACTGATATAGCCTTAAACTGACAGATATAAAATGCCAATGTGACATTTAGGGCCGGTTGCAGAAAGCAATGTTAAGGCTTGTGTTAGCTAACAACGCGTCAAAGTGAACAAAATCGCATCAAATTTTGTTTACTAATGTATTAGTTACCATAAGCATTTGAGATTTGATTCGTTTTTGTTCACTTTGACGCGATGTTAGCTAACACCAGACTTAACATTGCTTTCTGCAACCAGCCCTTAGTATCATGACTGGCAACATAAATTTTTAACAAAAAAATTCCACAGCCCTCTAGAGGATAAAAGTTTTTGATCATACGGTACGTCTATTCTGTTTCTTTCGAGTTCTGTAATTAATGGTTTTATTGCACCCTCTCTATTCAATCCTTGTAAATTCCAGGTTGCTATTGACAACTCTGTCTCATTTTTTTATTGTTACCTTTTTGTTATTTTTTTTCCGTGTATCGCCTTCGTCGTCTTCTGTAATTTCATGATTCTCCTCCTTCTTTGTCTGCCTATACATATTTGATGCCTTCTATATGTAATTTGCGATAACCTATCCTTGTATTTTTCCCCTTATTCTTCTCTTCGCGAGCTACTCTTCTTATTGTTGCCTGTACTTTACGCTCTTCCTTTGTGAGGTTACTCTCTATATACAGAGTGTCCCAGAAATAAGTACATTAAATTAACCAGCAACAAAACTCGTCGAGAGCTGCACTTTTTTTAAAATCTTATTTTTTTATTACACGAATTAATTACAATAAATGTTTGAAGTGGCCTCCGTTGTTGTCAATACAACACTGAATACGTCGACGAAATGATTCCCCCACTGTCTCTAACATCTGTCTGTTGTTGCGAATCATTGTAGCTGCGAACATTTATTGTAATTAATTCGTTTAATAAAAAAAATAAAAAATTTTAAAGTGAGATTTCAAAAAAAAGTTACTAAGAAATATTGCAGCTCTGTATATACTGTTTGGTATATTCTTCTTTCGATTTACGATTTCTAATTTGTGTTTAAAATTTTCACAGTTCACAACTTTCATTTTCTCTTCAGGCTTTCCTACCTTGTAAAGGGTTTTCCAATAAGAACGATATGATTTCTCAATGAAATAAAATAAAAACTGTTTTCAGTACTAACCAAATCTTTTATATTCCTCTGAAGCACAGTTTATTACATTATGTTTTGAATAACACATCATTTAAGGGTCCACCTCGACTTCGCGCACACGAAAGAATTTGACGAACCGAATTTGACGAACCCAATTTTCGATTACTGTATGCAATAACTTGGGCCTCATGTCACAAATGCAGCGTTTGATGTTCAATGGTAATGGATCAAGAGTTCGTGCTTTGTTTGCATAGACCATAGATTGAAAATAATCTCATTAAACGTAATCTGAAGGAGTAAATCACAACTTCTTGCAGATCACTTAACAGTTGCATTTCTTGAAATTATCCTTTCACCAAGTTGTTCTTGCAATACGCCGATAGTGGCATTAGCAGTGTGACATGTGGCACTGTCTTGTTGGAACCACATATCCTTAAAATCAATTTCATCTAAATTTGGCCACAAAACATCTATAACATCAATCAGTACTGCTCCCCAGTCACTATAACTGCATCTCCTCCCTGGTTTTGGAAAAAAATTATCCGATGATGCCACGATGCCATAAACTACACCATATAGTCACCTTTTGCGGATGCAAGAGGTTCTCCTGAATCTCTTGTGGTTTGTTTTCACACCAAAAATGACAATTTTGTTTGTTAACATATCCACTCAACCAGAAATGAGATTCATCTGAGAAGATAATTTTTTGCCCAAAATTGTGATCCGTTTCAAGCTGATCAAAAGCCCAAGCAGCAGTCACGGTGCTTACGATGGTCCTGTGGCTTCGGTTCTTGCGTCAACACAATCTTACAGGGTTTTCCGATTGCTTTTCACCTTGTATCAGTTGTGTTTCACCATTTGTCAAATGTAATTCCCATTTGTCAACATCTGTCAAAATTATATCAAATGTATTTCCCTTTTGTCAAAACACTTTCACAATGTATCGAATGTGTTTCCCGTTTTCAATAGAACTAAACCATATTTATTTAAATGAACACTACCCATGTAACTATTACACAAACAATTGTGGTTACATGGAATCCCGAAAAAGTTCCGCCGGAAAAAGTTCCACCGGAAAATGTTCCGCCGGAAAAAGTGCCGTCGGGAAATAAATCCGCAGGAAAAAGTTTTGCAGGAAAAAGTTACGCGTGAACACCCACGGCTGTGAAAAAGTTAAATAAGAAATAATAACATAATGTCGATTTCATACATAATGTTTTATTCATAAAAAAGGCAACTTACACTACAGATTATACCATGAGATAAAAAAAATGATTCTGAGCAGGCCTTGATATGTGTTATACGTTTGGCAGTATTGAAGTGTATTGTCAGTCTCTGTCAATTCAAGATTAAAAGGTTAGGGTTTGTTTGTTGTTTGACACAGACTGACGTAAAACTTAACCTGCAATATAATCACAGTTACAAAAAGTGGTAAAGATTTGGTGCACGGTCCGGTCTAGTGCGCATGCGCAAAAATAACAGTGAACATAAAAATGTAACGTTGAACAAACTCTCTCTCGTATTTTTTCTCTAAAAAAATTATCAAGACCTAACAACTAACATAAACCATTAACCTGGACCACCGCCGAGAGCGCAACGCATTGCGTTGAACAAACTCTCTCCTATTTTTTCTCTAAAAAATTTATCAAGACCTAACAACTAACATAAACCATTAACCTGGACCACCGCCGAGAGCGCAACGCATTGCGTTGAACAAACTCTCTCTCGTATTTTTCTCTAAAAAAAATTATCAACACCTAACAACTAACATAAACCATTAACCTGGACCACCGCCGAGAGCGCAACGCATTGCGTTGAACAAACTCTCTCTCGTATTTTTTCTCTAAAAAAATTATCAAGACCTAACAACTAACATAAACCATTAACCTGGACCACCGCCGAGAGCGCAACGCATTGCGTTGAACAAACTCTCTCTCGTATTTTTTCTCTAAAAAAAATTATCAAGACCTAACAACTAACATAAACCATTAACCTGGACCACCGCCGAGAGCGCAACGCATTGCGTTGAACAAACTCTCTCCTATTTTTTCTCTAAAAAAAATTTATCAAGACCTAACAACTAACATAAACCATTAACCTGGACCACCGCCGAGAGCGCAACGCATTGCGTTGAACAAACTCTCTCCTATTTTTTCTCTAAAAAAATTTATCAAGACCTAACAACTAACATAAACCATTAACCTGGACCACCGCCGAGAGCGCAACGCATTGCGTTGAACAAACTCTCTCTCGTATTTTTTCTCTAAAAAAAATTATCAACACCTAACAACTAACATAAACCATTAACCTGGACCACCGCCGAGAGCGCAACGCATTGCATTGAACAAACTCTCTCTCGTATTTTTTCTCTAAAAAAATTATCAAGACCTAACAACTAACATAAACCTTAACCTGGACCACCGCCGAGAGCGCAACGCATTGCGTTGAACAAACTCTCTCTCGTATTTTTTCTCTAAAAAAAATTATCAAGACCTAACAACTAACATAAACCATTAACCTGGACCACCGCCGAGAGCGCAACGCATTGCGTTGAACAAACTCTCTCTCGTATTTTTTCTCTAAAAAAAATTATCAAGACCTAACAACTAACATAAACCATTAACCTGGACCACCGCCGAGAGCGCAACGCAAATTTTTCCATTTTTATCATATGCATTTGTACCCTATGGTATGGTACTTATTAATCATGTAACATGGACAAAACACCAAAGTATCGCTTTCCTGCGGAACTTTTTCTTGCCGAACTTTTTCCTGCGGATTTATTTCCCCACGGTACTTTTTCCGGCGGAACATTTTCCTGCGGACCTTTTTCCGGCATCGGGTTACATGATATGCAGTATTATGAAGTACATATCATAAATTAATTATGTAAGAATTTCACTCCTGTGTAAACACAATCACCCAAGTACGACTGTATATGTTGTAAATGTTTTGGATACAATATTCTCACTGCATTGCGTTTCACGTTAAACTGTCTTCCCATAGCACCAGAAGATAGTCTCTGATTCATAAAATTAATAATTAATCCACCCACCTCATTGCTTATTTTGCTGTTTTGCCTTCTTGCACATTTCATGTTTGACAGATGTTGAAGGGAAACTCATTGACACAAATGGAAATTGTTTTGATACAAAGGGAATTTGTTTGATAAAAGGTGAAATACATTTGACAAATGTGAATCTCATTCGATAAGTAGGGAAACACATTGACAAATGGTGAAAAGCAATCGAAAAACCCTGTATATGGGTGTAATCCCAAGTCTTTTAGCAAAATACGCTAAGTTGTCGTTTTTCTAAGCCTCAAATCGATAAATTTGGAACCTCTGCAACACTATCTCTTACAGCAGCAATGTAATCTGGACTTCTTGCATTTCGACGTCTTGTCAGTGCCGTCTTTTATATGATTAAGGCCCCGGGCCAAGGTAATGAAGGGGTCCTTCTAGAAAGGAAGTAACTCAGACAATACAATATATATTTTTATCTACGACCACTACTAAAAGTAGGCCTTTTAACGCTAGCTTGTTTCACTAAAAGTGACGTTTTATAGTTTACCGTGGTTATAGAAATCAGCTGTTTACTTTTAACCCATGTGCTAAAAGTGAAGTGAGGTTACAAAACTACAATTTCGAACTGGAGTGAAGTTGTTCTAGTTACTTCTTGCTTTACAGGTAAAGTGTTTTTGAAATAATTAACGCGTTATGTAATAAATACAGTCAGACGTGGAGTATTAATAATTACATTCTGTAACTGACCTTGCAGTAACTGGCTTCGCAAACATTCGCCCGCGCGGCATGGGCTACTGTTTATTATGACATAAATTAGAAGTGTCGTAGATGCAAACCTTTGTTAAATCGATATTATGGATTAATAACGGTAAAATTAAGGTCGTAGATAAACTATTGTATGCAACGCATGCTAAAAGTAGTTTATGCACGAGACATGTTATGAAACTCAGCCTTCGGCTTCATTTCATGATTTTCATGTCTCGCGCATAAACGTTGACTTTTAGCACTTGTTGCATAAATAGCTATTAATATACCTGCTTTTATTTTTATACAACTATGTACTGAAACGAAATTAAAATTCTAATAAAATGTATATAAACACAATAGAACATAAGAATCCTAAAAATTAAGAAATATGCCATAATTATTGCTACACAATAATAAAAGATTTTTTTCTCGATTTGGTATGGGCAAAGTCCTGTATTATATCTTCAAAATTTCAATTCAACAATATGTCGCTTTCTATGCACATTAATGATAAAAGAGTTTAGCCTCTCTTGTAGCACAGTACTGCAAAGTTCGTTTTTATCCTGCTTAACTTCGAAAATGAACGTTCTCCACTGCAATTAGTGATCATTAATGAATAATGACATGAAAATTCTAAGTGATAACGCAACGTTAGGAAATGTTTCTTCTAATTTATCAGTTCTTAAAATGTTAAACAGTAGCGAGTTATCAATTTGTTTAGTTTTTTTATATACATCGTTAGTTCCTAAATACAGCGCTAAATGAATACATTCCGTTTCTAATTCTTCTCCATTTATAGCAAGGTGATAATATTCAGCAAACTTTTTACAGCTATCGTGCAACACATTTGGACTAATGGTTCTTAGTTGATAAACAGCCACACCGATTGTTTACTTTGATATATGCAGCAGATCTCTGCTGTAGTTAAGTTATCGATGAGTCGATAATTGGGATAAACACTTCCACTTTAAATTTATCAAATGAATACACAACTTTAATTTTTATTATTTTACAAAATATTTAATGAATTACAGAATTATTAGTTGATCAATGCGCCTGTCGGGGGGCCCCAAAAAATTGGGGGCCCCGGGCCCGGGCCCGCCTGGCCCGTGCCTAAAGACTGCACTGCGTCTTGTTGGTGTTTTCGCATCGTGAAGAGTAAAATCGCTTTTATATTTTTCAATGATTTGAGGAATACCAAGCACAGAAGGCAATTATGTGGACTATAGTTTTTGCGAAGTGCACGTTGAGTATTCACAAAAGAACGACTATTTTCATAGAATTTTTGGATAATAACCAAAACGTTTTTGAATCGTGTATTTAGCCATGATTATGTGTCAAAGTATACTAAAAACAAATGAAAACTAGTGGCAGTTATAACATTTTAAACGTGGTTGCCTTTAATTTCAAAATCAAATCATTCTTATTGGAAAACCCTTTGTTTCTTTTATTTTAATTTCCATCTCCAATTCCTTTTGTGCAAACTCCAACTTTTTGTTTTTGATTCTGATTTGCAAACTGATCTTTCTTAGAATCCATTCCTTTAATTATTATATTATATTTCCGATTGCACTACTTTTTATTGCATTTGGAAATTTATTATAATCTATTAATGTCTTACAGAATATTGAATTTTGACTTTTATATATTTCTCCTTATGCTGTGTACTTCGTGAGCTTTCGTACCAGTTGATTAAATCCACCGGCATTGCACCACTTGTAATTTTATGAATGAAAATAAGAGCTAACATTTCACAAAATTCTCTAATTTTAATCCAGTTTATTAATCTAAATATTATTTCTATGTTTGTAAATCTGTTGCATTTTAATATAATTCGCATGATAGGATTTTACAATAATTGCATTCGATCAATGCCCCTCCTCTTGCCAAATACAAGATTATAACAACAAAATAGAAATGCGGTAAATTATGCTATTATACTATAATAAACAATGTTTTTCCACGACCGGGAGTAGAACTCCGTTTCTATAGCATCAAAATTGTGACAGAAGTAGAACATTTGCTCCCTAGAGACTAAATAAGACAAAAATTTCCCTAGGGAGTTTTCATTATGACTGATACAACAATTATGCCAAATTCGAGGTTATCAGGTTAGGTTTTGCGTCAGTTTTGACACAAACTGACGCAAAAACTAACCTGATAACGTCGAATTTGACATATTTGTGAGCTCTTGTCATAGTGGCTTACAGTGTCACCAACTTTAAAATTTACCATAGGTTACTAATTTTAAAATAATTGTAACTAAAATGTCAATAAATGACGTTTAAAAAAAACGGGTTTTTCGTTTTTAATCTTCCTGCAAAAAAATAGTATATGCAACTCGGAGAGAATGTTATTTTGCTTCAGTGCAATTACTGACTCTCGGGCTTCGGCCTCGAGTCAGAAATTGCACCTCAGCAAAATAACGCATTTCTCTCCCTTATTGCATAATCTACTATTTTTTAAATATTTTGGTATAACATAATATACAAAAATACTCGGAAACAGACAAAGTTCAGCAATAATATCCTTATGTTGGAATTCTATTCCAGCATAGCTCAATCATATGCCTATTATACATATACGTAAATAAATTAATAAATGTAATTAAAAAAATTAAAGGAAAGAGTGATAAGCAACTAACTTGTATGTTCTGCTCATATAAAAACTTAAATAAATTTCTTTTGACTGTCGAACTACTTGCTGATGAAATCATATTGTTGTATATTTCATTAAAACATTTTGCTATACAATAAGAAAACAATCTTTGAAACAGTTACTTGCGATGAATAGGTACTGACAGCCAACCCTTATGGTGAAGATTTAGGTTATGAATGTCTGTACGCTAGGTTAATTTCCTGTGTAAATATAGTGGAAAATTAGATGTCAGCACTTTTCAGTAAGAACTAGCGGAGTACAGGCATCTATGACTACCCACGTTTAACTATTTAGCATCATAAAATTTGTGAGAGATTCTTTCAAATTTACGTAACGGTATATTAGCTGCAAACACAAATTTTGCATTTTTGAAATTCTATTTATATCTAGGTTATAAAGCATAAACAAATCAAATTTAAAAATTGCAAAAATGCAGCTAATACATGTTATACGTAAATTTAAAAGAATCTCTTAACCACTTGTTTAAAAAATCACTACACCTATTGAGTACCCTAGTTTTTTAAGTAATTTTGTTACATATACAAGGTGTCCCAGAAGGAATCTGCCAAACTTGAGGAATGTGCTTCTTCCTTGAACATTTGTATGCAAAAATGGGTTATCAACGTGTTATACGATTATAAAACATAACTGAGTTATGGCTTGTTGCAGAGAAATACAAGAATTTCATAAATAATGCTTTCTATTTAAAAACAATCAAAAATTTTATGGATGTAGTAACTAAATAAGCAACCATAATTATTCAAGTGCTTAAGAAACATATCCCTACAATTCGGCATATTCCTCCCAGGTCAACTTTCAATTATTTTAAATAAAAAGATGCTTAAAATTGCACAACACACATATTCCTAAAGTTTAACCGATTCCTCCCGAGACACCCTGTATATTCTACATGTTCAACAAAAATTAGCTTATTATATGCTATTATGCCAAAATATTTGAATTAATTAATTATTTCTATTTATACAGTCAACTTTATGCTAAAACCACCACATTTCCATTGCATTTTTGGTTTTTCCTTCACCAACAGCATTGCTTTTATTTTATTGATTTTACACTTTCATGTATTTCATTCTAACCACTTACTATGTTTTTCAGATCTTCACCAAGTTTGTCTTGGATATCTCTTGCGTTAGTGCCTGCTCTGTACATATAGCATCAGCTGCAATTGGGTGAAACTTACAATGTTTGATTGAACTTTCTCTGTCATTGATGTACAATATGCACAATTGGGATTCTAGAATGTTCACTTGTAATACAAGGGCAAGGCATACTCACCAATAATTTTGCACACGCCAAGGGTCGAGTGCTGGTTGCAATGAAAACTGCTCCGAGTGCAGTATTCCAAGAGAAACCAGCACGATAACTCTTGGCAAAATTGTCTGTAAGTGTGTAGCCCGTGTTTATATAGTGTCCCAAAAACCATGGTAGAAAAAATAAACACGGATAGGTTATACTGAAATAATGACATTCCCAAAGTATTTAAAAAATCGACAATTATGTTTTCGAGTAATAATTTATAAAAGTTTTTTGAAAATAATTACAAGTCATTGGTATGTAAAATAAATTGAGATAATTACGCAAGTTTCAAGAATTTGTTCAAATCTGAGTTTTTTATTGAAAGAAAAGAAATACCACAGGTGTTTTGTGATTAAGTGCACTATTTTAAAACTGGACATGTTTAATAAAATTAAAAATATACCTTTTACAAACACAGTCATAGGTGTCGTTACAAGACTAGGGGTTTCCAAATAAATATTATACATGCATTAAAAAAATAATAAAAACCACAAATGTGGATTATATTACCTTATACTATACAGTGAAATCTCCCTTACCGGACACCTCTAATAAGCGGACACCTCTCTTACACGGACATTTTGTTGGGAACCAACTTGCTTGCATTAACTTTACTAATAAAATTTTCTCTATTAACCGGACACTCTCTTAAACGGACACGAACACTATTTTTCGACAATTTTTAGACTGTGAATCTCTCTTGTACGGACACTTCAAAATGCAGGCCCAGCTAATGTCGTGAGGCGTCAAAACAATCCATAAATCCAACATTTAATGATCATGTTGTTAAAATATAGAATTCTTTTGCAATACGGGCGGTATTAAGTCAACTCAAGTTATGACAGCAGGAAATTCGACACTTTTATTGCCCTATGCACGATATTATTAGAAAACAATCCATGTCCCTTGATTTTAGAAGCCTGCAATTCAAAACTACTTTGCCTTTTGCGTGGGCAGCCCATTATGATAAAAATAAAAATAGGAAGAATTGTTCCTGCTTGCTTTTATGGAATGAAAGAATAAGAAAACTAGGCTCAGGGCCCCCCGCGACCGCGGAGTGTGCGGGTGTCAAGTTACGCCACTGTAATCAATTCGAACCAGAGGACGATTTATCCTTATCGGTAATGGCTGGACTGTATAGGAATATCCCAGAAATCGAAGACGTCGACCCTGACGAATTTGTAAACATTGACAAAGAAAGAACCCTGGAAGATGATGTACCCGAAATTTCAGGTAAATCAGCTGCCATTGATGTGCAGTTGACAGAATTAGAAAACGATGACGATTTAGAAATTTATGAGAATGTAATCAAGACCTACAGGGAAGCATTAACAGTGAAAAATTTTAAATGTTTTGGTAAAGAAAGTACGTATTCAAATTGTCAAAATATTTAGAAATACATGCGGAAAATATAATAAGCAGTCAGACAAAACCTTTACGTCAAACGAGTATTTTAGATTTTGTAACAACTATTACATAACTTTGTTACAATTATTTTATTATTCCTATCTGTATTGTTAGCGCGTATAGCTTTGCATAATACAACTTTTTTAAACATAAAAATGGATTTTTCCCTTAGCGGACGCCTCTAATAACCGGACAAAAACTTTGGCACCGTGCGTGTCCGCTTAAGGGAGATTTCACTGTATTAGATATTGTTTTTCTACCATTAATTTTGGGACACCCTGTATTTTGAAGATTATTACACAAAACCCGCACACGAATTATGATTTAAAATTGATTGAATAACGCTGAATTATACTAGTACCTTGTTTCTTGCATTAGCATTTCTAGTTATGACACCATCCACAGGATTGATAAGTATCTCTAGGGCGCTTGGTCAATTTCAAAAAATGTATAATTCCAAGGCGGTCTATATTGTTCCAGGCCATGACACTGGCTCTGTTGCCAGATTGTGTGCTAGGCCATTCCAAGACACACTAAGTTTTATTTGTTTGAAATAGATTTGACATTCAAAACTATTTTGACAAGACAGGTCATATAAGTTCCAAAAATTCCTTTGAAGTTTTAGATACCAAGCTGCAAGTCAACTTATGCTTCATCAGTTGCTCCATATGTTAGCGTGTTCAAGTTTCCACCTAATGGAACGGTGGTACAAAAATAAAAAGACATTTTGCATTTAGAGAACTGGTAGATTGGAAAGGCTAGTGTTGTGTGTGAAAAGCACTTTAAGAGAGCAGATATAAAAGGTAATAAGA
The DNA here is from genome assembly GCA_940337035.1 of Agriotes lineatus. Classification (NCBI taxonomy): domain Eukaryota; kingdom Metazoa; phylum Arthropoda; class Insecta; order Coleoptera; family Elateridae; genus Agriotes; species Agriotes lineatus. The sequence continues at coordinate 144,319 of CALNHX010002302.1, forward strand.
TGAAGAAACTTGTGTTGACTGTAAGATCACTAGCTTCCAGGCAAGTTAATTTGAAGAAATTACTGTTTTAGATGAAGTCAAAATTAGTAACGGTTTACTTGCAATGAAGAATCAGATACCTACCCATTAGGAATTGTTTTTAAATCGAATATTATGAGGAAGTGACACACTGCGATGTAAATAGCAGTGATTTTATAGATTTTTCTTCAACTGAAATGCATCACAATGATAGGGATAGTGCACTGACAGATTGTTTATTTAGTGATCAAAACTAGTAATTTTTTGTTAAAGGTTGGCAAAGCCATATTGCCAGATTGTGGTAGGCCATTCCATAGGTCACTTTATAGGCCCAGTGTCATGGCCTGGAACAATATAGACCGCCTTGATAATTCTCATCTTTTCATTGAATGATATCAATCACGTGACAGGTAAGTGTAAGTAATTAACTAGTTATTTTAAAAATTACAACCGTTTCATAAGCAACGTTAGAAAATACAGAAGCCATTTATAATATCTTTTTGAGGGAGTGAAGTGTTGTACCTATGACCGCTACTATATTTTCCTATATTTAACTGACTATTCAATTCACCTGTCATCTGTCAAAAAGTGACCAATGAAAATCCATAATTCTGACGTTTCTTGACCAATCAAAAAAATATCAGTGGATATATCTTCCTAGAAGGTATTCAAATGACTATTTTAAACAAATGTGATTTTTATTAGAAAAAGTCAATATTTGCGTTCTGTTACTATAGAAATTGACTAGTTTGTTGCTAGATTTACTGAAAACTAATTTGAAAAAGTAGTTTGGTTCATTAAATAGTCCCTCGAATACCATTCTTAGTCAAAGTTAAGTAGATTATTTTTGCGGTGGTATCACTACTCATGTCCATTGCGCTTGGGATTAGGACTCGTGCTAGCGCACTCGTCCTAATCGTACCAAAGCGCAATGGACATTCGTGACACCACCGCAAAAATAGTCGACATAACTTTGACTACTCATGGTATTATAAGTGACAATTATTTATATGCTTACCTGAAGCTTATGATGTAAAATTGAAGAATCAGACAAGACACATCATTGCTATTGTGTCAGCTGCTACACTTCAAGTTTACCCATTGATCTGAAAGAAAATAGTATTCACAGTACATTCTTTTCAATCAGTTGCTTACTGAATAATACAAATTAACAAAAATTGTACCAGTACATACAATCCATACCGGACAGATTTGAAAGTATACAAGCCCTTACTATTTAGACCTAGACGGTTTGAGAATTGTACCGATAACGTATCTACCAGATGCATGCAATGCACTCGATTTATAAGACAGCCGAATCACATCTGTGAACACGCAGCTTGGCACGTTTGAGGTTATGGTTAAATAACAAATAATGGCAGGAGTGAAAAACACCCACATACATTTTACTTACTTTAACCGGCACCCCGACAATGTGTAAACGGTATAAGGGGTTACAGATTATGTATGTATGTATGTACTATTAATAATTACCTCAACACGTTCTATGGAAAATGAACTATATTTTCTAATTTTGTAACATAAAACAAAATTATTGACCCTTACACCATAAGATAAACCACCCCAAGTAACAAAACAATGCCCAAGTTCTTTACATTTGCTAATCACAGAACAATTAACAATACACAAAGACCATACCTACACCTACACATCCGCGTGTTCTTAGCAGTGATTTTGAAGGATATAGATACAAACACAAGGTTCATCTAATGATCCAACATATCCAAGACATACTTTTTTGCTATCATCTCTTTCTCAAGCAAAAGAATGTGTATGTATTTATCTTTGTTGCAGTTACTTTACCAACCCTGAAGCAAAAGCACCAAAATTGAAATTGTCAAGATGTTATAGTTGTGACAGATATGTCAAACAGACAATTAATTTCAAAATAATGAGCACCCCATGTGTACTGCAGAAAGTTTCTATGCGAATAGATTGAAAATTTTACATGACAGAGAGAGGGCAACATTATAGCTACAATTATTCGTAGTGAGGTTATGGGCACTGTTATTAGTTTTATGCAAAGTTTTACGTTATTCTGTTAATTTGAGACTTGTGGAATTTTGTGGAGCAATGTGTGCACAAAAAGGACAAATTCATGAAGACATGGCAAACGTTTTGGGAACATCTTGTCCTCCATACACAATGGTCAAAAAGTGGGCAGCCGAATTGAAACAGGGGAAGAAACGGCATTGAAGATGATTCTCGCAGTGGAGGACCTGCTTCTGCTACCACTGAAGAAAACATAGATTTGATTCACGATACGGGCATGGCAGATCTGCGAATCAAGGTTCGAGAAATAGCAGAAGCTGTGGGCATATCCTATGAACGGGTTCAAAACATTTTAAGTAATGAGTTAGGAAAGTCGAAAGTTGTTGCGAGGTGGGCTTTTTGGCTTCTGATAATTGATTAGAAACGTGTTCGTTTTCAAACGTCGCTGCTCTGTTATGAGGCTGATCCTAATAATTTTATTTAAAGATTTGTTATCTACCACCAATGACACATAGATTCACTATTATCAGCCTAACTCAAAGCAGCAGTCGAAACAGTGGAAGCATAAGGGCTCACCACCTCCCAAAAAAGCAATGGTGGTGCCGTCCTTTAGTAAAGTGATGACTTTGGTTTTAGGGACGGGATGGGAATATTGCTGGTGGATTCCTTTCTTAAGGATCAAACCATAACAGGACAATACTACTCTAACTTTTTACATCAACTTCGTGAAGAAATTCAAAGAAAGCAAACTGAAATGCTAACGAAACGTATCCTACACCATCAAAATGAAGCTTTGGCGTAAACATCAACAGTTGCGATGGGTGAAATTCATCGGTACGGTTTTGAATTGGTACTTCAATGTTCCCTCAGACTTCCATCTATTTCTGAAGCTCAAAAACACCTAGGAGGGCAAAGATTTTTGTCCACGGAAGAAGCTGTAGCAGCCATAACGGGGTATTTTAAAAACCAGGACAAAGCTTTATCAGACTGGGATCACAGCATAAAAAGGGATTATATTGAAAAATAAATAAATAAATAAACTCCTGTGTTACGCTGTGAAGTTTTCAATCTCTCTTGAATTTTTCAAGTTTTTCCGAGTTAGATTTTATAACGTTTTTCATTTAAAGGTTGTTGTGTCACACTAAAAAATTAAAAATAGTAATATGGCAATGCTTCAAATTAAAATATTTCTCAACGTTGCAATGAAATTAAAGATATTTAAGTAATGCTTATCGTGAATATATTTTGTACATGATACATAATATGTGGATATACATATAATAAAGCACAAAGCTGCTATTTAAATATCAAATTTATTTGAAATATGTTTTTGTTTATAAAAATAACAGGGATTTACTACATATACTTACAAACTATTCTAATTAAAACAAGTTTTGTATTTTTATAATTGGATAATATCAACTGAAGCATATTAATACAATTAAAAAAGGGGTCAAATATAATGTACACCAAATTAAATCATACATCCCTAGCGCTGTTCACCAAAAAATTTAATAAACATCAAAAAATCTTAATGGAACCCGAATTATTATACTCCGGGAAATGGGAACAGCACCACTAAAATAGCTATGTTGCGTATTGTTTTACCATTGCTTACATTTTAAATTCCATATGTCTATCGATTTTACTAAATGTTCACCAAATTTAGAACGCTCAAGTTATGCGTCCGTGCCGTACATAATACATATTTGCGCTATTAATTTATATTTAGTCTCTCGAAAAAACTACTTGTGCGTCCAATAATTATTCTGTTACTCCAAAAATGAAATAAACTCGGGCATTTCTCCTTGTCGCTTCCAGACAAACTTCTTGCAGGCTTCAGCTTTCAGCCACACACTGTGCTTTGTAGCTTTTACCACAGTATAAACAGCATTGCTGTTTATACTGTGCTTTTACAGTGAGTGTAACCAGTGTATTGCCGTATGAAATTACTTAATAAGTTTCATTTTCATTTTTGTTTTGTGAATTTTGTGTTAGATTTTTATATATATATTGATTTATTTCCAAGAATTCTTCAGACTTATTTCTATGTCCGCATTTATAAACGACACCGAATAAAAATGATAGATTTTTCTTATAAGTGATATCTAAATATGAGATTTATAATTCTTGTTAGTTTAGGCTAACAAGAATTATAAATCTGGGAATACTTTTAAAATTGAATGTGGTATAAAATATAGTAAACATTGTGTATTTTTTTAAACAAATAGTTTTTTTAACTGCTAAATAATATAAGACACTGATGAAAATTAAATATCTGGGTACCATGTTAGAATTAAATGTGGAATAAAATTTGATGAACATTTAGCATTTTTAGCCAACAAAAGTTATTTTTAGGAACAAATAATATAAGAGACTAGCATGATATCAATATTTGGTTGTCGCTCTAAGATTATGTATTTTCTTAATTTTGGTGAGCATTTAGTATTTTTGGGAAACGAAAGTATTTTTTGCACGAAAAGATTGGGTAAATTTGGTAGACTGTTAAATAATACCCATTAAAAAACAATACCATTATAAAAAATACTATTTAACAAAAATAAGAGGAAGAGCAAAAAATAGTAGTTTATTTATCTAGAACGAAAAGTGGCATTTTAAAGGCCAAGGACGGAATTACGTGCGAGGACCTTTAAAAACACTTTTCGTTCGTGGTGAATACAACAGTTTATTTCATACTGCAAGTTTAATGAATTTTAAATAAAAAGTTGTAAATCGTTTCAAATTTAATGTTAACAACTGACGTATAATTTTAAAGTACTTGAACTTTAATATTTTACTTTAATGTACTAAGACTTGAATGTTCCATTTTTTGTACTGGAAGTAATCCAAAAAATGCCATTTTTGACATCAGTATGAAATAAAGGAAATTAAGAGTTTTTCGAGTCTTTTTGGAATATTTACAATTTTTTGGCATACTTTGTATGCAATGTGCTATCAACATTTGGGAAAAACTCTAAATTTTCAAATGATAATATTTTATTAATGGACTTAGTTTTATTTAAACAAAATTACGAAAAGAAATGCTTTTTATAGTGACACAATCCTGAAAGGTTACCAAAAATGCCATGACTGTTTTTGGAAATATTCATAAAATTGCACCAATATATGCAAATGGTTCAGTTCATTTGTTGAGCAGTATATATTTGCAAACCCACATGGTGGCAGCTTCTATTTAAAAAAAATATATAAATCGGCTTGGTGGAAGTTTCAAAATAGGTGCCGAAAGAAAACTTTTCACATGCTAAATATATAGATATGTATACTATCAAAAAAATATAGCAACTGGCGCGGAACCTTAAGAATTTTAGCGCAGGTAGGTTTGTATATACCTACACCTACCTGTACACAATTCGGTTGGTCTTGTGAGTTAGGATCAAACGGCATTGATTCATTTAACCTGCGTATCAACACATGGTTACTATTTAAAATGGAAAACTCCACCTTCAATGCTGCACGAAGATAACTTTTTCTGAAGTTCTGTGCCGGTTGCTATAGAAAACATGTATGTACCAGCGCCTTCATAGTAAACTAAGCGGTAAAAATACCAAGATACCTTAATTTTCGAAAATTTTGGTTGTGCCTTGTTTTCTTCTAATTATTGTTTCGGTATCGCAGATTATTTTTCTGAGCAAGACCCATATGCTCATCCCATTCCTCAATCTGGTTCGATTTACTGGTTCGATTTATTGCTTTATGAGCTTTTTTAAGGTGCCATCTTAACTTGTCGTTAAAATTGTCAGTGTCATGACAGGAGCTTGTTTGTATTTGTCACCATAAAGAAAGATATGAATGTGTATGAAGAAGTTAGAAGATTAGAAAATGTGTAAGTTCTAGTAGATCTTTATGTTGAAAGTTCGTAACATAGTTGATTTTTTTACTGTTTACTGTTCTCACACGAACTATTTTTTCTGTCAAGAATGAGAAAGTATAAGAGAGTTCTAGATCGACCTCAAAAATTAGTTTTCTTAGGAAAAAGTTAGTTTTGTTATTTTTAACCAAACTCCATAGTTGAGCTTTTCTTCAGTTTTGTAACAACTTTGTTAAATAAAATTTTTCATAAAGTTAAAATAAGAGTTGGTACTTTGCTTAAGTTCAATATTACATTTAAATTTTTTTAATGTTTTGTATACTTTATCATAAGTTTAATCACTGTGACTTCCTAAGACAAGTAATTTTTTTATCAAGAACGACTTTTTCCTGAAGAATAAAAAATTCGATAGTTTACAAGAGTGTAGTACCTACCCATCGGGAGACGCACTATATCTTGGTGTGCTATTTTCCTCATTTTCTAATAAATTTTCTTGTATTTTTGGACAAATAAGTGGATCAATTCCCAATTTCTGCTTTTTAGTAACTGGTTGTAGAACTAGATAAGCAACAATACATATGAATTGAATATATAAAATGGAATTATATTCTTGTTTTTGTTAAATTGGAATAATAAAATCCATTAAGTAGTACTGACTATTTTTTATATAAGTACATTCTAACAATGTTGTATAATAATTTACCCAGACAATAAGTAGTCGCAGTAATTGCAGAGTGTTTCTCACTTTCGTTTTTTAACTGTTGGTTGTGCATGTCAATTTGACTTTATACATAGCTTCAAATATGATACACATAAGTGGTTAATTTTCTTTCAAAATGTTGACAACAGAACAGAAAACTCAAATTGTTAAATGGTTTTATCGAGGTCATTCCACGAATGAAATCGCGAATAATTTGTTTGTTATGGCATACGATGTGACAGTAAACACCAGTTCGGTCTTCAATGTTAAACATTTGTTTGAGGAAACTGGTTCTGAAAATCCATCATGTAAGTGCTCAAAGGAATGGAAGCCTCAAAATGAAGAAGCTGAAATGCGGGAAATTATGGTTCGCAATATGATAACAGAAAATGACACTTTGTCAACAAGCACCCTTGCAGAAAATCCAGAAATTAATGCCGGAAAATCAGAAGTGCATAGACTACTTAAAAGGAATGGTTTCAAGTCTTTCAAAGTTAAAACGACACAAGAGGTTTTCACAGCTGACCATGGTCGTCGAATGGAATTTTGTGAAGATGTGATGGATAGAGTAAACAATAATTATGAATTTCTTAGAAATATTCTGTTTAGTGACGAATCGACTTTCCTGTTACATGGTCGTCATAATTCTTCGGTAGTGAGATACTGGTCCCAAGAAAACAGTCACCAAACAATAACTTTAAGAACTCAATACCCCCAAAAACTTAACTTTTGGGCTGGTATACTGGAGGACACTATTATAGGATCATTTTTTATTGACTGGAACCTCAATGGCCAAAAGTATTTGCAACTTCTTGACAAGCAAGTGATACCAGCAGTTCAAGGCTTACAAAACATTGATATGGCCCACATCTGGTATCAGCACGACCGATGTCCTGCTCACAATGCGGCTAAGGAATATTTAAATCAATATTTCCTTATCGTATTATTAGCACCACATGATACATAAAATGGCCACCAAGATCTCCTGATTTGTCCCCAAATATATATATTTTTTTTTTGGGCCACAAACAATTTATACCCATCAGCGTCAAAGAGATAACAACGTGGATGAGCCCTGAATAAAACTTCTTGATGCCTCTCAAAATATCACTCTTGCGATGTTAAGAGAAATTAGACCAGAATTTTATGATCGCCTGGGATATTGTCTGGCTCAACAAGATGTTTTTGAACATTTAATAAAATGAACTTAGCTATTTGTTATTCATTAGGTTAATATTGTGTTTGTTAGAATTTAAGTATAATTTGTATCGTGTAACTATTTTTGACTTTGATTCCGTATTTTATTACAAAATCAGTAAAAACTAGAAATTACTAATTATTTTCCGTTGCTTAGTGAATTAAAATATTTGGTTCGGCTAAGCAAAAAATGAAAGTAGTAACTAAGCGCCAAGTAATGCATTGAAATGCTCGTATTCAAAATTTCTGGGGACAACACGTATATCCCCCGCAGACCTCGGTGGAATATAAACTGCACCCACTATAAGATAAGTTGACTGACAGGATATTTTTACAAACAAGTGTTTAACATTAGTGTTAGTAACATAAATACGGCTACTGCAGAGATGGTTCCGAACAGCTATCAAAACACCACTACCTCTACTAAAAACACTAGTTTCACTATTCCGATCCTTCCTGAACACAGTGTAGTTCGAGAGTCCCATTTCATTATCAGAAATGTCACTCTGCAACCATGCCTCAGTAAAAATTATTAAATCATAATCACTATTGGTAGTTACTGCAATTTGTAACTGTAATTTGGTCCGAAGGCCACGAGTATTTTGATAGTACACAGTTAGTAGTTTTTTGAGTTACTACGGGAAGTGGCATCCACAATTGTAGGAGCACCATTTAGGTATTTGATTGTTTTATTAGTAACCCCTTCCTTATTAAACCGCTCAATTTTAGCCTTATTTTTTTTAAAGTAATCTGTTTGTGCTAGAGTCTGATCAGATTTAATTTGCACATTAGGCACTGCAATTTTATTCTTGTTTCTTAAAATATTTTTTGCTTCTTCACAAGAATTCAGAATAACTTCTAAACGATGTAGGTATTATACTATATCAAATTTTTCTAACCTAAAAAGTTTCAAGTTATTAAGTATCCACTTCGATATCTCAACAGTTCTTTGACTGAGTTTTTGTCTACGTGGGCTTTTTCTGAATAGGAGTTACCATGAGGTTGTTGAACGTTGAAAAGTATAACATTTTTAGCTCGCTGTTGACGTTAAAACATTTCTGAGATCAAAGCCTCGTTGTGACCCATATCCAGCTTATTTGCACATTTATGACATATTGTCACCATTGATCAAATTTACTCTCAAGTAGCTGCTGCAGTTCCTTAATTAACTCTGGTACACGAAAAACACCAACCTTACATGGTTCACAAAAGATTAGCAGTTTTCTCTTACGTAACTTTAAGCATCTTATTTCGGTTTCGGATATTTCTCCACACTTTTTGCACAGCTCTCTTTTACAGCCATCACATGGAAATAGTTGATCATCTTCTTTATCGCATTTAAAGCATAATTTAGTCATACTGAAATTAGTAAACAGCCGACTTTAAGGTTATGTGTTTACACCTAAAATGTGAGTTTGACATTTCTTGTTCATAACAAGGTGCAATAATCAACATACGTTTTTGAAAAACAAAAATAAGCATGCTGGGTTCTATATCTAGGGTGCTGTGCTAGTAACTGCAAGAAAGATAGAGTAAATTCATATTCTGTATTACAGAAGAAGATAGCACGAAAAAGGGATGTTACACATCTTGGCACATAAACGTATGTAATTTTAAATGCTATACTTGTATCTATGTCATTCAAAATCACTGCCTAAACTGCACGTTTACCGGTAGGTAGCTCTTCTTATTTGTTTCAATGAATGATAGAATATTGGTGGTGTACTTCCGTTTTACTCCTGTTATTTTGTATAGTTCCCCTCGTAGTTCTGGTGGGACATTGGATGTTGGCACGAAATTCTACAGCGCTGGATTGAGATACACTCTTGAAAATGCTATATGGTGCCGTTCGAGTCCGCTGCTACCTGGAATAATGCGGGTCCGAAATTCTACCCAAGAATAAACACTTTTATTCTTGGATTCTACAGTCTTTTCGAACTGGAACCCTGCTGAATCGGTTCTTTTTGGGGTTCAGAATGGCCTCTCGGGAGTTTCTTTGTAGACGAATGCTGATCTGCTTGCGGTATGCCGCCCTGGTTGTGCGATCACCCTAGTGCACTGCTGATACGAATTTTCCACGTGGGAATTCCTTCGTAGTAACCCCTCGACTAACAGTTGCTCTAGCTTTGTTTTCTGAATCGCTCCCTTATTGTGTTGGTCGCTAATCTACCGGGGTGTTGCTCTTGGATGTTCAGATGGGACTCTAAAACTCTACATATGCTCCAAATCTCCGCTTGCAGAATCCAACTCGCCTGCTTCCCTTCTTGCTGGGGCCGATGATGCTAAGATTTGTTACACCTTCAATCTTGACACTGCACGTCTCAATTCAACACGCAAATTTTGTATAATTATCACATATAATCTCATAAGAGCATTAATTCTTTCCGGAAATTTTTTGAGTGCATTCCAACAACGTCGTATTAATTTGCCCGAGCGGGACGCGAGGGCAAATTAGGACATTGTTGGAATGCACGAAAAATAATGTCTGGATATGAATTAATGCTCGAATGCAGATTCGGTAAGAAAATCGTAACGATACAAGCTCTCAAAGTTAGGCTGATCTACCTACAAAAAATTTCCAAGAAATTTTGTTGTTGTCTTGGTTACGGCTCGTGAACTAATTTTTCTATTGGTCATTAATGAGTATCGTACGATTTTCAACAGAATTTTTAGAATTCTTAGCAGAGGCTGGGGCGTCTAAGGCCAAGCCAATAGCGATTGTTTTGTCCACATGAAGCTCAAAGGTCAAAGCTAATTAGATTCTATACAATGTTTGCTTGTGTGGCATGTTTGCCTATTTCATTCTATATACAATATAATTGTGTGTTAATAGACAACGTATAGGCATGCAGAGTACCAGGTACCTTAGACACCGACTGGTGTGGTGATATGGTCAAAGTCCCACTTAGAATTTTGCTGAGACTAAGGAGTTCCAACATTAGCAAGGGATCTTTTACAAGCTACACATCGTAGTAACGTGGAACCCACGGCTTTACATCACTTCCGAAGAATGGCATTCTGTAGAGGGGTTCATCTGCATTTTTTTATTTTTAGAAACCTCACCGGGACCGGAGATCGCACTCACGACCTTAGATCAGTAGGAAGAATGCTTAACCACTGAGCTACCGATCCCGGTTACAATATAATTAAGTAAAATGTTTAATTGACAGATGCCCGACGTAAACCCACTTTCTCACTATTTCACTTCACAATTGACTTCTTACTGCTTTCCATGGATTATCACTTCCTTATTCTGTGATGCTACTTGCATCTTTTATACTTTATCATTGCTTTCCTTGTGTTTTTCTATTTAAACTAATACTTTTCTCATTTTACATTAATATCAACTGCATGATCTCATTTTGACCTCGATAAACAACCCAGTAACTCTATATAATTTATTACATTCATGTTCTTTGAGCTTCTCGAGCCTGTGCTCATGTTTAATTACCGTCAATTCACCCTCGGCTCTATACCATTGCAATATTTTATTTATTTTATACTTGGATTCAAGTGGATGTCTCTATGAAGCCTCTGTTGGCAAAACAAATAGCTAGAGACACTTACAGAAATTAAATATATAAATAAAATATCAAACAATATACATTAAGCAACCAAGGAGTTTAAAGAATTTTATTACATTCAGTAAAGTCCACTTTATATAGAACTATAATATATGTGTAGAATGTTGAGGTTAAATAAGAGGGGAGTAAATAAACTATATGCATTTGACAGCGATTATCTAATCATAAACCAATACCACTTTCATTAAGCTTTTTCAATGTTAACTAAACAGAAAATAAATTTGCTTCCAAAAAATTTACAAAATTGATCTATAACTGGGCCAGATTCAACAGCAACCCTGAAAAAGTACGTAATTGTTGCTTTATTCCCAACTTTTATACCTGCCATACATAAAAAAGTTAATGTTATATATATATCTGTGCACTCTCTTCCTCACTATAATTATAACTTAGTAGTAGTTGGTATCAGACTACCGATTACTGGCACGTTTTGCAGATGAGATCCTGCAGCATCAAAGGTGCCCTTCACAGAGTCCGACCAGGAGTATACCAACCATATTAACCCCACATAGAAAGCAATGGAGACAGCTCTGTCCAGTATGTAAAACCTGAGATACAAACAAATATTAAAGCGATTAGGTAACTATAGCAGTGCAACTTGATTGCCTTACAGTGTTTGAACTCGTCGGCATCGCGGTATCGTTGATAAGTTTTCTTTCATCAAATACTGCCTTGCACCAAGGAGACAGAAGCACATGTACTCCTCTTTAGTGTGAATAGTAAAGTCCATTTGATATATTTGCTTCTCAAGAGGTGTTAAGTCGTCCACCAGTCCTAAGAACTTCTGACTTTCGAAGTTCCATTCACGAGTTGTAAAGAACTGGAGCAGGTCTAACCCATCGTCGATTCTCCCCATTAGCCTCACCATGCTGAAAATATCTTGCTCTTCAGGTTTGTTCAGGTTATAGAATTGCTTAGTATAGTGCCTTCAGAAATGATGGAATGTTTTTGAATGGTCATTATTTTGCCGCTATTGATTTATCTTGGTGGCACTGTAAGTCTATGTCAAATTCGAGATTAGCAGGTTAGGTTTTGCGTCAGTCTGGATCAAAACTAATAGAAAACCTAACCTGATAACCTCGAATTTGACATAGAAGTACAGTGCCACCAACATAAATAAATGGCACCAAAATAATGACCATTCAAAAACGTTCGATCATTTCTGAAGGCACTGTATCTACAATATCAAGTGTTTATAGACAACGCTTTGCCCTAAAAACTTAACACCCAGTGATTCAGTGTTCAGTGTGCGAGATTTTTTGTAATTAAACAATGGTGAGATTAATATTAATTTATGAATTTGAAAATATGCAAATAGTAATTACTATAAGTAGAGATAAATTTATATATTCATATTTGCAAAGATTCTAAGGCAAAGTAGTTCTACTTCTCCATAACTTCTACTCGAAGTGTTGTCGTATGATGTATCTATAAATTCCTACTACCAAGATTTAAAAATTTCTTTAACTTTTAGTTACAACTTGTAGCTTTGTGCTTAAAAATATTATGAAACATATTTAAGGAATGACTCTAGAATATATAATGTTAAACTCACATACATTGCGTAGTGGTGGGATTCACCACTGTTCGTTACATCGCGACCCAATGTTAAATTTAGGGCCGGTTGCAGAAAGCAATGTTAAGGGCCGGTTGCAGAAAGCAATGTTAAGTCTCGTGTTAGCTAACATCGCGTTAAAGTGAACAAAATCGCATCAAATTTTGTTTACTAATGTATTAGTTGCCATAAGCATTTGAGATTTGATTCGTTTTTGTTCACTTAGACGCGATGTTAGCTAACACGAGACTTAACATTGCTTTCTGCAACCGGCCCTAAGTCTGATATTAGCTAACGCGACGTCAAAGTGAACAAAAACGAATCAAATCTCAAATGTTTATGGTAACTAATACATTAGTAAACAAAATTTGATGCGATTTTGTTCACTTTGACGCGACGTTAGTCAACACCAGACTTAACATTGCTTTCTGCAACTGGCCCTTTTAGTGTGTTCACTCAAAACAGGCTTCACTATATCGCGATTTTATTATACGCCAATAAAGCGTTGTTAGCAAAACTTTGGAAATGCTAGACAAAGCGGGCACCGAATCATTGAAAAACTAGCAACTGATGTATATCCCTTTGCGATATTTCGACACGTTAGAATGCCAGGTATGGATTCACGGAGATGATGCAATTCCAGCTACACGAAAAAGGCATTATTTAGTACCGTATGATCGAAAACTTTTAACCTCCAGAGGACTGTGGATTTAAAAAAAATTGAATTTATGTTGGCAGTGATGAGTAAAGGTAGTTAATAATATAACCTATGCAATTTTGACAGATAAACTTAACTTTTACAGGATGTTTAATACCGAACACTAGGTGGTGCTGTGTATGGAAAATGCAGGAAATCATTTTGAACAACTGTAGTTGTTTTTCTTACAAACATCTTTATGTATTCAACAAAAATGTTTGTATTTGTTAAAATGACATTCCTGATATAACCTTAAACTGACGAATATAAAATGCCAATGTGACTTTTACTACCACGGCTGCCAACAAAATTTTTTGACCAAATAATTCTACAGCCCCCTAGAGGTTAAAAGTTTTCGATCATACTGTAAAGTGCTGTGAAACGATCTAATGGTTAAAGCCATCAAGTTAGAGGAACAAAAGACAGTAAGAGATACCACGCGCCTTGCTGCAATTCTGCATGAATTGAGGATACGACTATAATTTTATACCAAGAACGCATCCCCACACATTGGGAAGGCAACTGTTCAAACAAAAGAGCGAAAGAATTACTTAAAATGATAGAACATCCACCTTATTGGCAAAACGGCAAGGTGTCATTTTTGGCTATTTCTCAATTTGAAAACGCGGGTTTTTTAATAATAAATAACTGTACCTATATAGTAGATGTTTGTTATGTCTGTTTAGACATTTAGCTTCTATTAATTACTTGTGTGAAGCGTGGTTTGCGAATGCCAGCAATAAATCTTAAGCAAGAATTTCGAACTCTTCCTTCTCTTCCAGCAGTCATTATCTGTTACACTCTAAAATAAATTTACGACAAGTAATCAAGCAAAAGTGCACACAGCTAGCTACAGCGGGACACAGGCACAGTTCTATTCTGTCTAAATCAATTCAGGAGGAAAGTAAACAGTAGGTAATTATTATGTTTGTTTGTAATGGTTAAGGTCTAGGCATGCGAACTAACAGGTATCCTAGACAACGACTGTTTTGGTCATATGATCAAAGTCCTACTTAGAATTTTACCGAAGTCCAACCCTAGCAGGGGATCTTTTACATGCTACACATCGTAGTAACATGGGACCCACGACCTCGCAATTCTAGGATCAGTAGCCAGGATGCTTACCACTGAGATACCAGCCCAGGCTGTAATTATTGTTTGTCGGGCTCCATTAAATTATTAAATCTCGTTTGGGAGATGATTGGCGTTTCTTAGCCCAGAAGGGAACAATCACGACGAAGGAGCGTGTTGTTGAAGTCGGTGCAGCCGCGTACTTACCTTGCCTCCACCTGTTAACGTTTAATTTGCTCATAAGATCACCTGCATGCAGTTGTATAAAATACAGGCAAACACATTGTGCATAGAATAACGTATATTGAACATAGAAGACTACACAGCAAAATATTTAGCAGCAACCAGAGCTGATTGCTATTCAATTTATTATATTTTGAGAAAATGGCCCTAACGATGACGTCACAGTTACAAACTATAATTTATCAAACCTATTAGATTGGTCACAATTCAACCCGCATATAATGAAATATTCAAGGCCCTCCCTAAAGGGCAGGAGCTCAAGCTGGTATCCGTGAAGCAAATACGCGAAGAACACACACATACTGTTAATTATAAAGTTGATAAGCCTTAGTTGCTAGAAGAAGAGGTATACAAATGCAGGAACTACAAACTCTGTAGAAGCTATCCAGAAACGACAATAATTATAACTCGATGTAGTGTCAACAATACGGATATGAAGCAGAGCCTGCATCTTGAAGTAGTGAAGTTCAGAGGGATCTAAATCATTGAAGATTTATTTTGTGCGTTGAGAGGGTTTTCTCCAGACCTATGTTGCGATTGATAAATTAGGATGGTCGCCGTGACGATAGACATGTAGGATGCGGGAATGTCAACTTGGGACACGACTGACCCATGGAGATGATCTGCGAGACGACGTAAATGCGAGAATTTTAACCTAATGCACGGCTGACTCACGAAGACGGTCGCCGAGACGACAGATATGCAGAATTTGACGATGAACTCGACCTACGATTATGCTAATGCAGCAGGAGCGAGAAGCCGCACGGGTCATGTAGGTATTCTTGTGCAAGAGTCCGATTACAGTCGCTTATTGGAGGCGGCGGCACTTGGACTATGATAACGGGACTGAGCAACATGTTTAATCAGTTAGAAAATGCAGTTAAAAATTGATTATGCGCTTACGGCAAAATTGATTAACTTAACTGTGTTTTCATAGCGTGTAATACGTAAGAGAAAAATCGCCTGCATTCGCACGTCTGGCTTCATTGCCATTTGTTACCTCTCTACACCTCATAATGTTACAAATAGTAAAATAATGACGATGAGAGCCAGTCTCGACTAGGTGTTATGCCGGAGTGAGGGAGAGAACTGACGGCTTCGCGCGTTTGCAAGCCGCGACCGCCACCGGAACTAAATATTGCTCCTGCCATTGATAGGGCGCGCAAATCATGCGGCAACTCCAACATTTCAAATAACAGGAAATCTAAGCATGTGATTATATCAATATGTGAACTGGGAGAGCTTTATAGTATCGCACAGCATGCTCCTCAGTTAGATACAATATATGTGGATACACTACCTTTACATTCAAGTATGCTTTTTGTATGCACTTATTGTTATGAGCCTTGTATCTAAAACTATGACCCAAGACAAAGCTCAAATTATTGACATCTTATTTTCGTGGTATCACTGATCCATTAATTGCAATAGGAACTATAGGTTTTACATTTACACAGTCGATTTGTTTGGCAAACAGAAGCAGTGCATGTTTGGTTGTTTAACAAATATTTAACAAATTATATAATTTTGAGGCATATAGAGTACAGAACAGTAGTTCAACATTCGATCCTTGAGCCACACCTAGTAACATAGTTTGTGGGGGGTGTTGCTTAGTGATATCTGTAGCAATGCTACTATTAATGAATTCAGCTCATACTGTTTATTGATTATTTCTCAATTTTGGCAGCCCCTGTATATACGTCTGCTCATCTACCCATCCCCCTATCATTACCTCTTTATTAAATGTACAGTAGTTTTGCACTAACAACCAAGAATGACTAATACTTACAACCTCTTCTGCATGATGATCAGCATTAGAAAGTCGATAAGGTAGGCAGGTATCCAGTGGAAGAAGAAACAGTACATTTTATGCACCCATTTTGACGTTCGAATGTTCCCATCGGGATACCAAATCATTTGTTCGAAGGGATACGTGTACCCGATTTGCTTTCCTAGCTCCAAGACTTCGCCCCATGTAGTGGGTACAACTGCATCATTGGTCATGTTGTAGACCGGGATTTTAGGAGGCCTACAATGAAATGTAAAATATACAAGGCATTACATTTAAAATTACAAATAAACCATCTAAGTGTTGTTTTTAATAGCAAGGGTTTCATCTCTATTGCGAATTATAATCTGAAACCCAGTTTAAGAATTTCCTGTAAATGGTATTTTGACTGTTGAAATGCGATGTATAGAAGATAATGATAAATTAAACCGTTACAATATTCCACTGAAGATGAAAGCTTGACTATTCAAATGCTTATCTGCAGGAGATGATAAATTGCGATAGGGGTTTCCAACTGTTACAGAATTCCAAAGAGTATCTATGGAGAAGATAATATCTACGTTGAATTTATATAAAGCTGTTATAGAATCTCAAATAAAGGTGACAGCTTGACTGTTTAACTGGGTGTTCAAAGAAGATAAGTAGCTGTGGTAAGGATTCAAATAAATTTGTTAACCAATTCCACCAGATAAAACACATCAACTGTTGGAATCTGTGTATGGAGAAGATGATGAGTTGTGATAAGGGTTAAACAAACGCCTTAGAAGCTTGACTCCTGAAAAACAGTTATGATAAGAATCTAGAGCAAACTGTTTCTGAAGGCCACCGATGAGGGACACTTGACTGCTGAAATGCTCATCTGAAGAAGATTATAAGTGGTATGAGTTAACACGAAAGCGATTAAAAGCTTGACTACTGAAGGAAAAATAAGCCATGATAAGAATCTAGAACAAACTATTTCAGAAGTCTACCAATGACGGCAGCTCGGCTGCTGAAATGCATATCTGGAAAAATGATAAGCTGTGGTAAGGGTTAACATCAAACTTCCATTGAATACCACTAAAGATTACAGTTCGATTGTTAAATAAAATTGTTATGGATATATAATTCCACTAAAACTAAGAGTTTGACTACTAGAACGTGTATTTGGAGGTGTTCTATAAAAGAAATTTTACCAGTATTGTTATTACATGCTCCAGCAGTTTAAGAGATGTGACTTACTTGGCAACAACAGAGCCCATTTTCCATGCAATAACAATGAGTGCGCTGATGGCAAGGTCAACAGGGACTGTGTGAGCTCTGTTCTCGCCTTTACAGAGCATGGAGCGGATGACACCTTTTCCAGCACCCACCGTTATACCCATTGGCCCGTTGAGACTGTCGACCCATCCCACCAGTGGCTCAATTCCAGCAGGAGTTACTAAGTAAGATAAGTCAGTGAGTGAGTAGTATAACAGATACAAACACTATACCAATCGATGGGCGTGCGATGACTACTGGCATGTTTGGGTATTCGTTTGCCACCAACGTTTCAGCCAGTCTTTTACTGTAGGTGTAGGTGTTGGGATGGGGATAAATCATTTTTGCAGTCGCCGCCTCCAGGGCTTCATCTCGAATGCACTTCGAAAAAAGGATGATGTCTTTAGGGTTGTCAGGAGATGGATACACCTAAGCAGTTGCAAAATTAATGTTGGAAATGGTGAATTGTAGCGGCAACCAACCTCCTCCTTGAATACTTCAAGGTCTGCAGAACAAAACGCTGTGCTTAGGTGGACGAACGCCTTGAGATTTTTTATTTTTCTCGCCAAATCAAGGACTCTTTCTGTGCCTGTAGTGTTCATTTCAATGGCTTCCTTCAGCTTGGCTTCCAGTTTGAGGGTTGCAGCCAGGTGAAAAACGACTGTGACATTGTCGATTATTAATTGTTGTTGAGTGGCAGTCAAGCCCAATTGATCTGTATTTATGTCACCATTAAGGGGGACGACCTTTTTAAACGCCGGAGGGTCTAGTTTTCTGATACGGTGAAACATCTGGAAGAGAAACATATAATAATTTTAATCGTCATAAAAGTATTAAATGTAAACTAGAGTCTTGACAGGACAATTTTGGTTTTATTAGTTTCCAAATCAATGGTTAGTATTGCTGAACTTTATACAATATAATTTTTGTATTTTATCGTAGGTGAATATAGTAACTTATACAGCTTCATGTGTTTGTATTGTAATAAATGTAACTGTACTGTTAGAGAGAACGCGAACGTGGATAAGGATATAAATTTTTGCCTAGAAGGAACTTCATACACCGGATGGCTCCGGTAGAAAATGTACAAGCGTACTCAGCGGCAAAGGGAGAAGGTGGGCTTTTTTACGAAGACAACAGGGACATTAAAAACCTGACGACAGTATGTGACATCCCTAGACGAAGTCAGAGAGACCGAAAGACGAAACTTATAGAAACCCCACCAAAAGTAGAAAACGAAGAACAATTTAAGAAAGGCCCGGCAAGAAGCAAGAAAGAAATTGATTCACACAAACAACTAGTACTTAAAATCATTAAAGATATAAGGAACTTGAAGAGACTAATAACTGAAAATGTTAGCACGAAAAAGGAAATCAAAGAAGTAGGCAACAGCAATGTAAGAAAATTAAAGATACAAGGCACCCTTGATTATTGTAAACATAATAGAGGAACTAGAAAGTATTGAAGAAGTGGTCAAATAATAAAAGACAACTCGAACTGGGAAACCAATACACAAACAGCAAAGAAAGGGCGACCAAACAAGAGTAGTTAAACTCTAAAACGAAATGAATAGGAAAAGTAACGGGCCACAACCAGGATCGAAAATGCAATCACAAAAGTTATTGACAGATCAAATTACAGAAAATAATGACGATCGAGTGAGCGGAGGAAGTCTTTACTCTATGCAAAACTACAAAAAGAGAAGTAAGGCTGAGACAGGATTAACACTTAGTGGTTGTAGTGAAATCAAAAGAAGACCGACAAACCAGTATACCAAGAGGCGTATTGAATTACATCTCTAAATCGAGACGGTAATAGAAGAAGAAACGGCTACATCAGCTAAACCCCATTGTTGCTTGTCCAAAAATGGTTTCATAGCAGGCAAAGGGAAGCTATAGAAAGATATATACTAGGGAGGAACAAAGATGTCGGCAACGAGTAGAAAAAAGACTAAAAATAAAGAGACTATTTTTGTACTTCGCGTCGGGCATCACATGGCGGAGGTCATCAGAAATATAAAAATTCCTTTCATGCTGTTCCATAAATGGCGTTAACAAGACAGGAAGAGGCCACCAAAAATTTAAAGTAAGTCCTCACAAAAAAACGTAATTATAAAGCGGAAATAAAAAGCAACAGAAAACCTAAACTGTCATGCTATTATTGAATAATGATGACACTACTACAAAACAAGAAGTTTAAAACATAATTTTAATAAGACAAACGGCAAACCAGGAGATTAAATACCAATAAAGGTTACTGCATGCCATATAACAACGAAGACAAAATTAGAGTGAAGTTACAAATTACATATAGCAGAGCTAAGGAGACCAATAAAAATGCCAGGAAAAATGCATGGTCCAAGAGCTGTGCGAAGAAATCGACGAAGATCCGTGGGGTGCTGGTTACCAGATGGTGTCGGGCAAATTAGTAAAAAAATATATAACACTAACTGATGAAGATGGAATACGTGATAAAAAAATTGCCCATAAAAATATGGAACTATGCAGAGACAATAATCTTACTTATGGTAGAAGGCGTACTCCCAGCAATGTGAAAAAACACCATTCTTGAAAAATCAACAAGAAGAACAAAGTGGGGCATATAGACTTTTATGCCTATTAAATGAAATATGGAAACTTTATGTACAGATCCTGAGCAAACGGTCAATGAAAGAAAATGAAGAAAAATGTTGTTTGTCGGAAACACAATACGGCTTCAGAAAAGACAGATGTCCACGAACGCCATCCTGAAAGTATGGGAAACAGCTACGGAACCACACCATCAACCCATTCAATAAGTTTACTGTGCTTTTCACACAAGAAGGGCTCATCTGTACACCTATTGACGGAAGAAACAGCGCGCATGAGCGATTCAAACAGGAAGGCGTAGAAGACAGAAGATAGAGAAAGCACCATGCAAAAATGGGAAGAATAATGAGCGGTTGAAATCGCTATGGCAGAATTAACTAAAAAGTCTATACCAAAAATTTAAGCAGTATACAGAAAACACGAGATAATAAGATACTATCTGACACATGTACTAATAGGCCATGGATGTTTTGGTACGAAATTAGCTGACAGTGCAGAATGCGTATACTCTGGAAAAGGGGACACCCTCTTCGAGCGTAACAAATGATAATCTAGAAGGGTTTGACGTTGGCGTTCGTGCAAATTATATGTGAACATTAAACAAGAATCTGAAGATTGGCATCGCAAGTGTTTGTTCCTCGCCGCGCGAACACTAAGTGATTCACCATAGCTCCGCGATATGCTTCTTTGCGTATCAAGTATCCGCAGCGCAGGTCAATTTCTCTTACCCTTGAAGATGGTCGAAGTAAAATGAGGCTTGAACGGGTATGAAAGGACAATAACCGGTCCATTCAAGACACTTTGGAGTCCACATTCATCCGGCGAAGCAAGCCAGCCGAGGGGACCTGAACCTACCCCGCGAAGTCCGCTTCATCATGCGAAGCAGCAATCTCCCGCCAGAAAAGTTTTGAGTCCGGCTAAGTAGATCCGAAAACCTTGAAGTTCAGACCTAGTCCCCTATTGCCCAAAGTGCTGTATACGCTTGAGGATCAGGTAACCAGCGATTTCCAAAACCGCCCCAGACTTATTTGTTTAAGTCGCGTCCAGCGTTTTATAATCAAGTGACGAGCGACTCCCGCAACCGCCTCTGTCTTATTTGCCTACAACGCTGTGCGCGCCTGAACTTCAAGTGGCAGGCAATTTCTGAAACCAAATTCAGATCCTTGTTTATCTACGTCTATATCAGCACTTAAACTTCAGCGGGAAGCTACTCATAAATGAATGAAACCAACTTATTTTCATTCTGTGTCTAATTAGTCTGGTAATGTCGAACCCTGGCTACTGAGCTACACAGAAAGGGCAATTGCAACCGGTGCCGGTGGAAGTAGATTTAAAAACCTAATTTCGTTGCAAGAGGACAGGCGAAAGAATCACATAGAGGACTTTATTATAACCATAATGAGTACAAAGAAAGCTGAGGAGAGAAGGAGGCAGAAGGCATGAGCAAAAGAAGGGGATGCACCGCAACGAAAAAATGTCATGAGATAGTTTTGTTGCGGCTTAAGTAACGAAGGGGAGATCCCAGTCCAATACACCTCAGATGAACCCTAACGTGTTTTTTCAAGATTTTCTCCTGCTTCAATCGAGAAAAAACTTATACTCAGATGCAAGCGTCGATATGCATGGAATATATATTTCTTTACATACCTGCAGTAACAATCACAAAAAAACTTGGATTGGCGTCGTTATTTTATCAGAAAAATCGTTTTCAACCCGATGTAAAATTGACTAACCATTTATATTTTGCTTTCATATGACTTTCTAGAACTTCTGAATACAACCCTTGGACGTTCAAGTAAACTAAGCTTCTAATCCAAAAACTACTTACCGGCAATTTCCACATTTCCTCAATTCGCTGCTCTGGGGTCTTCCCACGCTTGGGGCGCAGCAAGATATAAATAGTTTTTAATTCGGTACATTGGTAGAGGAGCTTTTCCAAGAGCACCTTGCCCATGAACCCGCTGGCCCCGGTAATAAATATGGACCGCCCATTATACCATTTAGTGACCGGGCCTTGTCCCCTCAGCTTTGGGTCGGGCTGCTCCGGGAACGTAGGAAGCTTCATGTCTGAAAATGAAATGACATAGTAATCAAGACAGTCCATAAACTGGAAGATGTGAATGGAGTGAACTTGACTCGTGAGTTCTCATTCGTGTTTTCAAACTGCAACATATCATTCTATGGTCACACAGGACAAGCTTAAGTAGCTGGCAACAATTTGAAATGTGTAACTATAAATTACATTTTTCCATGGCAGTTCTATTGATATTTGATTTTTAATACGTAACATTTTACCGAATACATTATTACAATTTCGTTGGACTTTGAAGTGTTCGAATGTTTTAACCATTGTATTACGACAGAGTAGCTTAAACAATTTAATAGTATATTTCGAGGCAAAATATTTGTTTTGGAAACATTTTCACAGGCAAGCCAGGTTTTATAACAAACTGGTAATGATTTAAGCATTTTTCTATTGCGTTATACAGCTTATATAATTTTTAAATATAATAAGGGTAATAAGATGGTGTCTAACTACATTTTAAACTTTAAATTACTTTAGAATAAGTAGGAAGATGACGATTTCCAAATAAATATTGCTTGCGTTTGAAAACTGCAAATATATTTTTGATGACAACCACGATTATGGTTTTTATATTACGTAAGGTTATACAACTTTTTCGAGTATATTACTATAATAATCGTTCTATGTTTACTTAGTAAATATTTAGTTAGAGCGTCATGTAAGTATATTCCAGGTGAATGTTCGCAATTCTTAAATAATTTTAGAAGGCATTATTGTCGTCACTAAATTTGTTCTAAATTTCTTGTACATTTACTTAAAATGTATTGCAAACTTACTATAACTTTACCGAACATTTCATACAACGTTACTTGGTGAAATTTTTGCCAACGAACAAGTACCTGAAATTTGTTCATAGTTTACCTGGAAATTTTCCAAAACAATTGACGGAAATTTCATAAAAAATGTATTGTTAAAACTGCTAAATTGCTAGTAAGTGACTGGAACTTTGTATACTAGTGGATGCAACTACTTTACTGACGAATTCAAGAAAGTTTACTTGCCGAGACGGAATATTTACTGCAGTTTAGTCAATCTAAACCTGACAATTGTTACAAACCTGTTGATACTTTACTGGGAATTTACTAAAAAATTTAAGCAAACTTTACTGAATTCTACTGAAAAAATAATCAAAGTGTACTTGCGTAAACGCGAGATTCAATACAGAGCTGTCAATAAAAGAATATCTCAAATTTGTGGCTAACTTGCAGATGCTTTATTGAAAAGCTGCTGAACAATAGACGCACTTGTTACAACTTTACACAAAAATTCATGAAAGTTTACTTGCTGAAGCGGAATATTTAATACAGTTTTGCCAATTACCTGAAATGTGTTGCAAACTTGCTGGTACGCTCCTAGCCACAACTCTACTGTAAATTTCATGCAAGTTTACTTACTGAAAGTGAATATCTACTATAGTTTTCTTGAAGCAAAAACCTGACATTCTTTGCAAAATTGGCGATACTTTACTGGATATTAAAAAAATTAACACGAATTTGCTAGAATTGTACTTAAAATTTCATGAAAGTTTACTTGATGAAACGGAATATACTTTACTGAAAATTTGGTAAAAAATTCATGCAGACTTGTTGTACCTTTACTATCAAGTTCACGAAAGTTTATTTACTGAACTGAAATATTTAATACATTTTTTCCAATGAAAGAATACCTAAAATTTGTTGCTATCTTGCTGATACTTTACTGAAAAGGACACACACTTGCCACACTTCACTGTAAATTTAATAAAAGTTTACTTACGGAAACTGAATATTTACTACAGTTTCTGCAATGTAGAAGCCTGAAATTGATTGGAAACTTGCTGATACTTTACTGAAATTTATTTAAATACAGATGCAAAATTGCTAGGGTTTTACTTAAAAATTCATGAAAGTTTACTTGCTGAAACGGGATATGAATTATGTTTTGTTAATGAAAAAGATACTTAAATTTGTGGCAAATTAGCTGATTATTTACTTAAAAGTTGATGAACAATGGGCGCATACCAACCACACGTACCTTGTAAGTTTAATGAAAGTTCACTTATTGAAACTGATTATTGCTAAAGTTTTATCAATCTGAATACCCGAAATTTTCTGATATTTTATTGGAAAGTTGCTAAGCAATAGCTGTTGTAAATGAAAGTTTACTTACTGAAACTGAATATTTACTACAGTTTTCTAAACAAAAAAAATATAAAATTTGCTGATAATTTACTGGCAATTTGGTACTTTAGACTTGCAAAGATTTTGCCGCAAAATTTGCTAAATCGTTACTATAATTTTTCTACAGAAACTGCTGCTCGTTCGTCAAACTCTCATTAGAAATACGCTAGCTTATTTAAAAAATACTGCAATCTTGCTACAATATTGTCTCGAACTCGCTAAAAATTGTATAGTATTAAACAGTTCTGCAACCGCTATATACGGGGTGATTTATAGTGTACAGAGGAGATTTTTAGGGTAGATAGATGGAACTAAAGTAAACATTTTTATTAACAAACATTTGATGTTAAACCAATAATAAAAACGTTACAGTGGTCTAAAGGTCTTAAAAAAGTTTCCCATTAATTGAGTACTGCTTGTTTTCCACAGATTTTTCCAAAGGAACAAGATTTCTTTGTTTCTTTGGAAACAATATAATTTGAAACATGGGGAAAAAAACGGAGTGCTCACTCCAATGTTAAATTAAGAAAAAAAGGAAAAAATTAAAAAGCTGTAATTTCTCTTTTACATTTATTTTAAATCAGTTTTTAACTAAATGTGGTTCAGTTCATTCAAATACACCCAATTTAAATTTAAAGCATAATTTACCAGCATAATTTTCGAACAACTACTTCTTATTTAACTAAGCTTTAACTCGTAGCAACGTTTTAGTTATTGAGATTTTCTAAAAAATTTAATTAATAAAAAATGTTTACTTTAGTCCCCTCTATTTGCCCTAAAAACCTCCTCCGTACGTTATAAATTACCCTGTATATTTGCTGTGCAGATTCTAAAGATTCGTTACACTCACTACAAATGTACTGGAAATCTACTGGAACTGCGTCCAACTTCTTTATATATCCCAAAATGCTTCACGAAATCTCAGTTTTTCCAATTTGTTACCATCAACAATAATTAGTTATTGTCAAATAACGTCATCAGAGAAGTAGGTAAAAGTAGCACATGTATCTTCGCCTCCTTTTATGTCGGAATTTCTGGGCTATTTATAAAATTTTATTTTTAAATATGTGATGAGTAAAAGATTTTTGGTGAACTTGTCTCTTGAAATGGTTTTTAAAGTTTATTTTTTAGCTTGCATCTATTCATTGTTTGTCGCTTTGATGACGAAACTAGATTTTCCCTAAATGTTATATAATTTTATTATTGTTGGTTTGACGAAATTCGACGAAAAACATCAGTAGCTTTATAAATTCCAATTATAGATTTGGGTTTGTTTATAATGCAGCTGTCGTCATATTCCATTGCTTTTATTTACTCAATTTGATTAATCAACGCATAATTATTCCAGTTCTAGAGCTGATTGTTATTGTAAATAATAAACAGTTTACATATAACTTTTCTTTAAAACTTAGAAGAATATGATTTCCAAATGAATAAAACATGGCTAAACTTTAACTCAGAACTGCCTGCAATGATAAAAAAAGTTGAATTTCGCACATTGTCTTGTTATAAAAATTATGTTAACAATATAAAATTTTTGAAACTTGTCAAAATTATCAGCCGGGTTGCACTCTTCTGCTATTCTTCCCACAGCCACGGTAGCCGAGTATTCCGAGATATAGTCTTTTTTAAAGCAAAATGTTTTCTTGCCGCCCAAAATTGGAGGTAAATTCTATTCGCCATTTACATGGGTTAATGCTCGGTCAAATTTCTTTCAGGCCTCTTTTATTTCTCCCTTTTTTTTATCGTCGTTCTGCGTTCTTATCTGTGCTGTTTGACACCATCCAATTACTCTTCCGCTTTTCGAGCCCTAGCAGTTGCCGTCAAAGGCTTAGAGCTTCGAACGTGGCAGTCCAAATTAGTTTTTTCAGTATCGCTTCAAGGGGAAATTCCTGGGTTTGCCAAATTGCGCCCATTGGAGAATATTATTTGATGTCGATCTGGAGTGTTGAATTATTATAAATGAAGTTTGACCGTCAGTCGTTTCCCGACTGTATTTTACATTTATGTAAATCTTACTTTCGATTTCGTATTGTGTATTTAATTGTAACTAGAATAGTAAACGGCTAACCTAATAATATTTAGTTACATGCGTTACGCAACGATTATCTGCAATGAGCAAAAATATGTTTTTTCGGTTCAGGGGACTCCAGAACGTGAAGATCTGTTGAAAACGCAATTTTGAAGTTTTGGGGTGAATCTAATACTTCCTTTATCGTAAAAGGAAGTAAAGCCCGTCTACAAAATTTAACAGTGTATTATTTACTGAATGGTTAGTTGTACGTAAAAAACCTGTATAATCTTTTTTGTATAGAATTTCCTAGCCTTCATTTCTTGTAATAACTAAAAAAGTCATACGACCCATAGAAAGAGAGATATTTGCAAAAAACTTATTTCTGTCACCTTTGACCTTGAATAACTCAAGACGCAAGCGCGATATTGATAGGGACTTTTGAAACATTATGTGTAATGTCAAAATAAAGGTGTATGCAAAATTTCAGCTCACTTGGATTTTTTCGACAGACGGATTCTAATGCGACTGGACTAAACTCTGTTCACGAAACTCCTGGGCTGTCAAAAATAATTGTTTTAAAATTTCTTGAATGTACTTATAATAGTAACTTTTTAATGGAATGTACTTCAAATCTAGTGACTAAACTAGTGATAAATAAAGATAGGTTATGTTCGATTGTTTTATGTCAAAAGTAGAAAAATATTATTAAACACAGTTACAAATTGGAAATATAAGTATTGAATTTTAAGCCAAAACGCACCTAGGGCTGTAGTGCTACAGAAAAAGAGTCTGTTGTTTCAGAATCTGAAGAAAATTCCATGTCGGACTCATCAGTATCAGATTCAGTTAACGATATTATGACTGGAGGAATATCCGCCACACTGCAAGTGCCCATGTATTTTATCCAGTCATTTTTAATGTGTGTTTCACAATGAGCAATACTGTTCTTCCACATTTGCTCTGTAAAATTACTGAGAGCTATACCCCATAACTTGTGAACATTATCTTTGGATGAAGGTTGGGATTGTATATCTTTGTTGTAATAGTTTTTTGTAAATGTCCATGCTAACTCTACTGGATTATACTGGCACTGGTAAGGAGGCAGTCTAAGAACGGCATGCCCATGTTTGGATAGAAATTCATCAACAACATATTTTTTGTTGGTGGTGTTAACCAGTGGACTTATGATTTCCCAAAGTTGGTGTTTGGTGCTGTTTTCATTGAACGCAATTTCTCTTGCCAATAGTAAAACTCTCTTTGATTTGCCAATTTTTTTCATTTTAAAAAAGATTATTCGTTGATAGGGAAATTACGAATTGAAATGTCACTTTGACAAATAAATCAAATTTTGAAAATTGGAAGTTTCAAAATTTTACAGTGTTTCCAAATGTGAAAGTAGAAAGTTACCAATAAAATTTAAAATTTGCTGCCAACTTAAATATAATTATTACAATTTGACAGCCCAGGAGTTTCGTGAACAGACTTTAGTGTTCGTTAGAAAAGGCCGTTTCGACGTCAGCATTCGCGATTTTGATTCCAATGCAGTACAATCCAAGACATGCTGGTTATTTAAAATTCATTAAGTTCCGGTACGCACTTTCACGTGTGGAACATTTTTATAAAATTTCCAGACAAACGCCCAAGCAAGGTGTAGTTCGAAGTACTGCTGATCGTTTACAAGTTTGTCAAAAGCCGCTTTGCATAACCAGTCATAACTGAAGAAGGTTTTGGATCCTTTAGTACTTTAAGTAGCACTTTTATTTGTTGTAATATTCAAACAAACCATATGCCAACCTGCCAATATAAGCCAGTTTAAATGGAATCCGGTCCTATAAACAAGGTTACGATGAAAGCCACTTGCCATTCCCAGTTTGCCTTGGTTGTGCTCTTAGTTTTTGTCAGTTTAGAGCATTAATCGACTAAAGATGTTTCATTAAAAGGTTCTGTCGTGTCAACAATATCGCCAAATAAACAAGTTTTTTGGCCTTATTTGTTTCTCTGTTTTGACTATTACAACCACCTGCTTTGCCAATGAAAGAATGCTTGAAATTTGTTGCTAACTTGCTGATACACACTGAAAAATTGATGAAAATGTACCCGCTGAAAAGTAATATTTAATACATTTTTTTCAATAAAAACTTGCTGACACTGAAAAGTTGTTGAAAAATGGACAAACATTTGTCACCCTTTTACTGTAAATTTCATGAAAGTTCACTTACTGAAACTGAATATTTACTACAGTTTTGTCAAAGTAGAAACCAAAAATTTGTTGGAACCTTCTGATATTGGAACTTTGTATAAAAGTGGAAGCCAACTTGCTATAACTTTACTGGCAAATTCATGAAAGTTTATCTTCTGAAATAAAATATTTACTGAAGTTTAGTCAATCAGAAAACCAGCAAATTGTGCAAATTTACTGATAACCTACTTATTGGACATTTTCTTAACTTGTTACACCTTTACTAAAAATTTCATGAAGGTATATCCGCTGAAATGGAATATTTAATGCAGTTTTGCAAATGAAAGAGTACTTTAATCTTGCTGATACTTCACAGGAAATTTTGTAAGGAATGGATACAAACTTGCTACGCTTTTACTGTAAGTTCACTATTACTAAAACTCAACATTTACTACAATCTTGTCAGTGTAAAAAGCTAAAGTTTTTTTGAAATAGTTTTAATGTATTCATGGTTTGTCGCTTAGATGATTGAACAACATTTTCTTAAAACGTAATATAATTTAATCATTGGTGTGACGAAATACCTAAAACCGTCAGTTGTTTTAAAAATTCAAATTATAGATTTGTGTTTGTTTATAACGGAGTTGTCGTCATATTCTGTTGCTTTTTGCTACTTAATTTTGCAAGTCAACAGAGCATAATTATTCCAGATGTAGAGCTGAGTAATGTTATTGTAAATAATAGACAATTTATGTTTAACTTTAAGACACAGAAGAATGTGCATATTTCTTAGATTATTATAAAAGGAATTCCACCGTCAGTCGTTTCCCGATTGAATTTTACATTTAAGTTGACATTACTCTTGAATTCGTATTGTAGCTAAAAATTTGTTACAAAGACGGAGAAAATTTTCTGCTAACGTCCTAGATTTGTAGATAATTCACTGAAACAATTGTCCGTAATTCTTTGAAAATGTGTTATAATTTATTCAAACATCTACTGCATTTTGCTAATAAAATATAGTAGAACCTTGGGAAGTATTCGTTGCAAATATTTTGAAAATGTGTTGCGCTTGTTTTTTGAAGATTTGCTATAAACGTACTAAAAATATGATATCAATTTATTGAAACTTTGCTGCAAAATTGAAATTTATTGATGTTTTATTATAAATTTTACAGAGATGTGCTAAGTTCATTAAGGCTTTTTGGAAATTTGCAAGAAATTGCGCCCAACTTCTTTGAAAATTGATTAAATAGTTATAAAATATCTCTTTTTTATGAAAAAAAAATACAAAAAATATTATGAACGCCAAAACCTTATTCTTGAGTATTTTTTGTAATTACATTTTCCACAGCATGAATAATAAAACTCTAGAAGGAGGTTTCAGAGATGTCAAACTTTATTTTTATGATATACGATAAATAGATTCTCTTTAATAAAAGGTAGGATCGCCGAAATATGGACGTTTGGCGACTTTATGTTAGTATTTAAATTAAGTTATATGCAAAGGCCATTTAAATGGTATTATAATCTTTAAATTTCTAACTTATAGTTAGAAGGGTTTCTTCTAAATACCTTTGTATGGGTATTTTAACCACTAAACCAATCAAAAACATGTTTCGTGGCAAAGATGATCTTTCTTCTACAGAATGTAAAAACTCGTTTCCAATGACCGAGTTCAAGTTTATAGTTGTAAAAGACGTTTTAAACTCAAAATATGCAACTTTTGTTAGGTTTTTCACATATTAGTCATGGATTTTTCTACGCACTTTTAAACCTCTCTGCCGAACAAATACTGAAAAAAACCCATTGAAGAAAAAAGACAGAAGCGCAGCTTATCTAATAAATAATTTAATATACCTATTTCAGATTTGTAAAAATTGCGGATCATCCTTCTTCAGAAATACTAGTGTTAAATAACAAGTTCCATTTCCCCTTTCGGCAAACTTGTATCGTTAATGGTGTAATAATTGTACAGCTCCGGGAAAGAAAACGACAATTGCCACAAACTGGTTAGAGTTTATGCCAGACAAATTTAATTATGCCTGATGTTCAAAAAGGTGAACTTGCAATTGCAGGCGTTGTCGAAATCTGAGC
The DNA here is from genome assembly GCA_940337035.1 of Agriotes lineatus. Taxonomy (NCBI): domain Eukaryota; kingdom Metazoa; phylum Arthropoda; class Insecta; order Coleoptera; family Elateridae; genus Agriotes; species Agriotes lineatus. Next base: position 175,377 of record CALNHX010002302.1, read on the forward strand.
GTAATTTAAATAAGCCAGTTTCACGGTTGCACCAGAAACCGGTCAAAAATAAGAACACGCAGATTGTGTATATAAAAATCTCATAATTGCAGTCAAAACTAAATGTTTGCTGTTGTTTACTATAAGTAAACAAGTAAGCCATTCAACAAAAACACATGCAAAATTAATTAAACGTAGAGCTATGTTAATCGTGTTGCCTATTAAATTGCACCGAAACTAGAAAATTTACCTATAAGCCGGCATTAATACTTAAGTAATTGTTTAAACAAAAATGAAAAAGCCAAGTAAAAGTTGTTTACGATATAAATCCCAAAAAATGGTGGAAGTTTAATTCTCATGTTGCAACCTGATCGTTGAAAGTGCAATCAGCCTTTCTGGTTACTTAATATGCATAATGCACTTTCACTAGTAGAATATTTTTAAAAAATTTCCCACAAATGTCCAAGGAAGGTATAGTTCCAAGCTAGTTTTTCTTTATTGGTGCACAAATTTCTTGCCAGTCTGAAGTGATGAACCACACATAAGCAATAGTAACGCTTTTTTGGCCTCATGTGTTTCTTTATTCCTAATATTACTACATAATATTACCACATATAATTTATATCGGCATTTGAATCATCAGAATTGGAATACAAGTCCGAATAAAAGTCCATTGCATCATTACCCCTTTCAATTTGATTGAAAGGTTCCTCTACTCGTTGCCCAAATTTCTTTTTAGCCGCAAAATTTTCCACGGCATTGTTAGGCAAAAACAATTTCACGCAGCAGGTAATAAACGCCTTCTGACACCTAAAGACAATCGTTTAAGCAGAAATTAACCTTGGCCCAAACCAGCAATTAGAAAAATTGTGCCAGAATTTGCGTAAAAGAGATACATGCTTATTCAGAATTTTCCGGTTTTACCTTTATTATACAATGAATTCAAAGTGAAAATGTAAGATTGAACGAAAGTAAAATAAGACATTAAAAGGGTTTGCTTATTTGCCATTTTGCAAGTTTATTCTTTGTGTAGGTGCAGATATCTGTTAAAATATGTACTATCCCAATCATTTTCAGCTATTGCTCCTTTTAAAGGTTTTTTTGTCAGCCTGATGCGACACTAATTCAACAATAATAACAGTTTTTAAAACATTATATTTTCTTTATTTATCGTATTAGGGCTTTGTTGCTATCCTGAATGCACGCATTCGTGGTATAAAACAACTAAAAGTACGATATTAAGGATTAGTTTAAAGGTTTTTTGCCAATCTGCACCCACACGCCATGCTACTAAATAACTATATCGAATTATAAATATTTTATTTTTATTTATCGCGTTAGACGTTTAATTGTGGCTTAAATTAGCCCATTTATAGCATAACACGACTACAGTATGTTGAATTGAAAATTAATTGTTCAACGTTTTTTGTCAGCCTGATTCGACAAGTCGACGTCGCGTCGTTGTTTAAACAACAATAGATGTTTTTAATATAATATTTTCCTTTATTTATGCTCTATACGTTGTATATGATCATTGCTGGTCTAAATGAACGCATTCGTGGTATAGAACGACTAGAAGTATTTTATCAAGGATACTTTTTAAAGGTTTTTCGCCAGTCTGGGCCTACACGTTCTTGCCACTAAACAGTTGTAAATGTGTTAAATTAATTGTTTCTATATCTTTTACTGTTATCGTGGACCTACAATTTTATAGTATAAAGCGATTAAAGTATGTCATTAAAAATGTAGAATTGTAGAAGGTTTTTTGCCAGTCTTGAACCACACGTCCTTGCAGCGAAACGAGAAGTATTAAAAAATTATCATATTAAAAAACGACAAAAATTATGTCATTATCTATTAATTCATGTTTATTTCTCTGAGAGTTTTTTTTGCCATTATGATCTAACATGTGGTCGTAGTTAACCAACGATAAATGTTTAAACAATATATTTATTTATCGTTTTAGAAGCGTATTGATGGCTTGCGCTTACAACTTTGTACTACAAAACGACTAAAAGTATATGGCAATGATAATTAATTTTTATTTATTCTTCCTTTTAAAGGTAAATGTGTTTACAATATTGTGCGTGCGGACTTATATTGTCACATTGGCAGTACAAGACGACTAAAAACAGGTAATTGTCACATATAATCTCATAAGAGCATTAATTCTTTCCGGAAATTTTTTGAGTGCATTCCAACAACGTCCTATTAATTTGCCCGAGCGGGACGCGACGTCCACTCGTGAGATTTCTTAATAGCAACAAAGATGAGTGCTAATCTAGTTAAAATTATAAAAAAAATTATTACCACGAATGTAATTCGGCGTGATTATTTTTTAAACAGTTCAAGTTGTAGATTGGGTTTGATGGAGCCTCCAGATGAGTATCCTGTTATTTTCAACAACTCCTGCTCACCTATTCCACTTTTAGCTAGTTGTGTTACAGCAGAAGAACGATTTGAATGGTTTATGAAAAAATAGTCGCTGTAATTTGCTACTAGCAAATAGTCACTGTAATTTTGATGCTACTAGCAAATAGTCAGTGTAATTTTGATGCTATTGGTCGATTTGAATTTATTTCTCATTACTATTGGCTGATAGGACTGTTTAAAAAATAATCAGTGTAAAAACCTGACATTTATTTGAAAACTTCTTGATACTTTACTGGAACTTTTTTTAAATAATGGATGCAAACTTGCTACGTTTTTACTGTAAGCTTTTGAAAGATTATTTACTGAAACTGAATATTTACTACAGTTTTGTCAGTGTAAAAACCTGACATTTGTTTTTAAAACTTACTGATACTTCACTGGAATTTTCTTAAATAATGGATGCAAGCTTGCTACGCTTTTACTGTAAGCTTCATGGAAGCTTATTTACTGAAACTGAATATTTACTACAGTTTTGTCAGTGTAAAAACATGATATTTATTTGAAAACTTCTGATACTTCACTGAAAATTCGCTAAAAATGAATGCAATAGACGCTCACTTGCCACACCTTCACAGTAAATTTCATGAAAGTGTATTTACTGAAAGTTAATATTGACTACAGTTTTGTAAATGAAAAAACCTGAAATTTGTTGCAAATTTGTTGATACTTTACTCGAAATTTGCTAAAATTGACTCAAGGGAACTGAGAATTTGCTCGACGGAGTATTTTAAAGTTGCAAAGCTTTTGTCGCAAAATTTATTAATAGTTGTCTACAAAAATACTGGAAACTCATTTAAAAGATTCGTGCAACAATATAGCTACGAATTGGCTAAAAATTGTATTTTATCAACAGTTTTATTAAATGTTTTGCGGCAAAGATTTTAAATATTTGTTACACAAACTGAAAATGTAGTACTGGAAAATTACTGAAACGGAACTAAAAGGTGCTGCAATTGTCACAAAATCTCACAGTTTTTTCAATGTTTTACTATCAATTAGGGATTGTCAAACCATATAGTCAGACAAGTCACATGTTCTTCGCCTTTTTCCATATCAGAATTTTGGCGTTATTTATAAATGTTATGATAAGGTCAATTTGTCTCCTGAAATAGTTTTCTAAAGCCATTAAAATCCTGAATAAATTAGAACTTTTCTGTTAGTTCAGAGACGAACGGTTCGATTAGCTTAGCCATTAAATCGTTTAGTAGTAAACTTAATTTTTTAGTGTTAATGTATTCATTGTTTGTCGCGATGATTGAACTAAATTTTCCTCAAACGTTGTATAATTTAATCATTGTAGGTTTGGCGAAATACTTAAAAAACGCCAGTAGTTTTAGAAATTGAAAGTATTGTTTTGTGTTTGTTTATAATGGAGTTGTCGTCATATTCTATTTTTTAGGTACTCAATTTTGCAACTCGACAGAGCATATGATTCCGGATATAGAGCTGATTAATTTTATTTTAAATAATAAACCATTTAACTTTACGCCAGAGGAGAATGAGTTTGAGAAATGCTATTTTATACTTTAACTCAGAACTGCCTACAAAGATAAAAAGCTGAAAGTTCGCCTACTGTATTGTCACAATCATTTTTTGCGTATTCGTCACATATTTGAAACTTAAGAAATTTATCAGTCGGGTTGCAATTTTCTGCTATTTTTCCACAGTTATAGTAGCCGTGTATTTTCATTTTGAAGCAAAATGTTCTCTGGCCGCCCAAAATCCGAGGTAGGTTCTCGGTCGCGATTAGTTCTATCCGTTTCTTTTTTTTTGTTCTTCTGTGTATTTTTCTGCGATGTTTTGTCGCCATTTAACTTGCCTTCTGTTTTTCGAACACCGAAATTCGCCATCAAAGGAATAGTCCGTGGTCGTTCGAAATAGCAGCACGCGCCGATAAGAAAAGAATAGGTTACATGCAGCTTCGGAATTTCCATGTTACAACTAGCTCACAGTGAGGCTGTACAGATTTGATTTTTCAATATGAGTGCCTTACAATGCGCCTTGCTCTCTTCCAAGGGAAATTCCTAGGTTTGTCGAATTGCGCCCATTGAAGAAAATTATTCGAACCAGGCCTCGAGTGTGGGATTATAATAAACGGAATTCGAACTCCAGTCGTTTTCCGATCAAATTGTACATTATGTTAACGTTACTTTTAAATTGGTAATGTAGCTAAAAATTCGTTGCAAACACGGCTAACGTCCTAGATTTGTAGAAAATTCACTGAAAAAAATCTGCGTAATTCTTTAAAAATGTGTTATAATTTATTCAAACATTTACTGCATTATATCAGTAAAATATATTAGAACCTTGCTAAGTATTTGTTGCAAATATTTTGAAAATGTGTTGCTTGTTTTCTGAAGATTTGCTACTAACGTACTAAAAATACGATATCAATTGATTGAAACTTTTCTGCAAAGTTAAAGTTATTGTTGTTTTATTATAAATTTTATAGAAATGTGCTGCTAGGTTCATGAAGCCTTTTTGGAAATTTTCAAGAAATTTCACCCACATTCTTGGAAAATTTATTAAATTGTTATAAAAAGTCTATTTTTTATGAAAAAAAAATACAAAAAATGTTCTAGAAGCTTCTTGAAAAATCAATGAAAATTTGTTGACAGTTCAGTTACTAAAAATGTGATGCAACTTTAAAATATTTTTACCGCGTTAGAAATTATGAATATTAGCCGTTAACTTACCAAAACCTGCTGGGAATTAACTGAAACTGAACTGCAAAACCGTATTCCTGATTATTTTACCACACCATGAATACTAGAACGCCAGAAAGAAGTTTTAAAGACGGAAAACCTTATTTTTAGGATATACTACAAATAGATTTTTTTAAATAAAAAGTGGGATCGCCGTTTGGTTTATGTTAGTATTCAAATTAAGTTATATACAAAGATCATTTAAATTGCATTGCAATTTTTTATCTTCTAACCTGGGTTTCTTTTAAATACTTTTGTAAGGGTCTTATAATCATTAAAGCAATCAAAATCATGTTCGGTGGCAAAGTTAACCTTCCTCCTACGGGTTGTAAAAACACGTTTTCAATGACCGCGTTCAAGTTCATAGTAAAAAATGATCAAGGTTCATCAGACTGTTTAAAGTCTAGACCAGCAGTTTTTACTAGGTTTTTCATATATTAGTCAGGGATTTTTCTACGCACTTCTAAACCTTCCTGTTTTCATAAGAAGCACAACTAATACTGAATAAATTAAAGGCCTATTGAAAAAATAAAAACAGAAGCGCAGCTTACCTAATAAACGATTCAAAATATTTCACATTTGTAAAAATTGCGGATAAAAATCCCTTTCATTATAAGATACTACTATTACTGTTAATTTCCATTTCTTCTTTCGGCAAACTTGTGTCGTTAATACTGTAGTAATTGTACAACTTCGGAAAAGAAAAATACAATTCACAAACTGATTAGAGTATATGCCAAACAAATTTAATTATGCGTTGTAATTGCAGGCATTATCGAAATCGAGTAATTCAAATAAGTCACTTGACGGTTGCACGAGAAACCCGTAAAATATAAGAATAGAGTATGTAACAAGTTTCATAATTGCAGTCAAACCGAAATGTTTGCTATTGTTTACTATAAGTAAACAAGTAAGTCATTCAACCAAAGCGCATGAAAAATTAAACGTAGCCTATTAAGTTGCACCGAAACTCGAAAATGTCTACGCTAAGATATTTACCTATAAGCCGGCACTAATAACTCAGTAACGGTTTAAAAAATTGTATAAGCCAAGTAGAAATTGTTTACGGTATAAATCCCGAAAAATGGGTCAAGGAAAATTCCCAAGTTGCAAACCGATCTTTGAAAGTGGAATCCGCCTTTCTGGTTACTTAATATACATTATGCACTTTCACTAGTGGAATATTTTGTAAAATGATACCACAAATGCTCAAGCAAGGTATAGTTCGAAGTACCGCTGTTTATCAAAGGCCGCTGTGCAGAACCAGCCACAACTGAAAAAGGCTTTGTATCTCTTATTAGTATATTTTTTGTAATATTCGAGCAAACTATATTTATGTCAACGTGGTTACTTCCTATTCCTAGCGTTTTGGTAGTTTTCCTGGGTTGTGTATTTATTTCAGTGCATTAACCGACAAACGATACTTCCTAAAGCTAGTTTCTTGCCAGTGTGAAGTGATGAACCACACATAAGCAACAGTAAAACTTTTTTGGCCTTAGCAGTTCCTTTTTGTCTTTAATATTACAATATAGTGCTCGTTTGTAATTCCTTTAGCTGTTTTATGAATTAAACTGAAAATTTATATCGGCATGTGAATCTAACTAATTTATTGCATCATCACTCGTTTCCATTTAAAAGGTTCATCTACCCGTTGTTTCAATTTCTTTTCCTGCTGCAAAATTTTCCAGGACGTTATTAGGCAGAAACAACTCCACACAGAGAAATAATTCTTTTTTCGGGCAATAAACGCCTCCTGACGTTTAAACAAAAACTATCCTTGCCCCAAACCAACATTTACAAAAAATTTCCCAGCGGTTAGCATAAAAGTTTATTCGACATTTTCCCATTTTGCTTTATTTCGCAATCGATTCGGTGTGGATCAGTAAGATTGAACGAGAGGAAAATAAGACACTAAGGGTTCACTTGTGTATATTTCGCATTTTGAAGGTTTCTTTTTTCTGTAGGTACAGACAATCATTTTTAGCTATTTCTTCTTTTAAAGGCTTTCTGCTACCCTGATTCGACACATCGTTGTAATTAAACAAGAATAACTGTATTATTAAAAACATAATTTTTTTTTATTTGTCGTATTTGAGGCTTATTGCTGGCAGTAATGCACGCATCATGGTATAAAACAACTAAAAGTATGTTTATGTTATTACGAATTTGTTTAAAGGTGTTTTGCCAGTCTAACGAATTTAAAATATTGTATTTTTATTTACCGCATTAGAAGCTTAATTCTGGCTTAGACTTGCACATTTGTAACATAAAACGACTAGATTATGTCATTTAAAAATAATTGTTACAGGTTTTTTGCCAGCCTGATTCGACACGTCGACGTCGCGTCGTTGTTTAAACAACAATAGATGTTTTTAATATAATATTTTCCTTTATTTATGCTCTATACGTTGTATATGATCATTGCTGGTCTAAATGAACGCATTCGTGGTATAGAACGACTAGAAGTATTTTATCAAGGATACTATTTAAAGGTTTTTCCCCAGTCTGGGCCTACACGTTCTTGCCACTAAACAGTTGTAAATGTGTTAAATTAATTGTTTCTATATCTTTTACTGTTATCGTGGACCTACACTTTTATAGTATAAACCGACTAAAGTATGTCATTAAAAATGTAGAATTGTAGAAGGTTTTTTGCCAGTCTTGAACCACACGTCCTTGCAGCGAATCGAAGTATTAAAAAATTATCATATTAAAAAACGACAAAAATTATGTCATTATCTATTAATTCATGTTTATTTCTCTGAGATTTTTTTGCCATTACGATCTAACATGTGGTCGTAGTTAACCAACGATAAATGTTTAAACAATATATTTATTTATCGTTTTAAAAGCGTATTGATGGCTTGCGCTTACAACTTTGTACTATAAAACGACTAAAAGTATATGGCAATGATAATTAATTTTTATTTATTCTTCCTTTTAAAGGTGAATGTGTTTAGAATATTGTGCGTGCGGACTTGTAATGTCACAATCGCAGTACAAGACGACTAAAAACAGGTAATTGAGAATTAATTTTTAATTCTTTAAAATTTTTTTTTGCCAGTTTGTTTTATGTACGACTGCATTATAAAGTAGCGTTTATGACATAGTTGCGCGGCCATAATATAACTTTATTTTACTAGTACTATAAAGTGCTACTGTACGATCGTAAAACGATGTCATAAACAGTACTAATATCCATCAAGGCATTCTAATGTCACGGAATAAACTTCAAATCTATATACTCGATTTTTTCCAGTTTAGCAATCAAACATAAAGCTTTGTATGAACTGAATTTATTCACTCGCCCTTTTTATCGACCTCGCCCGCAAAGCTCGCTTGGTTATAAAATACTCGTCTAATAAAACCGTATATTATGTACTTGTTTCGTATAAATAGCTATTATTTGTCGTGTTACAGGTTTATTGATCGCCTGAATGCGCATTGCACATATTTGTGTAGTAGTAAAATTGTCACTTATAATTACACGAGAGATTTTTTTGTCGAAGTAAACTTGACATTTTAACGAGAATATCTTTTGCTTGGCAATTTAACGAAAAAAACTGCATCCGAAAAAATTACGAGCAGAAGGACGAGTAATTTTTTCTGGCAGTTTTTTGAGTTGAATTGCCCAAAAGCAAGGAAACTCGAATTATAAATGTTAAGTTTACTTCGATTAAAAAAAAGTTTGAGTGTAATTCGGTACGACAATTTAATGAATACATATTTAATTTACATATTGGGTAATTTAGAAGTCACTAAATTAACAAACAAGACAAAAATTATTTTAGAATTAGGCCGTTTTAAACGTTAGGTTCCGTTTTGTCGCTGGAAAAGTTAGGGCTAACTTTCGCCGCTGTCA